>KV875251.1:111178-385085 GCA_001879505.1 Calonectria pseudoreteaudii | reverse complement strand
CCACAGCAATTAGTCCCCTTTTTTTTTTTTTTTGGAACATCCCGATTGGAAATAAATATCCTACATTATACCTCGGATTTAGTCAACCGGTACTAATATGCTCAGACAAAAACACGTTGTACGAAAGACATACCCTATACCTCCACTAACACCTGATGTCATCTTGCACACTCTTTCTGGATCATAGTCGTCTGGGCACGGGACCTTCAAGGTTGGAACTTGTCTTTTAACCCCTTAGCATTATGCTTTTTGAGTTTTTCTTCTTCTTTTTTAATTTGGATGACGACAAGGTTTGCGTATCCCACACACCCCAGTGTTGACAAGCTCGATGCTGTGATATTGCAACTTCGTCCATGTGATGGTATAACAAGACCACAATCATAAAAAAAATCTTGTTGCTGCACGGCTAAGTCCTATTCTAAAAGCAATCTCCAAGACGAGATAGCCGCTTCCCTGGAATTTATTTTCATACAGTATATGGTATCGTAAAGTCTTTCAATACCCAGAAATGAGATGATAATGTTACACACACCAGCCAATGATTTGAATGGCCTCGCCATCTTGGCTTTTTTTTCTAGTATACAACAAGTTGATCCCAAGCCCACCATCGTCTCTTGCATTTACATTCATGACGTGACACATGTACGCACTTACACAAAGACCAAGAGGCCTAAGGCACCCGGCCCGATAATTTTACACAGCGTATAGGCAGGACGCTGGAAATATGCGCCTGTTAGCCATCTCGCCTCATTCCTTGCTGACACTAGGGTCCGTTGGGTGAATGCTATCAGCAGCAATTGGGTTCTCATCCCACGCGACCTTAAGTCCCCTCTCCAAGTCCTCCTTGTCCTGTCGCCTTCTCCATTGCTTGCCTCTGTTTACTTTTGCGGCCATTTGGCCTCCCCACATTTTGTACCATAACTTATTCTTTTCTTGAGGATCTGTCTGGAACGCTGTCTTTCTTCGGTTTTTGATTTGCTGATATACTTTCGTGGCCTTCTCAGGTTTCAGCTCGGTGATAAGGTATTCAAGCTGAGGAGGCGCCTGCTTGAAGTCCGATTGATTGTCGCAAACCCGAACAATGGGAGACCCTTTGAATTTGTTTTGAATAGTAAGCACCATGCCGAGTATTTCTTTTTCATCGCTCGCCTCGTCAGCTCCAGCTTCAGTTGTGACTGTTGCTTGATCAGAACTTGAGACTTGTTGAGCAGACTCATCGGTCTGGAGTTCCTCAGAATTTTCCGAAGCGAGCACCGTCGTCTCCTCTTTGTTGGCACCCATTTCGGCTTCGTTTGCTTCAGCAGCTAATTTAGAGAGCACCTGCTCAAAAATACCCAAATTTTCCGACTTGTTTTCCGCATGTTGAGCGACTTTGAGAATAAGATCCGTTAATGAGGCTTCTGGAACTGTGTTATCAGTTGCCCTGGCATCTTCATTAGCAGCTTCTGCTGTTTCAGCGATGCTGCCTTCTGCTTCATCGTTGGTATTGATCGTCTCGTTGTTTTGTTCGGCTTCCTGGGGAACAGTTTCGTCTTCTTTCTCATTGCTGTACTCCTCGATGGTCGGCGGAATGTCTCCAGATTCGTTGGAATCTTTGACTCCGGGAAGTTCAGCAGCCAGTGCCTCCACTAACGCATTCAGATATGACTCTTTCTCCATATCTGATTTGCCACGGAGGAGTCCGCTTTGGGTAAGGGCTTCGTGAATGGCATCCCTGACGGTTTGTAGCCCCTTGGAATCATCTTCCACAGTTTCATCAACTTTGGACATCATCTCGTCCCATGCCGCTTGACGCAGACGATCATCGGGTAGCTCTTCCTGGACGGTTTCTTCCTCAACCTGATCTGCCTCATCTGAATTTTCATTGAGACGAGACTCCTCTGCCTCGGATTCTCTCTGGGCAAGGTCAAGAATGTTGGATTTCGCTTCTTCCACGAATTCGTTGCCACTAGCCTGGGTCCGTGCAATCTCATCATCATCCACCGGCTCCACGAAGAAGTACATCAGGGGAGGTTTGGTCTCGCGCGTCTCCACGTGCAAGCGCAGTGATTTGCCGGGGAATCGGTTTGAGGCACGATCCAAAAGATCATTAAAGATGTGCAAGCTAGCTTTGAACTCATCATCTCCAACTTGCTGGGAATAAGTGCCGTGAAGGGCGAAATCCATATCCGAAAGGGGAACATATTGAAAACCAAAGATTCGTTGGGTATTGTGGAATGCGACAAAAATTCCATCCATCCGCCCCATTCGGACTTGTAATGAGTATTTGAGGAGTGTGGATCGGACCATATCGTAATACTCGCGCTCGAATGATTCCCATCGGCCAGTTCGGTATCGGATTTCATAACCAATTCCTTTTTTATAACCCATTGCATCCATACGGATAGGCAGCACTGCTCGAGTCTTCAGGTCGAACATTCCAGTACCTGGGAGTCTAGAGTCGTGGGCATCAAGCTGCGAGCGCATCATGAAATCACCAAAAATGGTATAATGGTAGGCTTCCTCTGGGTTCTTTTCCTCCTCAGAAAGCTGATGTGAGCGACTTCGGCGATACTTTTCGAAATCCTCCTTCGGCAAGGTGAGCAGTTTCTCCATGGACTTTCCAAGCATACTGAGAATATTTGCTGTGTCATATTGTTTGTCCGCATCGATTGCATAAACCCCGTCCTTGAGATTAGCAACAGCAGCCGCCGGAGCACGCGTTATTTTGGTAAAATTTTCAAACTCGATTTCCATGTCTCGACTTAGATTTGTGAAGTTCGGCTTTCTCCAGGCTGATAGGAGGAAATGAAATTGTGAGAGAATGGAAGTCATGCTCGAAGTGGAACCACAATATTTCCTCTCATGTTTTTTGCAAAGATCTCGAAGTTTCACATCCTTGGATGATGTAATGTACTCACTTAGGGCATCAAAGTCAAACTCTTCCACGGGCATGATCGAGGCAAGGTAGGGGTCAAAGTTGTACACCCGTGACCGCTTATCCTGCAGATCATAAACTCCAGAATTGAAGAGAACTCGATCAAGGTTATGGGCTAACTTGGGAACTTCCAAGGGCGCATCGTCATCAATTGGTTCCAGGGCGAAATTTCTTGGCGTAATGCTTTTTACGTCGAGCTCCTGGTTCTTCCACTTCTTGGGCCTGCCATCAACAGTATTTGATGTTGATTTCACGGCAGCTTTTCCTTTCTTTGCTGGAGGGTTGGTTGGGGATGCTTCTGGATCTTCAACATATTTCGAACTCTTTTTTGTCTTCCTGGGCTTGGGTGATTTCTGCAACATGTCTTGTATCGAGGAAAACATGCCAATTCCTAAGCCATTTGTTAAGTTTCCCGATACTGGCGCGGAATCGGGCGTTGATGGGAGTTCTGCAAACGAAAGTCCAAGAGGGTCGATCTCTGAAGAAATCGAAGGTTCGCCAGTCTCCAATTCGAACCCATTGCTCTCAGGAGGCGACGTTGATGGATCTGCCTTCTTCTTCTTCTTTCGCTTCTTTTTGGAAGTTTGGTCTGATTGTACGCCATACACCTTTCGCACCACATCTAGTGCTTCGTTAAAGCCCTCAGTTTCCTCTGGAGAGACAGATGAATTGGATGCAGACTCTTGAGTTGCATTGTGTTTTTTTGAAGCAACCTTTTTTGATGAAGACTTTTTCTGGCTCGGATCGAAAGCTATTGTGGCGTCTCTTCGCAGTGATGCGCGTAGTCGTGCTTTGTCTCGTCGACGTGTTACCTTGGTCTCGGCTTGAGTGTCGGCGGCCAAGTTTGCAAGATCCCTCAAACGTGCTTCCACATCTGCATTTGAAAGTGGTGTAACTGCGGGACCGTTGCTGTTGTCGCTCTCGGTTGCGAAGGTCCGCCGAAGTGCGTAGCTCTGCTGTAAAGGGTTGGCAGAAGCCCTGCTAAGCTTTGCCAACCTGAGCGATGGGCCAGCGCAATGCCGTAAACGAAGCATTGTGCGTGTACCGCTGAGCTTGGTGAAATATCAACTCGAATGATTTGAAGGAATGCGGACTGCCACCAACAGAAACATTTTGCAACTGAGACCCGTCACAAAGTCTATCGATAGCGATAAGAAGGGTGGAACCTGCAACGCTCGGTGGGGACTGACAGGGAGGGACAGGTTATGACCGGAAATACTTCGGTGGCGAACTAGAAACTCTGTCGCACGTGGTTGGTCACCCAGGGAGCTCCTTCACTACTGCACCTGTTAGTCTGTCCCGGTAGCGTAGCTGGTCTCTGCCTCTGCGTATCCGCACCTGGAGCACCACATCGCCAGCACAAGTACAGTCTCACAAGAGGCAGGGCCTCGTGAAGCAACCATGGGTGCAAGCGACTCCAAACTCGTCTTTAAACGGGGAATCTTTCGACTATCTGAAGAGCGACACATCCCAGCAGACGATACCTATTGGACGGCGGTTCGACTCGTCTCCCCACCACGGCCATCTGCCATATGCTAACAGGGACTAGTTCTGGGAGCTTCCTGAATCCTCTGAGGATATCTTCAGCCTATTCACGTCAGCCGATGTTCGCCGAACCCGAGACAAAGCCCTCGAGAACATAGAAACCCTCATATTAGCCGTCACTTCGCGTTTATTCCGACTACGTCATCATCCATCATTCCCCGACCCCGAACTCGCGCCTGAGCAGGAAGCTTTGAACTGCATCAGGGTTCTTACACGGATTCTACCTTATCTTTACGAAAAAGAATCCTTGAGTTCTTGGGAGGAAAAGTTCTTTTGGGGCCAGAGAAGAAAACGTACTCGTCAATCAGCAATCGCAAACGAAGTTTTGTTTGATGAAGCCCACGAAGAGGAAAGAAAGACCGAAGGCCCGGAGTTTGAAACTGCAAAGCCGCTAGCGGAGGAGTTGATCGATACACTGATTGATTTGTTGTTCTTCTCGGAACTTACCCTTCCCCGACAGCCGAGCGGGCGATCCAAGGTCACCTATGCGATATGGCAGAGTGGTGTGGGATGCAACACGGCCGTTGCCACCACAAAAGAATATGAAAGCAACCGTTCTGAGATTTTGCGATTACTGTTGACAATGTCGGGCCAAAGCATGTACATGACTGCGGGGGTCCTCCCACAGAATGGGGTGCGAGCCTTGACCCATCTCTGCACATGCTCTGACAAGCAGGTTGTCCTTTCAGTCCTGTGCTCTCTGCTCAACACGGTATGTCGATGAACGTCAAGGCTGTCTACAAGTTGAGCTGACCTCATGATGATTAGACGCTCAAATATAACCCTGCCAGCTGGCGTGTACCATACAATACTTTGGTCTTCAAGGATGGAAAGGAGCTGCTTGTGACATATTCGTTACAATTTCTATTGGTTCTGCTCCTTTACCCGATTCCAGAGAGCCCATCCAACCCGTCACCTAAAAACTTTTACCGACATTTCCTTGGACGCGTGCATCGACCACAGGACTTTCAGTTTATTGTCGATGGGATGACAAGGGTGCTCAACCAACCGCTCCAAGAGAAAACTTCGTACCTTCCAGGGTCACAGTCTTCTGGAAATTTTGCCCCGGAGATCCTCATGCTCTTCTGGGAGATTACGCAATGTAACAAACGATTCAGATCCTTCATCATTGACACGGAGCGAGCGCACGACTTTGTTATCATGACCTTGTTTTACGCTTTGGAATACAAGAACGACGCCGCGAAGCAAGGCGTGGTTCGAATGTGCGCCTTTCTCCTGCAGACTCTCAGCGTTGAAACCAACTTTGGTGTTAATTTGAACAAATACTTCGAGGGCCAGGATAGTTTACCTGTCTCGATCCGGGTGCCCGGTTTCAGAGGCACCTACGCTGACTTCCTGATCCATTCGATTTACACGCTGATCACGACCAGCCAGGGTCGGTTGACGGCGATATATCCTGCCCTTCTTGCGGTGATAAATAATATTGCTCCATATCTAGAAGGTCTCAGCAGCATCAGTAGCTCGAAGCTTATGCAGCTCTTCTCTTCCATGTCATCACCGTCATTCTTGCTCGCCAATGACTCAAATCACAATCTCCTCCATTCCTTGTTAGAATCGATAAGCTCAATCACCGAGAACAAGTACGCGAAAAACCCTGAGCTCATATATATAATTTTGAAAAATAAGAAGCGCATCGAGGCTCTCCGTACATTCACCTTGGAGAGTGGCCAAGAGGAGATTGAGAGGAGAAACCGGAGGAGAAAGGACTCTGGCGGGCAGAACGACCCCTTTGATACTGGCTCCGTCCGAAGCTCTGTCGACAGCGTGGCTAGCCCAACAGTGTCCCAGTCTCGACCGTCAGCTCTCGAGGAAGTCCCAGAGGATGGTGCATTTGCTATCGGGGACGATGATGACGAAAGTGATGATGATCACCAGCCGACCCCTGCTCGATCAGCATCGAGCGAAAACCAATCCCAAACATCTTCAACGCCCAACGTCGAAGAGGCCTTACCCACTCAGCTACGTGGCATGTCGGAGAAGGCTCGAGGAAAAATGCCAGCAGGCATCCCTAGTTTCTCTCGCCAGAATAGCACCACTAGCTTAGCAGCACCATCGTTATCGGGCCAGTCACAAAGCGGCGCGTTTGAGCCAAGTGCGCATTGGATTGACAGCTGGCTACCTGAACTGCCCTTGCACACCATTCTCGCAGTTATTCAACAGGTGTCGTCCTTGCTACCGCGCCAAGACCTGGCAAACGATTTACCGACATCGGAAACGCTGCGAAGCATAGCAAAGATTCAAATCGTCGGTATTGAACCGTCGCCCCCACGTGTTCATTCATTTGAATGGTCCCAGTTGGCGCTTGGGTGGTATGAATCGCTGTTGTGGGGTATTGTATTTACAAGCGAGATGCAGGTTGCTAAAGGAGCTATGGGAATTTGGAATGGAACGGCAATCAAGCTCTTCCGGGTCCAAGAAACAGCTCCGGAAGGCCCCACTCTAACGTCCCCTAGGGGAGCGGTTGACGCTGTGGGAAGCAACATTGTGTCCCGGATAGGTCAAATCAACCTCCGGGGCGCGCCTGTGGGAGGTGGCCCGGCTCCACCACCTGCACAACAGCATCACTAGTGGAGACGCGGTTCATGGGTAGGCGGGACGTGAAGTAAGCTATGGAAACATGCCGGCGTTAAGACTTAAGGGCTTTTGTAAGGCGTTGCAGGCGAGGCTTTGAATTATAGGTGGAATTTTTAGACCAGCAATACGAGAGCCTTGTACATAGGCCGTACAAATCCATGTTGTGCATGACTTGTCTACCCCGCCAATGCAAGGGATGGACGCTCATGCTCCGAGACCGTTAGTGGAAGCTACGTATCATGCAATAGAATAAAGCACAATGTGCGCTGGCCAATGGTGTGGTTTGTTTGTTTATGTGTTTGTTTGTTTATTTGTTTGCTATTTCTCGCCCCATTTATATGGTCGTTCATTTTCCAACATGCTTGACCAAGTTCCATCCGCCTTGGGGAATGATTGATACTGAGTGCTTGCGCATGGTTGTAATTAATAACGGGCGTCAACCTTAGCGGTGTTTCACATGCCCCGTCCGCTTACAGGGGGTCCATGTGGCGGGTTAGATGAAAGTAGCAGTTGCTAGGATCCCTAGCTTGCGCTTGCGCAACGCAGCCGTTTTCCTTGATTCCAGTGCAGGAAGCTTGGAAATCATGGCGGGCCCAGCGACAAGCTAGCTTTGACCACTGGATACCGCAACCAGAAGCCTGAGATGAAGCATCCTGGGCCATCATTTCCGAGCCCTGGACGTCTTCGCACGCACCGCCACCAGGCGTCAATGCACACTTGGCGAATCATGAGCGTGATGGATGGGCGAAAGCCACACGGCGAGTGTGAGACGCGACGCCACGTCAGGGTCCCCTTGAAATGTAGCTGCCCACGCTGCCCAGCCGGGGAGTCATGGATGATGTGGTATGGCGCGAAGGACTCTATTTTGCCGATTGCCGAGCGAGGCAGCTCTCTTCACCTTACCATTACATCGCGAGCCATCGTTCCAGCCCGCAAAAGTCTGGCCGAATTTTTTATTTATTCGTCCTGGGCTGTGATTTTCGCCTCCCACCTACTTAGCACTGCCACAAAGCGTCGTGTAGGACGCTGCTGATCACCAACATGGCCGCCGAAGGGACTGCTGAGATTTCGGCCGAGGAGGAGCGAAATAGCAGCGAAGTCTTCCCGTACAGCATTCATGTTAGCCTCGCCCACCCTCACCCATTACTTTTCCAATGTGGTACACGTCGCTAAAACAGCAAAACTAGGTGTCGAACAAGTATCTGGAGATCACCCGACAGAAGCTTGAGCTGACGCGCCTCCCCCACGAACCCCGCTCCAAGGACTGGTGGGAGCCCAAGCCTCAGGTGGAATCATTGATTGACTACTGGTACGTGAGAGCATCTGGTTTTTTGCCTTTGGCCAGCGAAATCTGTCGCCTCAGACACTTACAGGAGAAAACAGGCAAGAACATTACTCATGGCCCAAATTCGAGGAAAGATTCAACACCACGGTGCCCCAATTCCGCACCAGCTTTCAGTCACCTCCGCCAGCAACAGCCGTGAGGGTACATTTTGTTCACGTTCGCTCACCACACCAAAATGCCGTCCCTCTACTCTTAATACCCCCTTTCCCTTTGACTAATCTGTCCATGATCCATCTCGTTTCGCCCCTCACGGATCCTCTGGACCCAGAAATGCAGCAGCCATTTCATCTGGTCATCCCGGCCATGCCTGGCCTAGGTTTTAGCGATCCTCTGCCAAACAGCGCGGCGCCCATTTCCACGACGGCCAAGATGATGGATGGTTTGATGAAGCGGCTGTCCTATCCACGCTACCTGGCAACCAACGCAGGCTCCGCCTCATTATCACCCGCTGGGGTTGACTGGAGGGTCATCAAACATCTCTCGCAGAACTACACGGAATCATGTCTGGGCGCCCATTTCATCTCGCCCCCGCTGAGCACACCCAAGCTTGGGACCTCAGCAGTCGAATGGACAAAATGGAAACTCGCTCGCTCCATGGGCGCTTCGGTTCTGGGATACTCCAAGGATGACTTCTCCGCCGTCACCAGGACTAAATCGCAGCCCGAAAGAAAAACTGCGACGCCTTTTGGGAACCTAAACTATGATGATTCCGAGCCTAACACGCCTGCCTATGCCCTCTGCGACTCCCCTACCGGGCTGTTGCTCTGGGTTCTGAAGATCCTCAGAACGTTAGGTCCTAAAAAAGAGCTGACGCCGGATGACATCATTACATTGACGCAATTGGTATGGCTTCCTGGCCCTGAGGCTGTCCTGAGGTTCTGGGCGCATTGCGCGTCTCAGATAGAACCAGTGGAGTCTATGAAACCAAAACGCAAATCCAAAGTCGCCGTCACAGTGTTTCTGGGCAACGAAGATGAGTCCGAACTGCAAAAGGCGCTGCCTCGGCCGGCAAAGAGCAGTTACTCTTGTCCCAGCTGGGCCAAGTCGGAGTATAATGTGGTGTACATGAATCGGGCATCAGGGAGGGCGGGTTTCCTGTCTTGGGATAGACCTGAAGTCATTGTCGACGGTGTTCGAGGTCTTGCCAAGGCGATTTTGGCTGTGGACAACCGCATGCAAAGATCGCCTGCTCAGAATGCTATCCCTACGCTGGAGATCCCCGTCGAAACCCCGGAGACGGCATCGGTAGACGCTGTTGGAAGCACAGCGAGGGACTCGGCTGTCGCAACGGAACCCTCAACGACCGAGCCACATGGAAAAGCGCCATTGGATCCAGGATATAGGAAACAAGCCACAGAAGACCCTGCGCATCTCTCAGATTCACATACCCCGAGGTCTTCACCGAGATCACAGAGATATAGTAATCTCACCCCAGGCGAGGCCACTCGTTAAGCTCAGGCTTTGTAAAGCAAGGGAAATAGCAAGAAAGAGAAGGGAAAAACATGATTATGATTGGATTAGTAAAATACTTGGAAAGGGTTTGATCTTGGCTGCATATTTTTTGTCTTCTATTCCCAATGGGCGTCGCTGGCAATTACTCACTATACCCGGCCGGTCCATCCAGGAGATAGCCTGGTAAAGGAAGCCGATGGGGTAGGATGAGCTTCAGGCCAGAATGACTGCAACTAAGTAAACTGCATGGTATATGGCACGCACATTTTTGTAATATCTTTATTTTAGTTCTGTTTAGCAGTACATTTAGGAACCCATTCTTGAACCCATTCTTTAACCCCCTTCTGGCCACCCATCTTCTCCTCAAATCTGCGGCCACCCCTCCCCAAGCGGCATGTCGTCATAAATGGCATTATAGTTTTCAGTGGAAGTCCACGAATTGTATTTGTAGATTTCGAACTTGTCCCAATTCCACGCTCGGACCTGGTCTAGCAGATCCATGGTGAGATGGTTGACCCTGAACTGCGACAGCTCCCGGATCTCGCTGGCGACAACTTCGATCTCCGCCACCCACTGTGGTACTTCATCCATGTCCTGTAGGTAGTACTTGCGGCTGTACTCCCAGCCCGAGGATAGCTGGTTGTTGGTTAATTGGTCGTTGTACAGAAGGTGCCCTTTGGTCGGATCCACATTGTCCTGGTTCCAATAGATGCCGTTTATCATCAGGGCCGGCACGTCTTTCGCGTTGATCTTCATGATTGCCATCCAGTCGGTTTGGCTGGAAAAGATCATTTCGATGTTGCATTGTCGAGTGTCCCAATCATCTGGGTACGATGACTGCTGGGCGTTGATGGGGTCAGAATCGGCTTCGTATTCTGACCACCCTCCATTTCCAACAGAATCTCTCAAACTGAGACTAGCATCCTCGGCAATGCTTTTCTCCAGATTACCAACTTCTGGGGCTGGATATGCCTCGGCCGCCACGTCGACCCAATCGGAAATGGCTGTGTGGGAAGTCATTGTCTGTATGCACAAGCTTCTTAATGTCAGCGATCAGCCACCTCTCTAGGGCCTTGAGCATACTAGTTCTTTTTAAGTTCTTTTTAAGAGCTGTTTGTGTGCCAAAAGTACTGGAGAGTATCGGTGGACTCGCCGAAAATAGACGAGGTGTTGATTCGTTGGTGAGTTCTGGGTGCCAAGATCAACACTGCCGGCATTCTTATTGTTTGGCACATACTTATACAACTGAGGAATAAGGTTTCAAAGCTAACTTCACAAATCCTATTATCCACTGCAAGATTGTAGGTAACAGCTTAAAATGTGGCCCAAACTCGTGCCATGCAGGTATCGTACATAATATCCTTCTAGCTCACACGGCGCCCGTGTATGGCTACAATGAATAAATCACTGCTTGAGAATTTTAACCACGTTGATTAATTTCTTCTTCTTCTTCTTTTGTTTATAATTATGATCTTGTATCTCTGGCATGTGCTGTGGTTTCTTCATCTCTTGCTTAATTTGGAGGCTGTCACTTGATATCTAACTTTCTGTAGGTTTTGGAAAGTTTTTTTATTCCTTGAATATGCGTCAAGAAGACCAGATAAAAACAACTGGAGAAGGCAAAGTGAGACACAAAAGTTGGAGAACGAATCGTCCATCATGACATGTGCAGCCAGCAATGCGGGGGCTTCGGTCCCCAAGGCCCTCAAGGTTCAATTTCATCCCCTTTTGATGTTACCAGTATGGCCGGTATCTAAAATGACTCTTATGTACTACAGAATTGTACAATCTTTGTCTTGTTGAATATTTTCCGTCCGGGCTCGTATACTCAAACTTGCTCTGCCTTTCGATGGTTGGACCCGGTGCCAGATACACACACCAAGTGTGTTTGTGAGAAACCATGTAGCGTGCTAATTCATTAGAGAAAATGCGAGAATCGGCTCCAAGATCCCCGAATTGTATTTTGATAGTGTTTCTGTACAACAAACAATAGTGCTTCTTTATTTGCATTCTAACACCCTAATCTTAGTTACAATCATAATAAATTTATGTTTAGAATTATATAATATATTTAGTTTATTATTCAATTATTTTTTATTTATCTTAGTACATACACTTACTGACTTCCAAGTGTGCTCTAAGGTCGAATAAAATCTATGAAAATAAATAAAATCGATTACGAACGGAACAAATAACAAGACATCCAACTAAGGCCTGTTGGACTAAACGCATTTTGTGACATCCATCCTGTGTTTTCCCTTGCGTTCCTCTTCTAATCTTTTGACCTCGTCAGGGTTGGTGATCTTTAGTGCTTCTAACTTTTCCTTGTTCTTGCGATAAAGTTTACGACTCCTTTCACGCTGTTTTTCTTTGCGTTCCTCTTCCCATTTTTTAGCTTTGTCAGGATTGGAGATCTCCAGCGCTTCTAACTTTTCCTCGCTCCCGCGATACATATCAAGAGAGGTTTCAGGCTCTTTTTCTTTACGTTCCCCTTCCAATCTTTTTGCCTCCCCTGGTCCGGTAATCTTCGGAAATTCCTTTCCGTTTTTTTCTTTTTTTGCGAATACTCGTGAATAGACTGACGACTCAATTTCGGGGCATGAAAAGATTCATAAACACAAATGTGAGAGCAAAGCCCGTGCTAGATCATAGCATCACTATTTTTGCAGTAATTCTCCCAGATAACCGAGAGAGTGTTGAAGTTTGGTTTGCTATATGCGTAAAGAAGAGTGGTGAAAGCTGCCTCTGCAAGGTAGCAGATCAAACGGTTGCGAAATACTTTGGGTGATCGAGTTCAACTCGGCTATTTGGTCTTCGCAAGAGTGCCACCCATTTAGGATGTCGAGGAACATCTTGGAGGGGCGGACCACGAAAAAAAGATCTGGAATAATAAGCATGGATTGATACTATTGCATTCTCGAGACTTACTTATTATTTGCATTCAGATGTTTCTGGCTTTTCAGATCTGTACACGGCTTAGAAAGTCCTTCTAGACCTGTTGCCGACCCGACAAAAGGATGGCCATGGTGATTATCAATCTGAGGAGAAAGCATGTGTCCATATACACGAAAGTCTGCAGTATCAACCCATGGTATATGGTCAAAAATAAAATCCCTTGGGGGCATTCCCGCCATGACCATAGCTTTGAGAATCGGGTTTGTATGTTGCAAAGTTTGTGTTGCCCATGAGTCCACACCGAAACACTCCATAAGGAACCTAGTCGTGTAATTCCGTTTGGCGAGATGCCGAGGTGCTCCAAGGAGCGTGCGGATTTGCTTGGTCACAATATTGACCACAAGAGCCCATTCGCATTCGGGGGGTGGTGAACTTGGTGCAATGACTTCAATAGTCTCGCGTAAGCTTTCTGAACCAGTTTGGTCGCTGTGTTTATTGCTTATTTCAGCATCTCCGTCACTTATTCGGTCGTCTCGTCGGGATCATGTTTCGAAGGACTGGCCAATGTGGGGGCATCAGCATCATAAAGTGACATTTTCGAATTGATCAGACTCGGGACATTTGGATTCAAGAAACATAGATTTCAATTGTCCAGATATAAAGAAAATCACATTGAAACGGTGGTGCCCTGATCCTAAGATATTTTTGCATGCCTGAGGACAGCCATTTGGAGGAAGGAACGCCCCTTCCTTCTATCCATGTCCCACATCTTCGAAATTCTCGTTCGCACTAGACTCTGAGGAGAAGAAGAAAAATAAGCAGAATCAAAATGTAAACGGCGACAAAATTGCATGGTTGGTGTTCAGACCGGGTCAAGTGGTTACGGAGGAGAGACATGCATAGAATGAGATGACCGTAGTCAAGCAGGCCAAAGTCGACGACGCTGTGATTCAGGCTAGATGTTGTGGAATTTCCTCAAAGTTTACTTTCGCAACATGAACTAGATTCCAAAACCACTCGTGGGGTAAAGTCGCCATTCTTGGTGATAGGGGATTTTGGCTGACGCTATTACACCAGGCAACGTGAACAAGAGCAGGATCAATAGGATCTATCTGAATAAAAATCATTCTACAGATTAAATATGAATAAATAAACCCCTCTTTATGTCATTGATCAAATACAGGGGCTCGCGATGGAATTCTTGGCGCTGGCTGGCGCCATTTGTACCTGAGGCGCTACTGCCTGTTTCCGGCCAATGAATGTCCCAGGGCGCCCCAGGGATGACAACACATGTACAGGAGCTTCTGTAGCACATATGCCCCACTCTCCTCATCGCAACCTCGTCCAGCTTCCTCACCTTTCTCACAATGTCCGGCCGCTACGGGCAGTCGTATCGCGAGGGCAATGGCTACGGCAATTTTGGCCGGTCCGGTGATGACTTCCGACAACCAAGCCAAGATGGCAGCTTCTTCGGCGACCGATCGAGCCCAGCACCCCTCCAACCGCGAATGCCACCCGGCGGCGCTCCCAATACCGTCCGCAACATGCCGTCGCGACCCCGAATGCAGGAGCCTGGGAGCGCCGAGGAGCAGATTACACATGTGCTCGAGCACATCAAGCAGGAGTGGCCCGTAATGTGCCAGGAAGACTGCGTCCCTGTGCAGCTGGCCCTGCAACTGCTCGATTCCAGTTCCGTCGGTCGAGCACACGACTATCGCAAGTTTCAGAACACGCACACATACCTCCAGGACTCCCTGAAACGTATTGTCCACGAACATCACCAAGGCTTCAATAGCTCCATCGGAACTTTCCATAAAATCCAAGGCAGCATCCAGGCCTCTCAGAAGCGGGTCCGCACGCTCAAAGAGTCGCTGGCTAATTCTAAAACGAACCTCTGCTCGACCGATCTCGAACTCAAGAAGCTTTCCAAATCGTCGCAAGAATATGATGAGCTGCTCCAAGTTCTCAACGAGCTGGATGAGCTGCGCTCCGTGCCGGATCAACTCGAAGCCCGCATTTCCGAGAAGCGCTTCTTGACTGCCGTCGAGGTGCTACAGAATGCGCTCCGGAAGCTCAGAAAGCCTGAATTGGATGACATTGGCGCACTTAGCGAATTGAGGAGTTATCTTTCCAACCAAGAAACTGCCCTAATGGATATTTTGGTGGAGGAGCTTCACGAACACCTCTACCTCAAATCGCCGTATTGCCAGGAAAGATGGCAGAACTTAGCCAAGGCCCAGGGCGCATACAACGAGAGCTACAACGACGTCAACTCCATAACACCGTTCCACATGATTCTTGACAGTATAGATAGCGAAAAGATCATCAGCGAGGATCCCACAAAAAATCCAGAGGCAGACACGTTTTACTACGTCACCCTGCTAGTTGAATCGCTAAACAAGCTAGGTCGGTTGCAAAATGCCGTTGAGACTCTGAAGCAGCGATTGCCTGTCGAACTCTTCGGAGTTGTTAATGAGACTATCAACGAGGTGGATCAACGTCATCCGAGTTCACTTCGCGGAGGGTCGTCACGAGGCGATGGCCTTCATGTCTATGGTACTAGGGAAACTCAAATGCGTGCGGATGTCATTTACGATCTGCTCTGGACTCTGTACGGAAAGTTCGAGGCCATCGGTGAAGGCCATCGTATCTTCCACGAATCTATCAAAGTCGTCATCCGGCGGGAAGGAGCCGGAAACAACAGCGCCCTTCTCGGCAGCTTCAAGGAGCTATGGAATCTCTACCAGAACGAAATTCGATCCCTACTCCACAACTATGTTACCACTGAGGCAGATGTCTATCAATTTGATTCTCCTACTCCAGGCGCTTCTTTTGGGGGGAAAAAGGACGGCCGGGAGCATCTATTCAAGCTCTCCGAGGCAGACAGCAAGTCAACCAATATCTCGACAGAACACGAAGCTATTGACAGCATCATCCAAGCCGCCGTTCCTGGGCTCGGCAGTCGAAAATCCGATAAAAAGCACCGAGCAACTACAGATGGAGGACCTCGTGGTGGCCATAACCGATACGGGAACAATCAACAAACTCCTGGCTCATACAAATCCCTCGTCGAGCCCAGTGTATTCAACATGAGTCTATTATTGCCTCCAACACTAGTGTTCCTCCAGAGGCTTAAAGGCATTGTGCCGCCCGGGTCGGATCTTGCTGCCAGCACCCTAACCACGTTCCTTGATAACTTCCTCGTCAACGTTTTCCAACCTCAGCTAGATGAGACCTTGGCCAAGCTAAGTGATACCGTCTTTGGAGAAGCAGATGCGTTCACCCAAGATTCCAACTGGCAGCTGGTATCGCGCCGGCCAGTTTTCCGCGGAACTACTGCCTTTTTCGAAGTTGTCACTGCGTTTTGTCGCATGTTGGGCACCATCCCCCCTGATCAAGCCCTCAGTTCATTGATGGTTGGACAAATGATGCGATATTTTGATCGCTGTTTCACCTGGTACAAATCGCTTGTTATTCAAGCTCAGGAACAAGTTGCTGATCCAACCAATGCCAATCTGAGAGCCTCCGCACGTTTTTCGTTGAACTCTGGTGACATCCAGAATACAATGATGAAGCTATGGACAGCTGATGAAATGGACTGGGAACTCGCAGAGAGGGAAGTCCGCCAGCTGATTGACCTGACAAATGACTCTCCTTTGGAAGCGAAGGATATTATCCAGGACCGGGACTCGATTTCATCCCTGTGCCTTTTGTATACTAGCATGAAGTGGCTGGCCGTCAAAATTGTCGGTCTGCGACACATCACCATGCACGACACTGATACATCACGCCAAAACCTCCCTCGCCACTCGAGCCGCCGATGGACTCTACTAAATGACCCCAACAAGGTGGGCAATGAACAGGGCCCGGTTCAATTGCCACTCACGCAAGAGAGTGTTCAGTAAGTTCAACATCCAACCATAACAGACACGGTCTAACCAAAGGAATAGATCATTCGACAACATTGTCTCATCATTCGAGGAGCTCGCCGGAACAGCTTTATTGACTTTGCATATGGAAATCCGCTGCCGCATTGTGCAGTCATTGCGAATTGTTCTCTCGCCCAGAGTCGCACCTTATCTCCTAGACCAGGACGTGAACGAGCCAGATCCACAAATTTTGAATCTCAACTCGGAACTTGTCCTATTTGATGAGACTGTTGTGCGTTATTTGCGAGAGTCGGAAATCACTTTCATCAGAACTGGTCTCGGTCTTTTGGTCAATTGCTATCTTGTGAGCAACGCAAACGTAGCATCGCCCATGAATGCAAAGGGATGCGGACGAATGCAGCTCAACATTCTTGTCCTACAACAAAACCTGAAGAACGTTGAGGAGGGCGTGGATCTCGCGCGAGCAGCCAATTACTTCTCACTCTTCGAAAAGGGAGCAGATGCCATTGTGGAAAAGGCGCGTCAGGATAAGGAACTGCAGCTGGGCAACAGCTGTCGAGAAGCCGAACACTTTTCGTATGATGAGCTCAAGGCACTGATAGAGCTATGCTATAGCGAACAACTAGCCAACCCGGAAAGAGGAATATCCGCAGCGGCAAAGAGGCAAATGGCAGACAAGCTATTGGGATTGAGCGAGCACATGTGGCAAACTTAGATGTGGGAAAGCATTGGGACTGTAATTATGAATGCATGATATCAAGGAGCTGGGATGTGTATGTAGCATGGCGCAATGAGAAGATTTTCAACCGAATGCCACCAATCATTTATTTGTATGACGAATAAATAACCTCTCGAAGTGAAGTTTGCCATAATTATCTACAATGAAAAGTATACCATGAGCCATCCGGCTTCCTATCCAGAGGCTACGCCACGGGAGCAACGGTCACCGTCGCCTGCCCATTGGAAAGATTGACCAAATATCCTCCATTCGATTTCGAAGCTCCTTGCACCTCGTACGTGTCCACTGATGGCCAAACTATGATAGACTCAGGCTCCAGGACTCCTTCAGCGACAGCAGAGCGCAACTCCAACTCGACCGTCTTCCCTGATTCATCGTAGGTGACAGTGTGAATGGCCCCAGCACTCAAACTGATCTTGAGACCCAAGTCGGCGACATACACACGGCGTCGAACGGCGTCGCGAGGCTGCGCTACAACTTTGGCGTCGTCACCGTTGTTGGATTCGACAAGGTTGCCTCCAAAGACAACTTGACCATAGCGCTCGTCGTGGACAATGTACATGGTCTGCCCGAGGCCCAGACCAAGGAAACCAAGGCCGTAGTCGCCGGTGTAGGCATCCCACTTGAGGTGCTGGGGGAAAGAGTGGAACGCGGCCGAGGGGAAGCCGTCTTGGTCAATGTTGCTCAGGGGTGCCGTGTTTCCGCCGTGCGCGACCCGGATGGCGTTGAAGTCTGTTGCGTTCTGCTCAAAGTAGTGCAGCAGGGGCAGAGAGTTGAGGCCAGAGCCGTAGTGGTGGATCTGACGCTCAGTGCCGCCGAGCTTGCCCGCGTAGTTGAAGTCCCAGTACCGCCGGGCGTTTCCGTTCCACCCCCAGTGGGCTACCGTGGGCATGTAGGCCACGATGCTGTTGATAGACTTGGTAGCAGTGGCGCTCAAGCCAAAGTAGCTGCCCGTTGTTAGCAATGGATGTTGGTTTCTCGAATTGAGAAGAGAGGGGGGGAAGTGAGAGAAGGAGGGGGAAACACTTGCTTGCACCAATAATAGACGCCTTCCTGTCCTGTGCTATCCCAAGCCATCTCGCTTCCAAATGGCACGGCGAGGGATTCCCAATGCTCGGCGCGGTAACGCATCGTCTCTTCGAGAGCCTTCACCTTGTCCGTCATGTTCTCCCTCTTGAGGTCCTCAAGCATTTCAGCAAACACCGTCTCGCCCATCAAGCCAGTCAGGCCATAGTCGCATTCGGCTGCTCCGTCAGCAAGACAAAACTGTACGGTGCTATATGCCTGGTTCAGATACCAGGTCCAGTTGGACTGCGTTTCTGCCTGTGGGTAATACCTTGCCACTCGATACATAGCCCAGTAAGCCACCACGGGGTGGACGTAGTTGTAAGCGCGGCGAGTGGTGTAGGCTCTCTCTTTGGAGAAGGAAACCCAGCTGGTCCAGTCGTTGTTGGGGTTGTAGGCATAGCTGACCTCGTCTGGTTGGTAATAGAAAACGCTCGCTCGGACGGCGAACGAATCTGGGGGTTGTATATTCCCGACAACAGTTTTATGAACAAAGTCGTCTAAGACGGCAACTTCTTCGGCGCTCGGCTGGATGAATTGCTTCGCTGCAGGCCCCGGTGCCTCCCTCATCGCTCAATCCCGATATCCAGACGCGAGCGTCCTGCTCAACTATTGCACCCACTTCTTTGTCGTACGTCATGATGGAGGGCGCCCTCCCGAAGGGGTCAGATTCGTTTGTAAAGTGAGCCTTTGCGGACAGAAAATTTCCCAGATCAGCGACAGTCGATGGGGCGGATTTGGTCACAAAGTAGTGTATCGTTTGAGTCTTCCCATCTTCGTAAAGCACAGTGACTTTGGTTCTCCCCCAGTGACCTCCAGAGGGCGTGAGCAAGTAGGGGCTGCCTTTGGAGCTCTTGTCCTGTTCAACCTCAAATGCGCCATCGCTGTCGATGGACTTGACCGGAGAAGAGTGCGTGAGATAGAGTCGGGCCGTGAGATCAGAAGGTACAACGTATCCTGGTATTCCAACAGCGAGAGGGTTTCCCGCCTCAATAACAGCATCCTCAATGGTTGCAATGCTGCTGGCAAGCGTGAACTTGAGACCAACAGAATAGGGCTCACCCGGCTCCAGCGTCTTTGATGTTGGGGTATTCCAGGGCTCAGCATTTCCCCACTCACTTTCTGCATATGCCTTGGAATGAATCGTCCACTCATAGGTTCCCTCGTAGGTCTGGCCTTGGTACCAATAATCTCCGCTAGGCTCGCTGAGGAATCTCCAGGCTTCGAAAGGGCTTGAACCTAAGGGCGAAACAACGAGAGCGTTTCCAAGACCTCTCACAGGAGAGACTCGAACATAGCCAGCGTCCAAGCCGATGTAAGGGTCTGCGAGGGAACATTTCGCTTGCGTCTCCTCGGCTGTTCGCGACTGAAATATGTTGTTGATGGCAATCGGGAGACCCAGCGCTCCTAGCTCGAGAGCAGAGTCGGCCTTGTTGGTAAAATTCACTCGGAGAGCTAGTCCATCGTCGGATTTTAGCCACTCTCGAGTTATATCCAAAGGGATGCCGCTCGGTAAAGTGTTGCTGAGGTTTGCACCAGCAATGACACCGGACGCGAGGCTTTTCAACGGCACCACTTTTCCCCTGTTGCTGGCTGAGTCGGCACTTGACCAACTGGTATCTTTGGCTGTCTTGTAGCTGAATATGACGTCTCCCAAGTGATGAGCACCATTGATGGACAGGTTTGTGATAAAATCGTATGGGAGAAAGTCGAATCCCGACTCGGATCCGAGAGAAGCCAGTGTTTGCGAGTCCGTCACAACACTACCCTTTATTTTTCCCGCTTCAAATTCCGTAAATCCATTAGCGACTCCCAAGGTGTCGCTCGTGGTTCCTTGTCCGCTAACAAAGCCAACGGCAGCCAGGCAAGCGGCCAAGTTCCGGCTTGACAAGTTGGGCATCTTGAAGAAAGAGTGCACAGAGAACTGGGAGACGCGAGGATCTCAATAACTATCAATCCTGCAATCCCGCCGTAATTTATATAACACGAAATCGGCATTATTCGTTGCGACATCTCAATTCTCATATATCTAAAAGTGAAAGCCCACAACGGGCCAGTCATTTTTGGAGTCCCTCTCCCAGTCGTACACTTAAGTCCTTGATTTGTTGGAGGTTGCAACCCCGGTCCAACCCCTCGCTCTCCAGTTAACCGGCCCAGTCTCGTTCGAGATAGTTTCCGCGCGGGATCCCAGCAGGGTTGCTTTTTTAATCACATCTCGGATGACTTCATTCCTTATTGCCCACCTGCATCCGAGTTTCACGATCGCATTGGGAGCTCCCTTTGGGATGATTGGTGCGGTTTAATTGCTTCCCCGGCGTGGGTGCCACGATATGCTTCTCGGTAAGCATACAGTTCAAACTGGCGGCTACGCGCACGGATTCAACCCATCGCATTCCATATCCCGAAAGCATCACGGGATATATAGGATGCGGTAATTTTCCAGGTCCTATAAGACCTGCCAAAATAGTGTGCTCTGGATATGGTCGGAGAACTTTTGTCTTGGGGCAACAATTTGAGCATAGCAACAACAAAAACAAGTTTGACATAGTGACGTCAACTCTTCATAATTCAACCGTGGCAGGTCGAGAAAGGAATATTTTATACATATTTTTTAATAAGCTATATAGATGAGAGAGAAAATATGTACAATAAATATGACGGTATTTTTGCCATCCCACTTCTCCCTTCTAAGACGCAGTGGGAGCCAGGGCTTCCCATTCCTTTACGGCCACGCCACCGAACTGGCCGCCGCTGCCCGATGCAGTCAAAACGGCACGGAGAGAGGTTGTGTTGATCTGGGCAAAGCCGACCTCTACTGGATCGTCCGTAGCCTCCGTTGGGAAGTCTCCGTCAGTTTGCACCGACGCCCATGAGCCGCTCTCATCCTTATACTCGACCGTCCATTTGGCGGGAGGGGGCACGCCGATGTTGGAACCGGCGGCTTGGTCTGCGAAGAAGGCCATGCGGGTGCCGTTGAGCGTGACTGTTTCGTTCCACGCGAGGACGAGCGTGCTCGTCTGCGGCGACGACTCGCCGTTGTACGAGGACCAGTAGTCGGGTGGGAGCGGCGTCGAGGGGATCTCGCCGTCGTTTACTGAAGCTATCCAATACTGGATGGGCGTCTCTCCAACCGAGCTCGCCTCGGCGCGCAGAGCAGCGTTGCGGGTCGGTCCCGTGGAAGTCCGGGGCCGGTGTGTTTGGACCACCTTGTTAATACGAGGCGGCGATTGGGAGTCGTCCCACGTTAGTTGGTCGAATGCGACGCTGCGGCGGAAGTGGCCGCCGTTGGCGGCGTCGGCAGTGTGGTATACGAGGTACCACTGGTCGCCAAGTTGGACGGCGCCAGAGTGCGATGTGGTTGACGAGACGATGCCCAGGAGGACGCCTTGGAACGTCCACGGGCCCAGGGGCGAGGATGCCGTCCCGTACGCGATGCAGGCGTGGTATGAAGTCGGCGTGCAAGGCGAGTCGGCACCGGCGTTGTTGGCGGCGTAGAGCATGTAGTATGTGCCATTTCGCTTCATCAGCCAGGGAGCCTCGAAGAACCCAGTCAGGGAGTCGACAACAGTGGCTTCCGACTTGATGGTAACCATGTCCGAGTCCAGCTCGTAGCCATAGAGCGCACCAAATGTGCCTTCGTAGATGTAGACCTTGCCGTCATCGTCGACAAGGACTGTCGGGTCAATGTTCTGGATAGTGTTGGCCGAGGGTGCCGTCTGAGAAAGGATGGGGCCTGTAGAGTGCGCATCGGTGTAGGGCCCGAGAGGATCATCAGCGACGGCCACGCCAATGGCAAATTTGTCCGAGGACGTCGATGCCGCTTCAGTGACCGGCGCATAGAGGTAGAATTTCCCGTTTGCTCCTTGAACGACCTGTGCCGCATAGGCAGTTCCTGCCGATGCCCACTTAAACACGTCTTCCGGCCGAATTATGTCTGGGTGCAACTTCCACTCGGAGCCGGCTGGGTCGGGAGACTGGCCGACAAACATCTGCCACTCATTAATGTTGAAGGCGTTCTGGTCCTGGGGTGCCTCATCTCGACCTGAGATGATGTACAGCGTGTTATTCACGACCAACGGTGCGGGATCAGCCGAGTAGTAGGACCCATCCGCAAGAATCGGGTTTCCGGTCGAAGTGAATGAGATTGGCGAGTCTGCTGCCAAGGCCAGGAGGGCTTGGGCAAGCCCAAGCAGCCAAAGAGAAGGTTTCGGCATTATTGAGGACCAGAAGACACGAGAAAGTAAAAGGGTAAAAGACATTCAACCAGCGAAGAGACTTGATACAATGCTTCACAACTCAAAGAGAGCTCATTATGCACAAACGCACTGCAATAGGATCCAGCCTGGAGGTTCTGGCAAGAAACAGCACATCACGACTGACAGCTCATTATAAACAAACCCTCAGGATCTGGTCCGTTTAAGATACATGATGAGCAGAACCGCCCAACATCCTTCGTATGTCGGTTACCGGCTAACACAAACCTTGACTCGGTCCATCATAGCCCATTCGGCCAGGGTTTGATACACTGCTTGTCCCGAGATGCCAAAAGCTCCAATAAATAACATAGTTGGACGTCTGGATATAGCCAAGTCGCCAAGCCGGAGGAAACCAGAGCGGCAGGGGGGTTGAGACATGAAACAAGACGGAAAAATTATTGGTTTGGCTACGAAAAACGCGGGGCTCGTATTTCATCCGGTGATGTTCTTTTTCCCTGTTGAGTAAAAGAATATCAAAGCTTCATGACAAAGCGGTGAAAAACGAGGCGGAATTTTTCCAGAAGTTGGTATGCAATTTACCCAGTGTTGTGGGTTGACAAGCGGCAGGATTGGTTTCCATAAACCCATCCATCAACCCACACTTCAAAGTTCGGACCCCGGAATGGAATGGAGATCTTGTCTTTGGTTAAGTTTGGAACAACCAACTACTCGGGTGCTTTCCGATCTCGTGTCCCAAAATAGAGGGCAGACGTACACACTTGTTCTTAAAAAGGGCGGGCAGCGGTCTTTGATCCTTCAGCTTTCTTTCTTTTGCATTTCCCCATTCGGCAATCGGGCTTGGGCTCAATGACGATCAGGAACAGCGCAACATATTGTCACTGAAATTACCGATTACGTCCATGTAAGTCCAGACGCTATGGCCCACGGTTTCCCGGTTGTCCGTCTTCAAATTCAAAATATGGGCATTACGACAACGCCGACAAAGCTGGCTCACCAGCCGGCGTCCGAGGCGTCCGGATCGGCGCCGAACGAGCTGAGGCGCTTCTTGGCTGCAGTCGAGGCTCCGCAAAGCCCAAAGGGAACGGAGTCTCCTCAGCACACGGTCAGCCATTCAACCGCTGCAATCCAGAACGTGGGAGGCTGTCATCGTAATGAATCGCGGGAGCAGATCTGTCACCGTGGCTGTCACTGATTCATAGCACTGGGCTAGACACGGCGGGCCGTCGTTAGTCCGTAGGTCAAGCTCCGCCCCCTTAGCCGGCCCCCTTTCTAGCGGAGCTCCCTCGCAGCTCCAAGCAAGCAGAGAGGTCGCACAGGCCAGCCTTACAAAGCTTCATTTTAGCACCTGGCACCGCTGATGGAGGTGCGGGAGAGGAGGGGGGAGGAGCATAAGTTCAGGCGAAGATCTGGGGCTGTGTGCGCCTGCTAGCCTCCCTGCATCGCGTCTCATGGCCTGTTGGCGTCGCAGTCTGCATACTCTCAGTGATTTATCGTGGACGCTCAGCTATATTGGATCGGCCATGCCGACCAGTCGGTGGCCTTCCTGGGACTTTTGGTGCGGGTGGAGTGGTGTTGTTGTTTGTTCGATTTTTTTCTTTTCTTGTTGCTTTTTTTTTTTTAGCATCTTCCCACACGGCAGGTCGAGCCTGGTTTCTTTTTTAGTCGTTGCAGCGTCCCACAGGCAGAGAGATTGGGCCCTACTATGTACGTATGTACAATACGTGGACGCATGCGCAAACATGACATGGGAACATGTGCCACGGAACTCTCAGGATGCTGTCCGCCCGGTTTAGTGGGTTTGGATGGGGCCCCTGAGGCTTGAATCATCGGCTGTCGGTGGCGGCCGCATGGATGCATCATGGGCGGCGCTGTATGGATCATGGTTTTCTGGCAGCACGCACAACAGCGCTCGCTGCAATAAGCGGCCAAAATGCAGACACACACAAACACCCCCCAGCGGTCGCCTCATCCCCATCCTCGCATGTACGCGGTCACTAAGTTATTAGCGGACTGGTACCTTGCATGTGTCCCATCAAAGCCCCATGGCCGCCATTTGATAGCGCCCCGATGGGCCCCGCTCATCCGTGTCCATGTCTGTGTGCCCAATGCAAGCCCGCGCCGCTCGCCCCGGCCGTCTCGAAACATGGCCTTTTTCCCACTACGGGGTGGGGAAGATTGTGGATGGGTGTGCATGGGATGGGGATTGGAGAATGGGACGGTTGCCTCTCTGTCGGTGCTATCGAGGTCGCGGTTTGTGGTCGGGGGAGCGATCATCGTGGCGCCATGTAGCGTCGGCCGGAGTTGTACATCTGATGCAGTCTAGACCGGGTTTTCAGCTTCGTTGATCGGCTTGGGGGATTTGCACCGCAGCAAAGATCCTTGGGCGTTTTGGCGCTGATCGTGGAGGCATCCAAAGCGTGCAGCAGTAGGTTGTTGTGGATTAGGTTTTCTGTCCCTCTCTTCATTTCCAGCCCACACTTGGCCGCTTCCCAGGCTCTCGGCCGGTCCCTCCTTCATTCGAAATGGAATTTGGAGATAGAGGCAGACGGTTGCATCGCTCGGGGGTACCAAGACCAGGGTCCCCCATTGATATTGGGGAGCATTGCTTGAATTTCAGTGGCTCCCTCATCCCCTTTTTCACATTTGGCCGGATATCCGCCCCTCCACTTTGTTCTGTGTATGCATGTGCGCATGTGTGTGTGCTGTGTGTGAGCCTGTAACCCGTTGTAGGCGTAGTGCCTCCTGCGATACTGGGTATGAGTGCGTGTCTTGCGTATTCCCGCCCTTCCTCCTCCACCTTTCTCTACGTAGGTACTTGCTTGCCAGACCTTCTTTTTTTTTTGACAGTCCACCCTTCCGTTATATCCGTTCGCCTGACCTCTTATGTGCTCCGGTCTCTTTCCCCTTCCACGCAATCGCTTACAATTGAACACTTAAAAAAAAAAAAGGGGGGAACAGCATTGGACGTGGAACCCAATCGTCAATCATATTCTCCGCTCTCCCCCTATCCGCTACGTACCTAACAGGCCCTGTGTGCTTTTTTTTTCTCGCTCTCAGGGGGATTCTAAACCAAAGCCAAAACTGGGTACCACTGTCACTGGACTAGGCTTTAAACGACAGCAGGGCACTCCACTGGCGAATTCCACATCAGCGCTCGAGACAACACAAGCGAAGCCGGCTAGCAATAGGAGACAGCGTCCTGCCACCCGCCTAATACCGGCACCGACTCGGGAGGTGGCTACTGGCGCCCTGCGGCACCACCAACCTGCTTCGGTACTCAACGGGATGCCGCTGATTTGCTTGCCTGCTTGACTGATTGACAGGGGTCACCCGTCGCCTCTCCACGTACTTGACCTTGTTTGGCCTTGACCTTGAATCGTCTCTAACGCTCTTCTCCGACTCTTTCTCATCAAATCCTTCCCCTTCCCGCATTTCAAATCTTGATTTGGTTTCCCTGTCTTCTTCCCCTCTCTCGTTCACACACACACGCTCGCTCTCTCTTTTTCACCCTCTTTCCGCCTCTTTTCTGGCTGTCTCTCCTTTCCCTCTCCCTTACACCATATCACGACACGACGCACTCACAGCAGCCACCCACCACTTCTGAGCCTGGGTCTGCTTCACCACCGACTCACGACCCCACGCGTCCGAGCGGCTAAAGCCACCTCATCCCTCGTCTCTGCACCCTACTTCTCTCGCTTTTGCAGAGCTCCCCATCCCCTGGTCTGTTTTTTTTAGAGTTGGTGACCGCACCTCTCAGCACTCTACAACTAGCACTTCTCCCGTGACTTGACCCCCGACAACAACCCGCGACCGCGACTCGAACTTTGTTTCTTTTGCTCCCATTACCCTTCGAGACGTCAACAAAGCACCTTTTTACCAACCTCATCTTGCGGCAACGCAACTACCCGCAAAAAGTTCGCAACCTCGTCTTTTGTTAATCGCAGTGCATCTTCGCATCGCATTTCGGCCCTGAGGCCCCTGTTGCCAACATAATGGCTTCGTAAGTTCCCACCGCACTTGCCCTCCCCCCATTTCAACACCAATTCCTCATCAGCTCATGGTCGCTAACCACTACTTCTACAGCCTCGGCTCTTCACTTCGCTCAATCTGGCATGCTATGACCAGCAATGACAGACGTAGGCAATCTCGTTCTCGAGTTCCCCTTTTCCATAGCTAACCCGCAATCCTCTAGATTCTACCTTTGACTCGCCTTATCGCACAGGTCGCCACGTCCCCCTACAGAACGGCCGCAGTGACATTCTCACAGGTGTAGCCACCGCATCCGACTCCCGAAACGACGTCACATCGCCTTACTCTGACGAGTCTGGCCGCGCATCTCCTGCCAACGGACTTTCACCCTACACGCCCACCAGCCCTTCCAACAACACCCCTTACTCTCCCGGCCTCAGGGGAGTGGCAGCTCGCAATGCGAGCCAAGGCGACGGCTTTGAGGTTCAAAGCCCCGGTGATGTCCCCATGCAAAGCTTCCAGGACGGTCTGCCTCCCCCTCCCCCAGTCGCGCACTCCTGGAGACGCATTGATGCCTGGGCCGAAGAAAACTACCCTGAATTGTTCGATCAGCTGTGTGAAGGTGCCACCAACAATGATCTGAACGAGCTTGAACACCAGCTCGACCTTTCGTTCCCTCAGGATGTCCGGGAATCGCTAATGGTCCACGATGGTCAAGAGCGAGGAGGAATGCCCACCGGTATTATTTTCGCTTCCATGTTGATGGATTGCGAGGAGATTGTGCAGGAGTGGGAGAACTGGAGGAAAGTAAACCACCAATACATGCTTGAGACGAAGAGGGCCGCCGCAAAGGCCAGCAGCGAGGCGTCTTCGTCGAAGCAAGGCGGTGCCCCCAACGCAAACGGTGTGTGGCAGCAGGGTCTTCAGAACCGTCAGGATTCTGTCCCTCCCAACGCTGTGCAGAAAGTATACGCCCACCCTGGCTGGATCCCCCTGGTGCGAGACTGGGGTGGCAACAACCTGGCCGTGGATTTGGCTCCTGGTCCCGGAGGTCAGTGGGGTCAGATTATCCTGTTTGGACGTGATTACGATACCAAGTACGTGGTGGCCCGCTCCTGGTCAGCATTCCTCGCAACTGTGGCCGATGATCTGAACAGCGGCAAATGGTTTGTGGACGAAGACACCAACGAGCTCAAGTTGCGAGAGTTCAAAGACCAGCGAGTTGAGCCCAGCTATTTCAACATTCTACGATGGAGAATGGATCAAAAGTACGGACGACGAGTTGCCAACCGAAGATCAATGGCCGCCCGCGGCAAATCCAAGTCCAACTCAAACTCAAACTCACCCCTTGGTTCCCGTTCCTCGTCGCCTTATAGCGAGAGCGGTGATGGGCGCGGGCGCTCGATGCAGCGACTGAGTGGCTCCTCGCCCCTGACGAGCCCTATGCGACCGGGATATGGGAAAGCAACTCCCCTAAGTAGAGTGACGGAGGAATCGGTCATGCCCGATATCGCCAGCGCTATCATCGAACCCGAAACGCTCGTGGAGGTGGATGAGGAGGAGGAAAATGAGAAGCCCCGACAGAGCGAAGACAGCAAATCCCCCAAGGCTGAGAAGTCGGCAGCACTACCCCGCGTGGAATCAGACCTTCTCAAGGTTAACGAAGAAGAGGAGCCCAAAACGAACGGCAGCGCTTCCAAGGCGAACGGCGCAGCTCCCAAGGCAAACGGAAAGCAGCCCGAGGTTACGGAGGAGTCGATGAAGACAATTGAGATCTGATTTTCGCAATCCGTGATGGGCGGCAACAAAATCAGGTGTTTTGAAGAGCAACAACGAGCGCACGAGGGGACTGGCATACATACAACGATTGCACGAGACTCTTTAATTTTCTACGAAGCTCCGCGAGAGGCGACTCTTACATTGGCAAATACATTTCGGCGTTGGGGAGTCGTGTCACACACACGCAAAGACAAATTTATTATTATTTCTATTCCATGTTGTATTTTTTCTAGGAGGAACATTGGCAGATGGGTAATTCCTGCCGCTGCCCAGACGGCGGCAACACTGAGGAGGACAGTATTATATGGCCGAGTGGAAACATGATGCACCTTTTTTCTCACCCAGTTATATTCTGGTTCTTTTCTTGTTCCTTTTTTACACCAGTTCTCGGCGGAGGAGAGCCTACACAGTGGAGTGGGGGGGGGCCAATAGTTTGCAGGTTCAAAAGGCAATGAGAGGAACACACAGTGCGGGTTAGACCTTCTACGTCCTGTATAGATATGGGACCATATTAGTTATTGTACAATTAGAAATCACGGTCTTGAATCCAACCCTCTCGTCTCGTTCGGTAACCGAAGCATGATGCAATGCAATGTCTGATACGTCGAGATTACCATGCAAGCAGCTTGTGCAGAGCGTTGCCGTCATTGCGGATAAGAAGAAAGGAAATGTGCAGAGTGGCGTGCAGCCGCACGATGGGGGGCGTGCATGACCCGCGTGGTGGCGTGCAACCCCGTGCAACGCAGAAGGGGTGGGTATGTGTGTTGATTGGCGATGATGTAAGTGTGATGGCGCCCTGGGGCTTGTTGTCGGGCAAATTTGGGTGGTTGTGGTGATGGTGTTGGGGTCGCATCTCTTTGCTTTTGGTGTAGGGTAATTGGTGCAAAGGGGAGGGGAACGTCATCGCCACAGCGCTTGCAGGTGTGTGTGTGCGGGCGGGCGGGCGGACGTGCATGCGTAGCAACAACAAAAGTGCATTGCAGTGCAGTGCAGTGTTTACAACGGTATTTTTTTTTCATTGTTTTTTTGGGTGGCTTTAGGTGCGCCAGCAGATAACAGCGTTGCTGCGGTGTTGTGGCTCTCCTTTCCCCTCTTCCCCCCCTGAACTTGTCCAGTCACATGGCGCTGGTCTGTCTAGACACCTGCAACCTGCAAGGTCTTGTGCTATGGTTCCGATTGCACAGGTTCTTATGGGCCACCAAGCCAGCACGGGCATCGCCTGGTCCACGTCTCATCCTGTGTCCATCCAGACTCACCCAAAACGCCTTCGCGTCATCTATACCAAGCATCATCCCCTCCTTTGGGGGTTCGCATGGCATTGACTAAGCAGCCCCCCCCTCCACCCCGCAACAAAGGCGCGGCGGCAAACGGGGTTCGGTTCCCCTGTCAGATTTTCTAGCGTCCCACGCGGGTTTCGTGGGGTTTTGCGGCTCCTGACTTGACAGCAAAAAAACCTGGCAACAGGCCAATCAGCGAGGGTTTTGTTCTTTCAAGATCCCTTGACAGCGCTGTCAGGCTAAATATGTGCACCTCTGGGACGTTGGTGGTCACGGAGGTCCCACAACCTTGTTTTCGGAATCCTTGGGCCCGGGGGTTCTGGAAGGCGGTTGCATCTTGTAGAGAAAAAAAAAAAAGACTTTGGCCATTGTTTCTTTCCTTTCTTTAAAATTTAATTTTAATTCTGAGTTAATTACGGGGGCTGTTTTGCACGGAACTGGTTTCATCTCGTAGAATGGGGTTTGGTAGGTGCGGGCAGAGCCAAGTTTGATGATTTTTGAGATGCATCAGGTTATCTGGGTTTTTTTGATGGACCATGAGATGAAGTACTCAACCCTGGTCATTTTCGTACCAAATTATAAAAAAGGAAAACGTAGTACAGCGTGCAAGCTTTGATAAAAAAAGAGTGCTTCCCTGTTACAGACCTGTTTGTATATGCAATCGTCGAAGCGCTGGTTCCCTGAAATCTAATATGTTATTCGGAAAGAAATGCGGAATTAAATTATACAAGGAGCAAAACAACAAGGGGATTGCATCACTGGGGTAATGTTTGGTTCACGGATTAGATCATGAGCCCACGCGCACTTTTGTAATATATCTGTTTTGCTAATGTCAAGAGCATCCATGCCCTGCCTTACTAGTGTTGATAATATTTGATCTTGCATAACTCTTGACTGGACAAGACTCCAGCCCATCGAGGCTGTAATGCTGCAGTCTCCACCCTCACTTGAACTGTGATGGCAGTCGACGAGAGGATGAGATGAACCAGTAATTGTATAATTTCTTTGCCATTGCGCTTGTTTAGCAATGCTGCCTGCAATACCTCTTTTACAATAGTGGCCTAGCCTTTGAACTGACCAAGGAGCAGCTGTATGACTCCCATACCACTTTCTTCATTGCCCGCCGCAGCCTTCAAAATCGCTTCTGTAAGATCGATTCGGGCTCTGTATAGGTCAAAGAGTAACTGTATAATTTCCATACTATCATCTTCGTTTCGTGACGCAGTGCTCAACATGTCTTTCGTATAAGTGATCTGGTCTTCTTATTGACTAGGAATTTATGCCGCAAGTTTCACAACATACTGCGAATTCCCTATAGAAGTCTTTCAATATATAGTTTGCGATAGTAAAATGATTTCCTAGTTGGCAAGAAGCAATGCTATGGGTTCTCCACGATCACTATGCATCATTACTGTATGCCATAATATCTGTGTTGTTACTTTAACTCCCAGATCTAATAGGATAGGTATGGTATCCACATGTTCTCTCAGAATGGTCTGTTATTCTAGGAGCATTAACACCATCGATCAAGTTTGTCGACTTTCCTGTTCTGGAATATTTCTTCTCAAAAAAGGCCACAATTCCCTACAGTACAGATACATGCAGGAAAGAGAAATCTTGCAGGAATTGCTTCAAGCTTGTTACATAAACGATATACCTGCAGCCAGTATTCGTGATAAGGTGAGTCGATCTAAAAGAATTCCATTTGGGAGCCCTTGACTTCAAATTTCGATTGCGCCATTTCGCGCATGAATACCCCATGAAACTATTGAAAAATCCAAGAAGACTGTATGCTCTTTAAATCTACTACGGAATTTCTTCGTAATGGCATTAATGCAGCCATAACCAAGCTGGGTGTTTGCCTCAAATTGGTTGAGCAAATTTCCAGTCCCAGCTTCAACCCAAAAAATCCTTGATAGATTAGCACCGCAAGAATACTCGTCCATCCTGAAAACAATGAAGCGATAGGGTGAGATTTGGCCATGGGTAAACTGGACCTGAGTCACTGTATCCTGCACATACTGAAAAAGTTGGCAAGCCTCAAAGAGCTCAGTGATTGGGGGCGCGCGGAAACCAAGGCCAGGGTGCGCTGTACCTGAGAGATTCCACCTTCTCGGCCCCCATACAAGGTGGAAGTAAGCCTCTTGTACAATACATGTAACCCTTTCGGCAATTTTGTTGGACTTCAATACTATCTTTCGAAGAAACCCTCTCAAGTTCTCTACTGGCCAACCCAACCCAAACCAAAAGAAAATTCTCTCGGCTTTATGTGTAAGAATAGTGCCAATCTACTTTTTGATACTTTTCGCATGGATTTTTCTCTTGGCGATATATTCAGTTCGTTGCTGAATAAACTAATCGATATCATGCTTTGTATTAGGGAAGGAAGACAACTCTTTTTCAACACAGTCCTCTGGGTATTCGCGAGTCCCTAGATGTAGGCAACCAGTAATTAATATATGAATATTTTACGGGGAGTTCTGGTCTTGAAAAGTTTCTTTCACCTGCTGTAGTAACTTTCTTGATCTTCTCGGCTGCACTCGCCGAGTGCATGGATAGCGCAGTATTTTTGACCAGTGTTCTGATCAGCCTCCAGCTCCATTAATGTTGATCAAATGGTATCAAGTGATTCAAACAATCTTACCCTGCGCTGTTTACACTTTGACAAGAGGTACCTAAGAAGATGTGGGTGCTGCTGGCTGAGTTGGTGCAGAAGCCCACTGACAATTAATGCAACCGTTCTCCGCTCATTAAAATCGGAATAGTAGAAAATGACTGCTGGGTGTTCCCAGTCGACCTTCGAGACACCATTCAAGAACTCACTTTTCCGTCAGGAATATGGCCATGATGGATTTTCCTGTTCCTGGGTTTCTATGTAGCTATAGAACACGACTCTCCTGACAACATGAAAAAAGCTATGTGTTGATGTACATTGAGCTGCGTTGGAGTAATGTTCGAAAAACTTTTTGCAAATTCAGCACAAGAATTGTATCTTTTTCACGACCTTACTAGAGTCATGACAAAGAAAGTCATAGAGCAGCAAATCTTGAAGAGAAATAAGAGATGACGATTCCCAAAATAAAATAAATAAATGAATAAAAAGTCCTCCTGCAACAAATTTATTACTGAATAACTTATTCTCACCAAGAATGATGGTCTTTTTGTGACGTCTTTTGCTGCGACGTGTCTGAGTGAAGCCAGTCAGCAGGATTTGAGGCACCGCGACTCTGATTGGTTGGGAGCTTGTTTTGGGATGGTTGCAATGTAATTCAGCGTCTCTCTCCACTAGCACGACAAGGCTTCCGACTGGATGGCGGAATATTGCGACCTCGTGTGGAGGGAGAGGTCATTTCGGCCACACTTTTCCTATTCAATGAAAGTCAGTATCCCGCTGTCGATGTTCCGCTCTCGTGGATGGCATCTAAAAGCTCGGTGTTGCAATCGGGCGTGTGCCAAATGACCATCTAAACCAGCGACACCAACACCAATCCTCACTATATGAACCCGTGAGGGAGCTTTGCGCCATCATTGGGCCACGGGTGCATCCGTAGCGCATCGCAGGGGAGCCCTCCCAGACCCATGATCCCCCGTGGCGATCCTCCGCTACGCATAATTTCCTAGTGTAGGGCTCTGTCCGGGTGGGCATGGGCCACGCCCTCGGTCTAATTGGATGCGCACGTTCAGGGCCACTCGCCCAATGCTGGCGGAGAGCCTTGATATTGACTGATCATCTGGTAATCATCTGTGAATGCACACTGACCCCCAGCAGCTGAGATGAAGCCCGTCCAAGCTTATTATGTGAGACCCAGCGGCTTGCGCAGCGGCTTGCGCAGTGGCCCTTGGATACTATTTTCAGAGCGGGCGGGCCTGACGTTGCACTCAGCCCGTGGCGTTGGTCGGGGGTTTAAAGCAACGCTGTTTCCTGACGCGGGTCGGTCCTCATGAAAAAAAATTTCCCCAAAGATCTCGCCATGAAGCTATTTGCGCCTGCAGTTGTTGTGTTGAGTTTGGCGCAGAGCGTGTTTGGCGTTGCTGAAGACGCCGCTCCGGAACACGCCGCCGGCATCACACGGTCCATCGAGTCGAGAGACTGGGTTGAAGATATTTGGGACAAGTTCAAATCGGATGCAACATGCACTGGGTGTGAGGTTAGTTTTTCTATTAAGCTGAGTGGGACAAGAGAACTGATTGAAACAAGTCTCTATTGTTGGCTCTCAAAGGCCTTGCCATTTTTGGAGATGGAGCCTTTGTCGACGTTCTCCAAGAAATCTGCAAGTTATCTGGAGTGAGTGCGCCTGGGACTATATTCTCTCGCCAAAATTAACAATGAAAGGCCGAAGATGATGATGTATGCGATGGTGCCATTGAGCGAGAAGGACCCATCATTGCTGATGCTATCCGGAAAATGAGCATCAACTCAAGGACTTCCAAGGAGTTCTGCATTACTTTCCTTGGAGTCTGCGAGTATCCAGATGTGCAAAACTGGACGGTTCCGTTCCCATCGGCCAAGCCTTCCAAAGGTCGTCCCGCATCTAGTGGGAAGGACCCGATCAAAGTGGTCCACTACTCTGATATTCACATTGACCCGCTCTATGTTGAAGGTTCAAACTCGAACTGCACAAAACCCATATGTTGCAGGTAAGGAGCATTGAAAACATATTTGATAGAGACTTCTATTGACATCCCAAAGACCATACACCTCGGCTGATGAGCCTGGAAAAAACGATTCCCCTGCCGGGCCCAACGGCGACCACAAATGCGATACCCCTATTAGCCTTGAGAAGAGCATGTACGCGGCCATAAAGAAGATCGTACCAAATGCAGCATTCACCATTTTTACTGGAGACGTTATCGACCACGCAGTATGGAACACCAGCCAGTCATACAACACAGAGCAGAGTACGTTTGGGGTTTCTTTGCGCACATAAGATTGCTAATCGGTTTAGTCAACAACGCCTACGGCCTTATGGGTCAGGGTTTGGGAACTGTTTATGGAACAGCCGGTAACCATGAAGCCCATCCCACCAACGCTTTCCAACCCACCACAGTTGGCCACGCAAGCCAATGGGTCAACGATTTGTTGACGGGTCTTTGGTCAAAATGGATTGATACGGAAGCTCGAGTGGATTCGCAGAGACTTGGGGGCTATTCAACAAAGTATACTGCTGGTAACCTGAGAGTCATCTCTCTAAACACGAACATGTACTACCGTCAAAACTATTGGCTCTACCAAAAGACGATGATCCGAGACCCTAGCGACCAAATATCATGGCTCGTAAAGGAGCTGGATGCTGCCGAGAAAGCCGGCGAGCGCGTTTACGTTATCGGTCATATGCCTCTGGGCGATAGCAACGCTTTCCACGATCAGTCCAACTACCTGGACCAAGTCATTAACCGGTACTCGGCGACAATTGCCGCCATGTTCTACGGGCACACGCACCAGGATCACTTCCAAATAAGCTACTCGGATTATTCGAAACCAAAGTTTTCCAACGCCCTCGTCACATCTTACATTGCTCCGTCGCTGACGCCGACATCCGGCATGCCAGCATTCCGAGTTTACGATGTCGACCCCATCACATTTGGCATTCTCGACACGATGACATACATTACCGACATGGATAACTCGGCTTTCCAGACCACGGGCCCCGTGTGGAAGAAGTACTACTCGGCGAAGGAAGCTTATGGCAAGCTGCTTAGTCCACCAATCACCGACGCCCGCACCGAGCTGACGGCTGCCTTCTGGCACAACGTTACCGCGCTCTTCGAGTCCGATGATAGCGCGTTCAAGGGGTACATCTCGCGCAAGTCCCGTGGCTGGAACCCCGAAACCTGCGTGGGAAGCTGCAAGACCTCAGAGATATGCCAGCTTCGTGCTGCGCGAAGCCAGGATAATTGCTACACACCCAAGATTGGCATCAATTTCAACAAGAGGACTCTGAACCCAGTCGAGGAGCGTGATGAATGCGGTATTTCCGTGACAAGAGCCACACTTGGCGCGCTGGGTGTGAAGAAGGACATGCTAGGAGTGCTGCAAAGGCGGTTCATGGAGAAATCCGCTGAGGCCCGCCGCTGAGCAAAGCTGTGACGAAGTTATGAATTATTTTAAAGTTGATACCGTACATAATTATTTTTTGCATCATTTTTGTTAAAGTAAAACTTCTTTACAAAACAAAGCCCATCATGATACAATGGTGTATAACCTTGCGCAAAGCCGGGGCCTCTTCTAGTGACTAGCTCTCGAGGTCAACAGGCGCCTCCCAACCACAATTCTACTCCATTCTGGATATTAGCCGTCAGTTCCGGTTAAAAAAAAATAAGACCGGATATCTCAAAAATTTACTAGCAAAATGGGTGCTGTCAGATCAACGGGCGGTCTAGGCTCTTACGTATCACCCTGCTCTGCACACGCTTATATTTTGACTCCAAAGTTCTTCCGAGGCTTATTCACCATGTAGGTGGCAATAAAGCTCTCTGTTATAGCAGGCCAAGTCTTGTTCGTGATAGTCCCATTGCAAAACTTGTCTCGCTAAATAGAAATAAAAATGGAAATAGAAATAAACAAATAGATTCAGACCTGAGAGCCTTTTAATCTAAATCCAATGCATCATCGGCGTGAAAGGGGTGTGTAAGATCGGTGCTGCTTTGGCCGATATCTTACTCAGAGAACCCTCCATTTCCAACCGATGCGCTTTTAGCCAAAAACTGCCCCAAAACGGGCTGTTGGGATGACACTCAACCCAGGGATAGGTCAACTCTACGCCACGTCCATCGACTCACAGGGCTAAAGTTCAGCTTGGGCGATTATGGTTGCAGCCGTCGTCTCTATAGGAAGAGGGCCAGGCACCCAACTGGAACATAAAACCCGACACTACGCCCGGAATCAAATTCTGTAAACCGTTTAATGATTTTCCTTGACTTCTTGCCATGGCTTCCGTCGAAAATCAAGCCGAGACCCGGCAAGTTGGCCCCGAAGTGTGCGTGATAGGGGCCGGAGTCATCGGCCTCGTTACGGGCAAAAACTTGCTGGAGCAGGGGTTACAAGTCACAATATTCGAAAGGTATCCTCAAATTGGAGGTACATGGAGCATATCAGATAATGAAGAGCAAACATCGGCTTTGGAATGGACCAAGTTCAACAATTCCAAGGAGGCGGTTCGTCCTCCCCTTCCCCTCAAGATGTAATGAGCTGGATGCTAAGGTCACACAAGGCTACGTATACAGACTTCCCATTCCCAGAAAGTAAGTTGAAAGAAATAAACCTGTGATGGGTTGGTTCAAGTCCCAAGTTAACTGTTAAGATGATCCCATGCATCCAAACACCAAACAAGTCGAACGGTATTTGGAGTCATATGTTGAGCACTTCAATCTCCGGCCACACATTCAATTATCTACCAGCGTTGAATATATTGAGCGTGATGAAGAACACAAAAAATGGCTCGTTTATACCAAAAACGCAAATTCTGGCGAAGAAAAATGCCGGGTCTTTGATCGTGTCGCTGTCGCCACTGGAGCTCTCAACGCCCCGAACATGCCTGACGTGAAAGGTATTGAGAATTTTGCCGGTGAAACCGTGCATTCTCGAGAGTTCAAAGACCCTCAAAAGTACGAGGGCAAAAATGTGCTTGTTGTTGGTGTCGGCGCAACAGGATCGGACGCCTCTGGCTTTTTGGTCCGGAGCAAGGCAAGAAAGGTGTATATCAGCCATCGCGCCCAGTTCTATGTTGTGAGTACCGCCTCTGCATTGAATAATTTTAACCATAAGTACTAATTGCACGACAGGTACCTCGAATAATCGAGGGTAAAGCGTTCGACCACGCGATGACCCGCCGTATCACGTCAATGATCCGATTCATATCTGGAATTGTACCCAAGCTTTTTACAGCGATAATGAGTGCAGGCTTATCTGGAGTACGGAAAAAGAACTTCCCATGGTTGAGCAAGCATCCGTCCTTCGCCCCTCCTCGAAAAATAGATGGAGTACTTCACCGAATGCCCTTTATTACAGATAACTTTCCGCATAATCTGCGTGATGGCCATGTCGAATCGGTGCAAGGTATGCAAGAAATCACTGAGCCAAAGACAGTGAAGCTCACGGATGGAAGACTGCTGGAGGATATTGATGCCATCATCTTCTGCACGGGTTACCGGTTTGACTTTTCAATAGTCCGGGGGGCTGGCGACCCTACGGATCCGTCCATGGCACCAGACCACTATGAGAGGATTGAGGCAACCAAGTTTCACAACCCAAAGAATAAGTTCCCGAGGCTTTTCATGGGGATCATGTCAGAGCAGTACCCTGAATCCTTGGCCTTCATGGGGCACCTCCTCATCCTGAAGCCAGCAGTCCCTATGTATGATCTTGTCTCGATGGCATTATCAAGTGTCTGGGCTGGCGCCTACCCCATTGCTTCGGCAGATGAGGTGCGGAAAGACATCGACACACAATACAACACTGCTGTCAACACGCTTCAGCGAGGGCCAATGCCGTACCTCGGCATGAGGGTGCTTTCCGGGGTTACATACGACTGGTTGAACCGGGCCGCAGGAACAGGGCTGACAGAACGACTGGAAAACTGGGTCTGGGGCTATGAGGCGTGGAAGCTCTGGTGGAACGATCGCAAGTTGTACTATATGCTAATGGATGGCTTCGAGGCGCCAGCTCAGTATCGACTGTTCGACACGGGGCGAGGGAGAAAGCCATGGCCAGGAGCCAGGGCTCACATTGAACATGTCAACGCCAGTATAAAGGGGAAACATGAGGCTTGGAAGCGAGAGCAGAAAGAGAAGAAGAAGCAGAGGAAGACAGATTAACAGAACCAAGACGGTGGAAGGCTCCAGTTGATAGACAGAGCGATACTATGTCATAATGAGCTGTGCAATGGTGGCGCAGCATTTGAAAACTGAGCTGTTACTTGAGTTAAAAGAAAAAAAACCTGCTGTTGTCTTTGCACCGTGAGGAACGGTGGCGGTTGGCTGCGGCTCGAGGGCCTCGTTCCATAGAAACGACTATGTAACCCACGCTCCATTGGCGACCATGAGCCAGATGACGGGATCTCAGATGAGGTGGGGGGCCTGATCAGGCATCGACAGGGTGTAGGGGACCTACCAGATAAGGACGCATTAAGCATCGGGGCACTAGTGTATAACGGACGGTGCTGTATGGAATTACGTAGGAATACGAAAGCCAGTCGACGTGAGTTGAATCATCCGTTAACAGCTGTCTCTCCTCATGTCTTCCTGTTACCATCATCATCGCGTGTCGGCCATTGACCTTTCCGCAACCAGAACTGGTTTAAGGGAGCCCTGTCTCGCCATCCTGCCCGTTGCATCTGTCTGGTACGTCAAGTTCCGTCTCAAATCCCCAGATCCCTAATACCACCTACCCCGTCGCCCACCATGGCACCCAAAGTCTTTTCAATCTACTTACGACATCCAGCCTCACGGTTCCTAGCTCGCATACAGTCCTGCCTCAGTGGTAGCGCAAAACCCGGACGCAAGCCATCACTGGAGGAGCCTCCCCCACTAGGGGAGCAGCCGGAGGAGTGTATGCTCGGCATCCGTCCCACCCTCAAGGCCCGGCCTTCGCTACTGGATCTGATTCGCGCGCGGAGCAACACCAGCCGCAGCAACAGCAATTGCGACAGCGACAGCGACGCCGCCAGCATCAGCGATAGCGATAGCGACTATGGTGAGCCCGTAGCCGCCGGCTCAGATCCGGGGCGCAATGGCAGCCCCGACAGCACTGGGCCGTCCAGAGATGGCAGCAACAACGGCAACGGCAATGGCGACGGCAGCGGCAGCAGCAACAGTAGGAATAGCATCGACGGCGGCTCGCCAACCCCTGCGCTGCAATCCACCTGCTCCAGCGAACCCGCTGGCGCACACACGGACATTGCTGCAGCGACCACTGAGACACCACTTGCCCCACCACGGCCTGCGCCAGGCGGTTCCAGCAACATCGGCTCCAGCACCCACACCCAGCCCCAGAGCTCCAGCCATAGCCCCAGCCTCGGCCGTGGCACAGGTCGTGGTCCTTACCTGAGCCGCCAGCGGTCTACTCGCGCTAGAGGTATCAAACCCGCCGGCCACACCCCCACTGACGCTGCTACCGCTGCTGCAGCTCTCGCTCTTGTCGACGTAGCTCGCCGTCAGCCTCTGCCAAACTCTCCACCACCATCACCACGGCCGACGCCTGCATCACCGTCACCCTTCCTCACCACCTCCGCCGTTCCCCTCCCGACTCCATCACCATCACGGCCACCGTCGCCGCTCTCTCGAAGCTCCTCCTCCTCCTCTTATCCCCATCGCGAGCCCGACGCCGCTCCGGTGCACCAAAACAAGATGGCTCCTGTACGCACTCCTCTCTCCAATGCCCTTGCTCGTGGATGCTAGAGCTGCAGCTCCCCTAATGCTCAACACCACCACCTACTCGAGCTCCCTCCCCAGCCCGGCATCAATGCTAACCAGCTTGTCCATTAGAAAGAGAAGGCTGCCAACGCTGATAGCGATGCCATTCAATATGGTGCGTCAATTCATCAATCCCGCTGCGTCGCTGCCTTGCTTGTGGCGATGTCGTAATGGTTGCTAACACTTGGGCAGGCAAAATCTACTCCATCTCTGGGTCAGTTCTCTCGACACGCTGCGCAACTCGCTTGCCCCTCATCGCCATCGATTCAAGATGCATCCATCAACAAACCATCATCGGCATCATGCTAACCCTCTCGCAGTTCCATCGTCGTGGCTGAGGACATGATTGGTGTTGCCATGTACGAGCTTGTGAGTTGCCTTGGCCGTCGACTCCATCCCCAACCTCCCACCCCCAACTAACCGGAAGCTCTATCCAGGTCAAAGTCGGACACGACAACCTCATCGGTGAGGTCATTCGAATCAATGCCGATCAAGCTACCATCCAGGTCTACGAGGAAACCGGTACGACTATCCCCCGAGCTGACGTCCGCCCGCCTGCTAACCATCATCCCAGCCGGTGTCATGGTCGGTGACCCCGTTGCCCGAACTGGAAAGCCCTTGTCCGTCGAGCTCGGTCCCGGTCTGCTCAACGGTATCTACGATGGTATCCAGCGTCCTCTCGAGGGTATTTCCAACCTCTCCAAGTCCATCTACATCCCCCGCGGTGTCGTCATCCCCGCCCTCGACCGTACCAAGAAATGGAAGTTCACACCAACCATGAAGGTTGGAGACCAAATCTCTGGTGGTGATGTCTGGGGTACCGTCTTCGAGAACTCCTTCATCCCCGTCCACAACATTCTTCTCCCTCCTCGTGCTCGAGGTACCATCACCAAGATCTCTGGTGAGGGTGAGTTTACCGTCATCGAGCCCCTCCTGGAGGTTGAGTTCGACGGCAAGAAGACAGAGTTCCCTATCATGCAGACCTGGCCCGTCCGTGTCCCCCGTCCCTCGACTGAGAAACTCCCTGCCGATCAGCCCTTCATCGTCGGTCAGCGTGTGCTTGACGCCCTCTTCCCAAGTGTCCAGGGTGGTACCGTCGCCATTCCTGGTGCCTTCGGCTGTGGAAAGACTGTCATCAGTCAGTCCGTCTCCAAGTTCTCCAACAGTGATGTCATTGTCTACGTCGGATGTGGTGAGCGAGGAAACGAAATGGCCGAAGTCTTGAAGGATTTCCCCGAGCTGACTATTGAGGTCGACGGCCGCAAGGAGCCCATCATGAAGCGAACCACCCTCATTGCCAACACCTCCAACATGCCCGTCGCTGCCCGAGAAGCCTCCATCTACACTGGTATTACCGTCGCCGAGTACTTCCGTGACCAGGGTCTCAACGTCGCTATGATGGCTGACTCCTCCTCTCGATGGGCCGAGGCTCTTCGTGAAATTTCTGGTCGTCTGGGAGAAATGCCTGCTGATCAGGGTTTCCCTGCTTACCTCGGTGCCAAGCTCGCCTCCTTCTACGAGCGTGCTGGAAAGATCAAGACTCTCGGCTCTCCCGAACGTGAGGGCAGTGTCAGTATTGTGGGTGCCGTCAGTCCTCCTGGTGGTGATTTCTCCGATCCTGTCACCACCTCTACCCTCGGTATCGTGCAGGTCTTCTGGGGTCTCGACAAGAAGCTGGCTCAGCGAAAGCACTTCCCCTCGATCAACACCGGTCTGTCATACAGCAAGTACACGACGGTTCTCGACAAGTACTACGAGAAGCACCACCCTGAATTCCCCCGTCTCCGAGATCGTATCAGACAGCTTCTCTCCGACTCCGAGGAACTCGACCAGGTGGTGCAGCTTGTCGGAAAGAGCGCGCTGTCAGACCCCGATAAAATTACCCTTGATATCGCCAGTCTGATCAAGGAAGATTTCCTGCAGCAGAACGGTTACTCTGACTACGATCAGTTCTGTCCCATGTGGAAGACTGAATGGATGATGAAGCTCATGATTGGATTCCACGACGAAGCACAGAAGGCTGTCACTCAGGGCCAGAGCTGGTCCAAGGTCCGAGAGGCTACCTCTGAACTCCAGGGCGACCTGCGACAGCTCAAGTTCGAGGTCCCCACTGATGGTGAGGATGTGGTCACCAAGAAGGTTAGTAGTTATGCACCGGACAAAATATGTTTTCACATTGGCTAACTTCCTATCTAGTACGAGGCTATTCACCAGAAGATGACGGACAAGTTTGCCTCCGTTATGGACGAGTAAGGTGGCTCTGTTGTGTGGTAATGTCAGGAGACGTGCATTGCTGGCAGTTGTGGTCCAATAGATGGTTTTTGCTGGGGAACAAGTCCAAGGATGACTGGTATTCAATGCTGTTTAGCTATGTCGCGTATTGACTCGTATTTGAAACAATGCCAATTTATGTTTGAAAATTGCAATATGATTTTTTCTTCTTTGGAAATCATTTTCAGTGATTGGACCAAAAACCGGTGATTGATTGATCCCATTATTTATTATTCTGCTCTACCTACATCACCAACATTTTTAATCTACGGTTATTCTTTTTACCATGTCTCACTCTGCAAGCCGTTCAAGGAGTAAACCCGGCGTGTGGGCCGGAGCGCCCTCGGGATTGGATGTGGGGCACCGGCATCTCACGCAGTGACATGATAACTCAGATAAAAATCATAACCACTCAACTCACGGTACACGCTCGCTCTGAGCAACTCGGGAAAAAAAAGATTCCTGAAATCACTATTTTATAAATAAACATAAGATATAGACTTGGGTCATCTCATAAAGCAGCATCGTTCATCTCATTCAACCTCGTTCCACCCACCTCTTGGTCTCAACCCCCACCATCATGTCCGACGAACTTCTCGACGAGGTGGAAGCCATCAACTCCATCTATGGAGACGGCAGCTTGATGCCCGCCGACGACTCATCGCCATCCTCAGAGTACATTTTAAAGCTTCCTGCCGAGGCGTCCTCACTGCGTCTCAGCTTCCCGCAGGACTACCCCGCGAGCCCGCCCGCGGTGCTGGCAACCCACCACAGCTCGGGCGGGAAGAAGGGCGCCGGGGCACGGGACCTGGCCCTCTTCCGCGAAGTTGTGGGCCTCGTCTTCGAGCCGGGTGTCGTGTGCCTCTTCGACGCCGTGGAGGAGTTCAACCGCAGGAGCGAGGAAGAAGCCACCCCGGAGCCTGCGGAGGCGGCCGAGGATGACGAGGAGGGAGGGGAAGGGGCGGCGCGGACGGGGGGCGGCGGTCACGCAGCAGCCGGCGACTCGGAGCTCGAGGCCTTCCCGGCGCCGGAGTGGACGCTCTCCGAGGTCTTCGTCGACAGCAAATCAACCTTCATCGCCCACGTGGCGCGTGTCACCTCGACAGCGCAGGCCCGGCACCACGTGGCGTGGCTGCTGGCCTCGGACAAGCGCATCCGCACCGCAACCCACAACATGACGGCCTGGCGGATCCGGGGACCCGGGAGCGCCAGCTACCAGGACTGCGATGACGACGGGGAAACGGCCGCAGGCGGGCGCCTGCTGCACCTGATGCAGCTCATGGACATCTGGGACGCCATGGTCGTCGTCACGAGGTGGTACGGCGGAGTGAAGCTGGGACCTAGGCGGTTCGCAGTCATCAACGCCACTGCCAGGGACGGCTTCATAAGGGCGGGCCTGGTTGAGGAAAAGGACAAGGAAAAGGACAAGAAGAAGGGCAAGTAAAAAGGAGACAAAGAATCTACTCAAAAACAAAAAAAAAAAAACAGAAAAAGCAAGACGAAATCGTGCCTCCAATTATGAAGAGCAAACAACCGCATCACCACGAATGAGTCCCGAGATAAACGAAAGACAGATTGGAACATTACCAGCGCCGAGTTTGCTACATAAAGATGGTATCTCCCTACAAACTCAGCAACCTCCTAACAACGCCAATCAATCAGACAAAAAACCGCCCACCACCGAATATTTTGTATTTTGCACACGGTCAGGAGATGATGATACAGCATCCCTTCAGCCAAGTTTCCCTCATCCGCAAAGTATGACCCCAGTCCAACCAGGACTCTATCTGTTACACCAACCGTTTTTTTATTATTATAATGACCAAAAAATGCCTCGGGTTATGTCTCGCTGCTTAATATTGGCTTGAGGATTTCCAAGGCGCGTATGGACTGTTCTTCTGCGAGAATAACGGCACCAGCACGAGCTGTGGACAAGTATGACAGGTCCGAACTGGCAGCCATCTGCATATCCCGAACCAGGCGTCCTGCAACACCGCATACGATACCAGTAGACTCGAATGGCAGGTTGACAAGGTCCAAGAAAATAGGGATAAGGCAGCTCTCGGTGTCTCCAACCAGAGAGTCACCAAACACATCCAGGAGGGTTTTGTCGAGAAGAAGTGATGGCGGATCATCCTGCGCCAACGTGATGGAAATGAATCGGGGTTGGGAGATCAGAGCGGAAATAATACAGGTGTAAAGTTTTGTATCCACGTTGTCTGCCCAGCTTGGTCGGCGACCGTTCCCTGTGGGATTTCGGCCTCCTGTTGGACGATGGTTGAAGTTGGATAGTTGCGAGATCTCCCGGCCTGAGCATTGAACCAATTCAAGACCTTCTTCAATGTAAGGAGCAACATTTCTCTTGGTCAGCAAGTTGAAAGTTCGAGTCTGCAGGTCGGCAACATTGGACGGAGGTGGTGTCTGAGGCGGAGAGATGCTTTCCCCCCTGCTAGGACCACGGCTATGGCTGTAAGGGCTGGGACTAACAAAGTTCGACTGGTTCTCAGACAGTTCAAAGCCCTTGGCCAAAAGGGACTGGACAACATTCTCACGTTCCTTTGTTGGGACAAGAATAAAGTCCGAGTAATAGGTTGTGATAAAGAACAGAGGAATTCCAGCCAATGCCAGCGGAGAGGTCAACTCCATAACCCTCCCAGCTGCATCCATCCCTGCGCTAATGACAGAGAGAATCATGTATGAGTCCTTTGAAATCGAGACGGCCTTGGCAGCATCCTTGGGCAAAGATTTGAGCGCAGGCTCAAAGATGTTCTTGGCCCATGATGAATGACAAACAAGCGAGCATTCTAAGGGAGTGACGCTAATATTAAGGAAGCCATGCTGTCCGTCGGAAGTGAGCCCTTGAAGCTCGAATTCAGGTGAGTCACGCGACCCAGTGACGCCTTGAGATTGCGGTAGAAGGACCCGGAGAATTGGCTGAAGAAGAGACGAATAGAGGTGAAGTGGGATATGAATCAGCGTGTAGGTACCATCCTATTGTAGAGAAGGTTAGGTTGAGGGGGAAAACAAATGGTAAATGAGTAAACGAGGATTCATGAAGGTGTGTTTGAGCCGAGACATGCCCTTTTTTTTTCTTCAATTCATGATAGCGGGTCGGCCTCACTGGTGGCCGAGTTCGGGGGAGATCATGACTACTACACGCCGGGCGGCAGACGGGTGGGCGGTAGCAAAACTTACAATGAAGGAAATTTGGGCATTCATGGTGAGTCTCGGTGGGTGTATCTCATCCAAAATACCATGTCAGGGTCTTCCGGGGGCTGTCCAGGATTTATAGATTCGCGAACGCCGTGGGTCGGAATGGTTCGGCGTGTGAGAATGAGTCGGGGCGATAAGACAAGCAGAGGGGCTGATGTGCTCTGAGCCGCTGGCTGCCAGCCAGCCTCGATCTTTGTGCGGAGATGGATCAGCCGTATTAGAAGGGTGCGGCACAGCTAAACAGCCAAGACAGCGAAAGACAAGGAGCTGAAAAGTCTGTTTCTGTTTTTCGTTTCTGGAAAGAAAACGGGGAGGAAGAGAGGAATCCAAGGCACCGTGGCGAGAAGTACAGCAGGCGTGACGGACTAGAGGAGATGAGGGCAAGAGCCTGACAGCGGGCTCGCTGAACGATAAGGATTATCCACGTTTATTAACTAAACTCTTGCTTGCTCCGCAGAAAGCGGGAAGCGCACGTCCACGCACCATGAAATGGGATGGGATGGAACCCACCGCAGCGACAAGCCCACTCCCGGGACAAGGGCCCAAGGCAAGAAAAGCCTAACCATTCAGTCTGGAACTACGTCGTCGGTCGAGCCAGGGCTTGCCGTTGCAACTTGCAGAAGCCATGACATGGGCTCTTGCGGGGCACCTTCTGGGGGCGCTAATGAGACGACTTGATGAGTCTTGTTGGCGTCAGCGGCTCCCAAAGCCCCTGCCGCCTTTCTCGGGGTAATGTCGAAGGTGTCCCGGTCAGTGGGGATGCATTCTGGCTGCGCTCTGCACAGTAGTCGGCATGTTGCAATGCCATGTCGGGACATGGGACGGCCTGGGGTTGGGTGAAATGCCAACGTGTAGGTCCCTCTTCTGATTTGTGGTTAGCAAATCCTACCCACCAACCCGGCGACAAAATACATGGCACACGGCCCGGCTTCCTCCTCCCGTACAGCCATAGGCAAGGAAGTGTCGCAATAAAAACAACTAATATCGATGAGTAAATGTATTTAGCCTGGTATTCTATCGCCTAGGTTTTGTATTATTCAGACAACTTATTTGCTTCCACGTGCTCTCGGAGCTTACTGTGCTCGTGTAAATTCGTGTGTGCCATGATTTTTGTCACTTGTTCGCCACCGAACATAAATAAAAAAAAAGTACGGAGCACAGCATACCAGTATAATCCACTGCATTTAGGCGCCAGACCCAGACATGGAACTTTGACGCTGCATGTGGCTGCCGTCACGATGCATGGGGTTTCCGGCACGGGCAGAGCGGAGCTGGGCGAAAAAAGTCTTGCCTCGGGATTGGTCTCGTCTCAGCAACTTGCTTGTTACGAGAAGAGCGGTCGAGTGTCTTAGCCCGTGTTGCTCTGGCTGCGGTTTCTGGCAGTCATCTGGTATGAGACAATGCAAAAGAGCTCCATTTTCAGCCCGAGTTGGGAGGCTGGCTGCATCTGCATCTGTCCAGCTACAGACGCTACATTACGTCTGTCCCCTCCTCCCAGATCGACTGACCGCGGCAGACGACACAGTGGTATTGGCGCCAAGCGGTGGTGGGTAGGAGTCAAGTTGGACGTGGAGGTGGGGCATTGCGATAGAACCAGACAAATCCGGATACGCACAATGTTTGTCCAGAAACCTGGGAGGCACTAACAACATCACAGACTGACACAGTCAGCGCTCGCGTGGGGGGCGGCGTGAGGGATGGTGGGCGACGTTTGACGGTTGAAGCTTGGCGTGAAACCTCCTTCTTGGTGCCGTTTTGCTGGAGTCCCCACTCAGGGCTTAAGGCTGATGGCTTCGAGGTGCGGATGGCGGGGAGCTTGGGCGACAACTGAGGAGAGAAGAGGCAAATATTGAATGGCCATGTTGAATGGCCATACATAGGAATGAGGGGAGATGCAAGTCAGGCCTGCATGCAACCTTTAGCAAACCCTGCACTTTTCCTGCTGCCTTCCTCCAGTACCTCCTTCCGTTCTCAATTCTGTGTTGGTTCGCCTGTACCCAAGGAAAGCGAACCAAGTCAACACGGACCAACATGTGCATAGGCAGGTATGCATCCTCAGGACTAACAAGTTTCCAGACAAGACATCAGGCCTCCTGAGGGAAATACTTCCTCTGCGCCTAGATCACGAAGACGTCATGGGCGTGACTTTTTCAGACTCATCACTTCGCTTTGCAACCGACGGCTGCAGCACTCATCAATATTTCGGCGCAAAGGGTAACAATGTTTGCCCCTCCTCCCCTGCCGAGCTGGTGGCCTGCATGTCTGGTTGGCCGTGACAGCCTCTCGTGGCCGCGGCGTGCTTGCGTGCGCCAAAAGGCTGGGTCTAGAAGCCATACGTGCTCGGTCAAAAAACTCAACACAGGCGCCACTAGGCTCGCTTGCCCTCTCACCTAGGTGCGCTTCCGAGCCTCCTCCCACGTTGCCCACGTTGCCCACGCCGCCGCCTCGCTAGGAATGCCACCCTCCCAGATGCCTTTTTTTTTCACACGAATAGCTTCCCTCCCAGTTGTGAAATTTCCACGTCTAGGAACAACGGCTGATGTCAGCTGTTCCATTTCGGGCCACCTACATTTTCACACCCGACCTCACTCATGCAGTGCCATGAAGCATGGCGTCCTGCCCCGTGACTCTTTGCACGCACCACACCCTTCTGATATCCTGCAGCAATCAACCCATTGAGAAGATCGACGCACCCAGGTCCCCATGTCTCTTCGAGGGAACTCCCATGCAGTTGCATCACATCTCTTCTGAGATGCCCAAGCCTTCAACTCTCCTAAACGAGCGGCTCCGTTGCAAGAAAGGGATAAGCAGTGGAGATTACACCGAGCTTCAGCCCATTTTTGGTCACGACCCACGGCATGTATCTGCTGTAACGGGCGCAACTTCGCCAACTCCGGCTATGCGACGCTGCTTTCGTCGTCGGTCTTGGTCATCCAGCTCGCCTCCATCGCCACCCTGCTGCTTGACGGCTTGCCAATGGCACCACACGGATGGACGAATCCACCCGGAAATTTCTGCAGGTGAGGCTTTTGCATTGCATTGCCTCGCCTTGTGCATCCGACTGTATCTCGTCACGATTGTCGGGTGACATGTCAACTCTGGGTCTAATTCCTTTCCGGACGGGCAAACCGCGTCCCTCGGTGAATGTCTCATGGAGTAGCTCTGCCCAATAGCCAATCCCCAGGACCATCATCACATGCATCAACCCTTGGCGGTTTTTATTATTCGGCCTGCCAGCCATGCATCTCTGCCGCATAAATCCTCACCACTGCCTACGCGGCAATTCTCGGCTGAGAGGAAGTACACAACTTGCAAGACCTATCTATGAAGTGGCACCGTCCCGCCCGAAGTGGGACGGGAGCTAGACGTGATGGGGCCGCGACTGATAAAGACTGAGCAGATTTACATGCCATCATAGCGTAATTCGCTCGCCAAAGGGCTACCATCTTTAAAGTGCCGTCCTGCAGCTCCAACTCCCGGTTTGCAAACGTGCTTGTTGGGATTATAAACTTTGCTAGTCTCTGTCCAAGGAGCCAGTGATCATCCGGTCATCTCTCCACCCGTAAAGTACAGGAGCAAGAAGGGGAGTTCATGCATGACATCGCCGCTCATCGGCCCAAGCACCGATTGTTCGCCCAATAACCGCTCCAGCCGACTGATGGGTAGCTCCAACCATGCCCACACAAATGCTGCCGGAGGAGCCATGCCCTGTTTCACCACAGCTCCGCCGCTGCATTGTAGCTGGAACAGTGGCCCTGCAAATGACAGCGCACTTTGCATTCGATGCTATCCCACAACTGGCATCGAGCTGCGAGTATCTTTGTGTTTCCGAGGACTACAGTTATTTTTTTTCTCTGCCAAGACACAACCCTATTTTTTAATTCCCACGACAACAAGGTTTCGTGGGCTCTGAGCGTAGTCAAAAACCGTCTCAACCCAAGCATGCTGGACCAGATCGTCGTGCTCACGGAGAAACGTCCATCGGTCCGCGACGATAAGCGATTCAACCGCCATGGCACTAAACGCCATCAGACTCCAGATGGCGCAAAGTTCTTTCTTACGCGGCAAATACGTGGTCTCGTATCGCTCAATCTCCTCATCAGTTAAATCTCCCATCTTCTCCTGGATCACTTCAGCATACTGCTTGTAGTCGTGGTTTGTTGTGAGCTTCTGCACCGCTCCGCGCACGTATGACTTGAGAGAACCGTAGCAGCTCTTGCGCAACGAGCCGATGATGACGGGGTTGGTGCTAATATCAAAGGGACTGTCGCTATCACTGCGCCCTTTATCAGCCTCCGATGGCGAGCCTTCGTAGTGCCGGACCTTGGTCACGACACCTCGATCAAGGAAGATTTTTTGCAAGACGGCTCGGAAGAAGTGGCGTGAGAAAAACCCTGCACTCTCTTTTTCCGTCCAGTTCCGGGGTGCCTGGCACGCCATCATCCGTGCGGTGATGTTCAGTCGAATACCATCATCCTGGTATGTCGAAAACTTCCGACTCATTGGAAAGCCTTGCTGGTCATGCTTTTCGGATTCTCGCACTAAACGGCCATTCACAGCTTCGAGAGTTGGCCGCAAGTAAGCGTATTTGTAAGTCGGAGGGCCCAGCTTTTCCGTCATGAGGTTATAGCAACATCCAACAATGGCGACAGCCCGGATGTCTGGGTTGAGGACCAATGACCGAATTCCAAAGTGGGAAAGATTGCCACAGGAATGGATAGAAATGGCCATCAGTTTAAGATCCCGCTTTTCTTCCTCTGGCGCCTCCACCGTCTCAATTTGCGAAATGACATCAGCAAGGTCGCCACTGTCCAGCCTTCCTGAAATGTACTGGACAAATCCTTTGCCCTTCTCTGCCGTATACTCCGCCTCGAGCTCCTTGATCTGTCTAAAGTCGTAAGCATCCTCTCCAGCCACCTCTCGAATGGCCTTGGCGAGAATTTCCGGATCGTGATGACCCCCTGGCCCACAGACCTCAAGAATCTTGGTCCACATCTTCTTGTTTCTCATGACCTTGGGTTTTCCTGCGAGTCCCGATTTCATATCGAGGCCTCTTGCGGCGGTGACATTGTTCTCGCGTCCCTCAACTGCAACAACGGATCGGTTGTAAGGCTCGCTGGCGAGGGCGCGGCCAAGGTAGTTTTGGCCGCTTCCAAAGTCAACAAAGTGGGAAATTTCATGACCGCACTTCTCAGATATATCTCCTGAAAGACGGTCGACGTAGTCGGCGAAGTTGGTGACCTCGTGGATCTTCTTCACGTTCATACCCACGGCCACCGGCCTTGGGAGAACGGGCAGCTTTTGCTTCTGAGGGGTGAATGACCGCGCGAGTGAGAGGTTTCGAACGGTCCGGATGTATTCGATGAAGCTATCCGGTGGCCTTTCATCGCCTGTGAACGAGAGATTATCCAAATCATCTCGCATGAGAAGATCCAACAACTGCATGATGTTGCATGAGAGAATGAATGGTTGCCATTCTTTGGGTATAGCATAGTGGTAAAGACCAGGCTCAATTGTGAAGAAGTCCAGAATATGGACTCCTCCGCAGAGAATTTGGAATGTATCTGAAGTCCTCACAAACTCCAAGAGTTTGTCGATGTACTCCTCAGGCGAGGCATAGTCGCCATTGTAAGGGAGTGGCCTTTCAGGTATCATTTTGAATACCACGGCTGAGTCAAATACTACCCTGTAGGTTAACCGGCATGTTTCTCACTCACATTGATAGTCATCTGAAGACTCACCACTTGAGTGCTTGTATAAGCCGGGGCCGAAGCCAGGGTGTCTGGGTACCCGAGGGGTAAAATATCGACTAAATCGCTGATATGTGGGCAAAGTGTATTTTCGTTAAGTATACCAGAGGTATGAGTACTTTTTTGTGGTGACGTTCAGAGAGGGGTCGTTGGTCTCGTTTATATCCAAAGATCGGCAAAGTTCCCTTTTTATTCTTTCCAACAGCGACCCGAATTTTTTATAGAGGCTCAAAAGTTCAGTGGTTGTGAGCTCGTGACTTGTCGGGAAAAAAAAAGTGACTGTGGTGACCCAGCCAAGCACAAATCTAAATTCCCCGTTTTAGTGGGTGGGATTTTGAATGAGCGTCTTGGTGTGAGCATGTATGGTCAGGTTGGAGGGACGTGCCCCACCAACCGCAAGAAAGCAAAAGCTTGCGACGTGGGTTGAGCTTTCACGTGTAGGGTAACTGAGCAACTGGCAGGGTCCTCCGGGGGCCGTGGATGCAACGTCATCCCCTCGGGCCCGTCCAGTCGCAACCTGGAATTAGGGACATTCTCATCACACTCAATCGCTTCGGTGGCATTTCCAGCCGGATAAAAACATACACCACATCTCGGGCGAGGCTGATGCGTTTGCACGCATCCACATCGACAGGATGATGTCCTCACCAAACGACGATGACCCTTTTCTCCAGGTCCAGCAGTACGTCCCTCTAGCGCCGAGCTCTCCCTCGTCCACCTCGAACCGGCCGTTCCCGTTCCCGCTGCCGCTTCCCAGTCGTTGCCTGTCGGACGTGGTACAACCTTTGACTTTTTTGCTAACCGCTGCTCGTTCAGAGATGTCCTCTCACAGATGGCCCAGGCGCGGCCCATCTTCGCCTCGTACCTGCGCATCCGCTCCCTCTCCACCACAGCATCATCGCCCGAGCTGGCCTCGGCCCGCGCTGACCTCGAGTCCGCCCTGTCCTCCCTCGCCGACGACCTCGCCGACCTCGTCGCCTCCGTCCAGGCAGTCGAGTCTAACCCCGCCCAGTTCGGCCTCTCTGCCCATGAGGTCTCGCGCCGCAAGCGCCTCGTCGCCGAGGTGGGCGGCGAGGTCGACGACATGCGCGAGGAGCTCGACAAGAAGACGACGACGGGGTCCCGGGGCATCGGCTCCTCGAGCGACCTGCCTGACCCCGACGCCTTCGCTGTCGATGGTGACGACGGCTACGCCGAATTTGAGCAGCAGCAGCAGGTCCAGATGATGCGCGAGCAGGACCAGCACCTCGACGGTGTCTTCCAGACCGTCGGGAACCTGCGCCGCCAGGCTGACGACATGGGCCGCGAGCTCGAGGAGCAGCGCGAGATGCTCGAGGTTGTGGAAAACGTGGCCGACCGCGTCGGCGGCCGCCTGCAGACCGGCATGCAGAAGCTGCAGTACGTCATGCGCCAGAACGAAGATCGCCTGAGCAGCTGCTGTATTGCCGTGCTAATCTTCGTCCTCATCCTGCTGCTGGTCCTGTTGTTGATTCTGTGAAAAATCGACGAGACGATTTTTTTCTCATTTCCCCCTTATTTGCGCCAACAAAAGATTTACTCATGGTCTACGATATACGGTTTATGGGAAAGGTTTACACTTTTGGAGTTTTGGTCAGGGACAATTCTGTTCGCATATTGGTCGACCGGGAATACTGCTTTGTTTTTTTCTTCTTTCCTTTGTCCCTACATTTGTATAGTAAACGGTAGAGCAAGAGCAATTACTGCGGTCGCTGTTGCTCATACGGCGTCACGTAATCTAACAAGTCCATGAAACACCTGCTATGCGTCCTCGTCTCATCCTGATGCCTTCCTCCATAATGCAAGCTTGGCCGCCCAGTCCGTAAAAACGCCACATGGAATTCAAAACATGTTGATTGTATTTTCCTTTCCCTTCCTCATCCAGAAGCTTGTGAATCAAGAAAAATTTCCTCCCTCGCCTGTCTATGCTAAGACCAGGCCGGCCTCACTCTGGAGAACATCAGCGAGGGCCCGCAGGGAACCGGCAGCCGTTGCATTGGCTGGTGCCTTTTTGGGAAACTCAATCAGTGCAAGTCGGAGGGCCGCAAGCGCTGCATTCCCGTAGAAATTCAGAAATCGTTGCTCATGCCCCCCAATCATGGAACGGAGAACCACGTATTGCGTGTTCGACGTCTCCCCCACGGGAGAGTTGATGATGCCTGCAAGCGCCTTCCAATAGTTGACCGGAGGGTACGGATTGGTTTTCGAAGTCTTGCTAAAATCTCGCAAGGCCAGGGATGCGAAACCTGCTCCCAGGCCACTCATGCGATCGTTGTGACTCTGTTCTGTGATCCAGGCCGGGCCGTCCTTCTTCCATCCCAAAGCCAGTCGTCCTCGCTCTGTCTTGTCATTACCCCGGTGCCCAAAAAGAACGGGACAAACAATTCTGAATTTCGCCATGAGGATGTCGATCAAGGATTGCCCTCGCCATTGAAAGTCCTTTTGGGAGAAAAGCTGCGCCGTGAAAACTCCAACGGGATCGGCGGCTTTCGAGTTGGCGCTCGCCTCGTTGATGAACTGGTTGATGATGCCTTTCGCGCAAATGTTGACCAGATAAATGAACAACGACGGCAATGTCGTATCGTTGTTGATTGCACCTTCTGCTGGCTGTCTGTTGTCGACAACGAACAAACTGACATCAATGGGAGGGCTGGGGACTTTGCCTTCAAGGGCTTCTCTCAAAGCCGCATTTATCTTGCTGATCTAAGAATTGTTAGACGCGTTTGCCCGGCAATATCACCATGAACGACTTACAGGTTGAGCATTGGCTCCCTTTCCTGCGGTGAGTTGCCCGATCGAGACTCGAATCTCTCGTCGGAATGTACCCATCGTCCCTTTGAGTGGGGAACCTGGAACTTTAGCCTGGGCCTGCAGCTCTTTTCTGAGTTTCTTCAGTTCCTGATGTATTTGGGTATATCGATCTATAGTAGGTTTCATCGGTTGCTGAGCTGTAGGTGCGGAAGCCGGAGCCGTAACAGGCGTGGGAGTTACGGTTTTGGCGGGAGCAGCAGCCTGAGGCGCCGCGAAGCCATTGGGCTTTTGAAGCACATGGTTGGCAAGAGGTTGTGCTTGGGAGGCTGGAGCGAATGGATTGCCGACCGCTGGTTTAGTTTGGGCGGTAAACAGAGAATTAGGTGCGGAAGAGAGAGCAGGCTTTTTGACTTCCGAAGGGGGGGTTGTGGATGGCACAATTTGTTTCGATTCTTTGACTGGTGTGCCGTTCGCTGCTGGAGCGGTGGGCTTGGGTGCTGGCGGCGGTGTCGGCTGTTCAGGTTCCGGAGGCGGTCGAGGAATCGTCTTGGCTCGAAGTTCTCTCAGTCTTTTTTCCTCTGCAACAATGGCAGCCTCAGCCCTGAGCCTCTGTTCTTCCTTGCGCTCCTCCTCGATTATTCGCTGATGCTCTTGCTGCAGTTCATGGAGCTCATAGACCCGAAGCGCAGCCTTTCGCACCCGCTCGTGTTCCAACTGTGCCGCTGCTAATGCATCGCGATGGCTGATCTCCGAGTTCCGGTTGTCGAAAAGAAAGCTGGAGGATATATTTCGATCAGGGCTGGAAAGTAATTGGTTGCGCCTAACGGGCGAGGAACGCGACATGGTTGGTGTAAATGTCAACGCAAGCACAATTATGGAACTTGCATTTGGGGGTGGACGGAGCGATGGGGGTAAGGACTGAAAGATGGAATAACAGGCGCCAGATGACTGGATTTCTAAGGAGGGAGATAGAAGTCACAATAACTGTGGGCTGGGAGTTGAAGCCCTTGTTGATGTTAATGTCGATCCCAGGCCGCGATCATGCAGACCTTGGAATTAGTCTGGAGCGAGGTTGGTCAATGGGTACGTACCATGACAAACTGCAGGCAGATGGTCTCGGCCCGCTAAAATAAAGACCCGATATGCAGAAGGCGGTGACTGGCATATAGCGATAGAATACCTGGCGATGGCCCGGATTTCTCTCCCAGCTCTGCGCGATGAGGAAATCTGCCGTAGCGAAAATGTGAATTTTAAAGGAAAAATAATTTTCTCTTCTATATGTAGAAATTTACGTACAAAACTGTGGTTTCAGTTCATTTATTCGCTGCTTTCCTGCACCCGCCACAGTTTACCATGTCCTGTCACCTTATTAGCTGGGGTGCATGAGTCTAGCCACACTGTGGCGTATCAGTCAATGTCTCCACACAAGCTATACCAAGTCGGATGATAAGGCGGGCACGGTCTGGGGGTCTAAGCGTCTGCTATCTGTCAACTTTGGAGGAAGACTGCTTGAAATATGGGACTGAATAGGACTCAACCGGGGTTGGCGCCGAGTTTTGATGAGAGAGGACGGAGCTGAATCAACTTGGCATCTTGATCAAGGGAAGCTGGGATCTGGATCACCCTGAGGCAGCTAGCTAGTTCTGGAACACGAGCATTTGAAGACGCGAAACGAACAGGGGGTCTTGTCTGAAGGGTTACATCAGAGGTGTTGCTTCGAGAGCTTGTAAGGCACGAGGCCATTGGAGTGTGACAGGGGAGTTGGAAGGCGGCCACTGGGCTGGGCGGATTGTTGATGGTGATGAGTTACGCATGCGGTGACCCGAGGAGCACAGGCAAGTGACCAGGATTGTCGTCTTTTCTTGGAAGAGCCAGTGTCCAAGGTGGCTGTCTTGGGACACACAACGCAAGCAGGGAGGAAAGTCTCGACTCCACCCAGGGAGAGCTTGGCAAATTTGCGTGACGGGGAGAGCCTGACGCCCGGTGTCTGGAGGGTGGCTTAGGTACAACGACCTCTGCAGGGCAGGTTTGTGCTATATGCGGAGAGGGTGCTGGAGAGCAGCGATTGGGTTTTTCCTTCAGTGACGATTGCCCCGGATACGAACGTGGCAGAAGGAGAGGGCATCCGGCGGAGAGGGGTGGACGTGCGCCCCGGAGTGATCGGCCGAAGCTGACGGCTAATTTTTTGGCGCTCTTGTTGATTGATGTTGATGGCGATGCTCGTGGTGAGTGGATCCGTATGACAAGACAAAACAGACACAGACCCAGGACACGAGACTTTAGGCGCGAGTGGACGACGAGGGCATGGCCCAGAGTTGCGGATCAAGTGAAAGGAATGTATTCGAGATCACCGGTAACAGCGTTGGCCACGGCGGTCCGCTCTCAGAGCGATTGGGTTAGGATCATGGTTCAGTTGACGGACTGCCCCTCGATGACGTTTTCGAGCGTACGATGCTGCAGCGTGGTAAAGTTGCAGGCATCGAGGGTGTGCCCATGGGCTCTCACCCCTGGTACCGGCGGAGGAGAATGGACAGGCGACAGGACAGGCAATCAATCACATTGGCTATCAATGGCCATCGCGGCAAGGGGGCTATGACCTCTTCGAAGGGGCAGAGTGTGGATGCGAGAAGCTCCCATGATACTTTGACGGCAACCACTGAGCACACGCTGTTCAACACAGCTGGGTCCTGTCCGACAGTGGTTCTGCACATGGCACGTAGTATTGAAATGGACCTCAAACATGGCTGGGGCGAACAAGCTGGTCAGGCTGCGGAAAGCCGGGGCAGCTGTTATGCGGCGTCGGTTGCCGTTTAGCGGTTACGCCGGTGGCCGCAGAATCGATGGCATTTCTCCAGCTCGATTGCCATGGTGGAGAGGGAACGAGCGCCGGGCCGCTTGCTAGGCATATGTAGCTCAGGGATCCCTGGTGGGGTCCTCCCGTGCGACGCAACTTTGCCCGGACCAGTCGTAGCGTCCCAGTGGCCCGTGGATCCCCTTCTGCGTCGAGTGGCATATGAGCAGTCATACAGGCCACACCAACGACAGCGTCCCGGCAGACAGACGTCGCTTTCCAGAGCCATAGCCAACAACCGCCCCGTATTGCTCCAGCGGTGCTATCTCCTCGCCTCGCTGATGACGCCCTCCAGCGCCACCCACCGCAAGACATCCATCCGCAAACCTTGGGGTCTACGTTGATGCTAGTGCATCTTACCCCTCCCCCCACGGGCTGGGGCCAATGTTTCGCCGGGCGGCCCGTCAAGGCTGCGTCGCCGTCATCGTGTGTCTCTGAATGTGTATTTGATCCCTGGCCGGATGGATTCGTCGCGTTTCTGGACGGAGAAATGCGTGCACAGAAACGTCAAAACATGCAAGACACGATGGTAACGCAAACGTACGCAGCCAGATGCGGATGCGTCCATGTCAATGCTGAAGCTCCAGACCGGGGGCGTGCTGGAGGGGCGTACCGGTGGGGGGAAGGGACAAGAGCCCACTAATAGCTGTTAGCTTTTAGGGGACTAGCAGCAGAGGTAGCAGCCGACCCCGTCTTTAGGCAGGTTTTAGGCGCGGCTTTGGACCAGACACAGGCTGGCACCATGCTTGCGAATTTGCAATGGCTGCGACTTATGGAGTGAGGTTCAGGGAGGGACCAGTAGGCTAAGCCCGCCTGGGCCAGCAGCTCTGTGTCTGTCTGCCAGAGCAACCACTACCAAAAGGTAACCTGTCGTTCCCAGGCCAGGTCACTGTCTGGGAGGCGAGGTACGCTCGCCTAGGTACCTTTTTTTCCTCTCGTCTTTAGGGAGAGGGAGGCAAGGTACGTTTTCAAGCTAAGGTAGGTAGACCGGGTTGTTCCCACGTAAACCTCCACCTCCACTCCTCGCTCCATTCTGTTCGATCCATCATCTCTCGCCCGCTCCCACCTCCAACTCTTTCCTCTTCCCCATCCCTCCTCTCCCGCTCGCCCTCTCTTCCCGCCAGGAGCTGGATTCTCATCCACCTAGGCTTTCTCTTCTCGTCGTCACACCATCTTCCTCTTCATCGCCGCCTTTCCTTCGACGCTCCTTGACTCTGCTCAAGCTCGCACACCCTCCTTTTGGGCAAACTCTTGTCCCGCCTTGCCATTGCCATCCATCATCGCCATCGCCTACCGCCATCGCAAACACCAGCGTCTGCACCCGCCATCAGATACAGGTCTCGCCGAAACCCGCCGTCTTTCTCGGCAACTACATCGCTACTCAATTTCAGACTACGTCACCTTGTCGACCTGATCCAACTCCGATCCAACCCCGACTCGACGTGTCTACTGCGTCTGACTGCCCGCCATGGAGCAGCAGCAGCAACCTCAACAACAGCAGCAGCAGCCTGCTCAGCAGCCCCAGGTAGGCGGCGTGCCTGGTCCTGCTGGGCGGAGGCTGCACATTGCGCATCGCCGGAGTCCTTCTGAGCTGACACCGTTGATGAGCATGTTTGCTAACCCAGGAAGTGAGTTGTCCAATTTCTCTACTGCATTGTCACGGTCCTATATAGATCATGGCATATTTCCTTCTTCGACAATCTGTCCTCAATGCTTCCCCCATTGACTGCGCTCGCTCGCGACAGTGTTATGTCTGAGCTTCTCCGCACTCGCCCTCCCCCCTCTGCACAATCGCGGATATGGACTAACACGACACAGTGGAGCAGCTTGCCATCCAGCAGCAGATTGAACTTCTCCAGCAGCAACAGCAGCAAATTCAAGCTACTCACCAGCAATATGTCAACATGGGAATGATGCCACCGGGCCAGCCCATGGCCCCGGGCGGTGCCTTCAATCCTTTGCAGCCCATGGGCAACATGTCGCAAAACGCCTTCCAATTCCCAAACCAAGTGCCACAACAAAACATGGCACCTCCAACTCAGCCACTTTCACATCGCCGTAATCAGTCGGCACTCCCCAACATGGGGATGGGACCACCCCCCGCCCCCTCAGCCGGTGCCTCCGGCTCCGCCTTCGGTAACTTCGAGGCCCCCGCTGGCCAAGGCCGAGAGAATACAGGCGGCGGCCGAGGCGGCCGCGGAGGCGGTGGTGGTCACCAGCGACGTCACTCTTTGGCTCTCGCCGATGCCAAAAAGGCTGCCGAGATTGCACAGCAGAAGCGAACCACCAGCGGCTTCTCGTTCCCTGCTTCTCCTGCCGACAAGCCTGATGAGCAGACCAAGCCGGCTTCCTCCAACACCCTCGATATCCCGGTTGCACAGGGTTCGAATCGGGGTGGACGTGGTGGCCACGGCCGCAGCCAGAGCATGGCTGTCAACGGCCGTGGCGCTGGCCGTGGTGCTGGAATTGGTTTGGGCGGCGAGAACGACTTCAACCGTCGTGGAAGCGGCCACGCCCGTACCGGATCCCGCAACTTTGAGGGTAACTGGCGCCAGGGCCCCAACCAAGACCAGTCTGGCAATGTCGGCCAGAACCAGGGCGGCTTCCAGCCCGGCCACCGGGCCCGTGGATCCATCAACGCCCAGTCTGTCTCTAACATCGGCGCTTTCCAATACAACCCCAACCAGCCCCAAGTCATGGGACTTCCGAACCAGATGATGGTTCCTCAAATGTATGGCCAGCAATTGAACCCTATGCAGCTCGGCCAGCTCCAGGCTCTTCAAGCTGCTCAAATGAATGGCCAACAGTTCATGGGTCTTCAGAGCTCTCAGCATGCCGGCCAAGTTGGCGGGCAACAGCAGCAGCAGCAACGCAAGACCCTTTTCACTCCTTACTTACCCCAGGCCTCTCTTCCCGCTCTCCTTGGCGACGGCCAGCTTGTTTCTGGTATTCTTCGTGTAAATAAGAAGAACCGCAGCGATGCGTACGTCACGACGGTGGACGGTCTCCTCGATGCCGATATCTTCATCTGTGGTAGCAAGGACCGCAACCGTGCCCTGGAGGGCGATCTCGTTGCTATCGAGCTGCTCGATGTCGATGAGGTTTGGTCCCAGAAGCGCGAGAAGGAAGAGAAGAAGAAGCGCAAGGACATCACTGACACTCGCTCTGGATCTACCAACCAGGGCAACCAGAACTCGGGTAACGACTCCAACAATGCCGAGGGTGGCATCCGCCGCCGTGGCAGTCTTCGACAGCGCCCTACACAAAAGAAGAATGATGATGTCGAAGTTGAGGGCCAGAGTCTCCTCCTTGTTGAGGAGGAGGAAATCAACGACGAGGCCAAGCCTTTGTATGCTGGCCACGTTGTCGCCGTCATTGAGCGTGTCGCTGGTCAGATGTTCTCTGGAACTCTTGGTCTTCTCCGTCCCAGCAGTCAGGCTACCAAGGAAAAGCAGGAGGCCGAGAGGGCTGCACGAGACGGCGGCAACTCGCGCCACAACGAGCCCCGTAACCAGGAGAAGCCCAAGATTGTCTGGTTCAAGCCTACTGACAAGCGTGTGCCCCTCATTGCCATTCCCACCGAACAGGCCCCTCGTGACTTTGTTGAGAAGCACCAGGATTACGCTGATCGAATCTTCGTCGCTTGCATCAAGCGTTGGCCAATCACCTCTCTCCATCCCTTCGGAACCCTTGTCGAGCAGCTTGGCCGCATGGGCGACCTGAAGGTGGAGACTGATGCCCTTCTCCGAGACAACAATTTTGGTTCCGATGAGTTCTCCGACGCTGTTTTGCGCAGCGTTGGTCTGCAGGATTGGTCTCTTGCCAAAGAGGAGGAAGAGTCTCTGGCTGCGCGCCGGGATTTCCGTGACGAGAAAGTCTTCACTTTCGACTTCAATGGCGGTGCTGAGCTGGGCAACGCGGTTCACGTTAAGACCCGCCCCGACGGCAAGATTGACATCGGTATCCACGTCCCTGATGTCACACACTTTGTCAAGCCCAACTCGCTTGTCGACCGCGAGGCTAAGAAGCGTGGCACAGCCGTCCAGCTGAGCAACCGCTTCTGTGCCATGCTCCCGGCCAAGCTTTCAACCGAAATTTGCTCTCTCAACCCTGATGAGGAGCGCCTGACCACCAGTATCGTCTTCAGCGTCAACCCCCACAACGGAGCCGTTGCCGAAGGTGACACTTGGATCGGAAAGAGTATCGTCAAGAGCGCTGGCAAGGTCTCTCTCCAGGACATCGACGATGCCCTCTCCAACCCCAGCGACTTCTCCAACTCGACTGTTCCCGTCAACACGCTCCAGATTCTCAACGCAGTCGCCGAGAAATTCCGAGAGGCTCGTCTTGGTGCTGGTGGCGAGCCCATTGCTCCCCTTCGTCTCCTGCAGCAGCTGGATGACGAGAACAACCCTGTCCAGGAAAACCTTTTCGATTCCACGCCTGCCCTCGAGCTTGTCGAGGAGCTCATGCAAAAGGCTAACGGTTACGTGGCCCAGCGCCTTGCTGAAGGACTTCCTGAAAAGGCCATCCTTCGACGCCAGTCCCCCCCCAACTCACGACGCCTGCAGACCTTTGTTGAGCGTATGACTGCGCTTGGCTATGACATTGACCCGTCGGCCAGCGGAGTTCTCCAGAACAGCCTTTTCAAGGTTGACGACCCTGATCTGCGCAAGGGTATGGAGACTCTGCTTGTCAAGTCGATGCCTCGCGCCAAGTACTGCATTGGTGGCAAGACTGCCAAGCACTTGTGGCCCCACTACGCCTTCAACCTACCCCTCTACACTCATTTCACCAGCCCTACCCGCCGATACGCTGATATCATTGCCCACCGCCAGCTTGAGGCGGTTCTTTCTGATGGACAGATTGAGTACACCGAAGATTTGGAGAACCTGGTGAAGACCGCTGAGTCTTGCAACACCAAGAAGGAGTCTGCCCAGAATGCTCAGGAGCAGAGCATCCATATTGAGTCCTGCCGTACGATGGACAAGAAGCGCCAGGAGGTCAACGGCGATCTCATCGCTGAGGGCATTGTCCTCTGCGTATACGAATCGGCCTTTGACGTGCTTATTCCCGAATGGGGCTTCGAGAAGCGCGTCCACTGTGACCAGCTGCCTCTGAAGAAGGCCGAGTTCCGCAAGGAGAAGCGAGTCCTTGAGCTCTATTGGGAGAAGGGTGTTCCCAGCTCTGCATACGTGCCCGAGGATGAGCGCCCCAAGGCCGCCGCATCAATCCGAGCCTCGAATGCTGCTGCAGCCCAGCGCAAGGCTGAGGAGGCCGAGCGTGCTCGCAAGGAGCTTGAGGAGGCCACCCGCAAGCAGACTGACACCGGAACGATCTCGACCGACGATGTCGATGCCCTTTTCGACGACGACGACGACAACACCTCGGACGTCACCGAGGCCATGGCCGGAGCCTCCCTTGCGGAGCGACCTACCCAGAGCGTTCCCGGATCCCCCACACGATCTACATCGAACGCTGGCGGTCTCCACCGCACTCGATCCGACTCCAAGGTGCCCGTTGTTGAGGCTGTCGAGACCCGTTTGACCAACAAGGAGAAGTACCTGAAGTGGTTCTCTCTTCGTGAGGAGGATGGCGAGTACATCCAGGATGTGACAGAGATGACCAGGGTTCCTGTCATCCTCAAGACTGATCTTTCAAAGAGCCCACCGTAAGTCCCAGCCAGTTGTTATTAATGAAGGCTGAGCTAACAAACTATTTAGATGCCTGACCATTCGGTCGCTGAACCCTTACGCTCTGTAGTAGGAGAGACGAAGAGAGCATTCACTGAGCAGGTGGAAATGTTTTACTGATGGCGAGGTGGTCCAAGCATGGACGTGGCTGGGCTTCGAGTAATCGGTATATCATTTTGTGGGAAGTTATTAGTTAGCGAAGTGATGGAGAACAGCGTGACGAGAAACAGTGGAGGTAATATCGAGATGGACTCGAGAGATAGTGAAAATGAAACATTTGTCGTGGCTTCATGTAATGAAGATGTATTGCTGTGGAGAGCACATTTTGCAGAGGCATTTGGATGCTGTACGCGGTCTCTTCTACTGGGGAAGTTTGATTTGTGTGATTGCACCTTGTGAAGCTGTGGATATGGAATGGCAGGAGTGGATTCTTACGTGGCTGAGAATGCAATCAATGTCTGGTCCTACTGGGGTCTCCTTGTTCCTGACACGATTAGGTTTGTCTAAGCTCGGCTGGCGATGTGGGGTGTAGGTGCGTCTAAGCTTCGGGAGAGCACGAGCCGGACCCATGATTACTTCGCCTTTCTGGCAACTTCATTCCTAGTTGGGAAGCTAGGCAAGGCCGCATGGCTCGATGAGGCAACACATCATGGGGATGGGCACATGGATGAAAATTGTTTATTTTTTGGGGGGCTCCTCTTTTGAGACTGCTCATCCGGATTAACAATTGTGCTTGGCGCTGGTCGATCCCGGCAATGAGGGAGCCAGAGTGGCGGCCAGGAAGACTACAGCTTTGTAACATGCTTAGATCTCGGAGACGATGCGCCCGATCAAGGGCGTTGCTATACAGGCAGGCAGCGGGTTTTCCTTGTCTCCCGAGCCCAAGCGAGACGCCCCTTCTCACGCCGGAAGTGAAATCTGAGGAGTTGGAGGTTTTGGCGTTGGTGTGTCAAGAGTGTTTCGCAACTGCGGGCTCACAACGGGCCGACGGCTTCTCAAACACGACGTCAACCAGCTCGGAAACAATTGGAGGCGCGGGAAACTTGGGATGGATGGACCGCCGCCATCGGCAGCGTTTCACGTCGGCGGAGAGGGTCACTCAAGGGATGCTTGATGGCGGATTCCTGGTGACTTGTGACAAGTTTATCTGCGCCTCCTGTGGCATTCTGACTGGCTGCCCGAAGCTGAGCCGGGACCAACAGATGTGCAGCAAAAGAAAGGATGGATGCCGCCATCTCTGACCGGGACGAGTCTTGGCAAGATGTGAAAAGATGTGCATATCTCACACAACGGAACGCTATTAAGCCGTCGGTGGGGGGCCGGCCTTACGTTCCGCTATAGTCTGGGTTTGGAAGGAGCGACCGCCTGCAAGCACTTATATCACAAGAACGGTCCCTGTTTCCCTCACATTGTTTGATGTGTTCATCCCTTGATTCCTAAGCGCTGGCCTGCTTCCAAGGGAAACTCCGATTCTACTTCTCTTCTAACCTCCCAAGCACTCGTTCTTCTTGGGCTTCATTAACCTTCGGGACATGTTTGTAATTTTTTGATACCCTAGCACACTTTCGTTGGCTGGCCCTACGCGCGCTCCTTTAATCGACTCACGATACCCCCCCGTCTAAGTTAGCAAACCAATCTTGCTCGAACTTCATCCTCGAAGACAACAAAAGGAACCCAGAAATACTATACAATGCTTTCATTAAGACACTGCGCGGTCGCCCTGCTCGGCGCTACAGCCGCAGCTTTCCCGACTGGCCAGAAGCTCACGGAGCGACAGCTCTGGTATCATGGCCTGGCGAGGCGTCAAAACGCTGCGGCCGCCAGCATGGGTCTCTCTGACTTGGATATTCTTCAATTGTGAGTTGAATTTCTTTTTACTTTCTTTTACTTCTCATACCATGTGCGTACATGGCAACATGATAGAGCAGAGTCGCTAACAGAAACTCCCCCAACAGCGCCCTGACACTCGAAAACCTCGAAGAAACATTCTACAGGACCGGGTTCCAGAAGTTCCCAGACACAGACTTTGCGGCCCTGGGTCTTAGCCCAGCAACCATTGCAGACCTCAAGGGCATTGGCCAAACCGAGGCCCAGCACGTAACGCTTCTGCAATCTACTCTCGCTCAGAACGGCATCCAGCCCGTTCAGCCATGCGTGTACGACTTCAAGTTCACGGATGCCGCTGGCATGGTTGCTACAGCTGCCGTGCTCGAGAGTGTTGGTGTGTCGGCCTACCTCGGTGCTGCGCCGCTCCTTTCAGATCCAGCCATCCTCGGCACTGCGGGCGCGATCCTGACAGTTGAATCAAGGCACCAGACGGCCATTCGCGTCTTCGCACAGCAGCAGGCTGTTCCGCAGCCCCTTGATACTCCCCTGGGACCCCGTGCCGTCTTCTCGCTCGCCGCGCCTTTCATCGTCTCGTGTCCTACGGGCTCCAACCTCCAGATCCAGGCTTTCCCCTCCCTGGCCATGGCCGCAGGCCAGTCCGCCACGGCCGTCGCCATCGGCACTTCGATAAAGCTCGCCTCCACGGGCATGGCGGGTGCCACCCACTGCGCCTTTACCTCGGGCGGTGCGCAGCCCGGAGGCACAAAGTTTACTCCTTTCACGGAGGGCGAAGGGTGCCAGGTGCCCCAGCAGATTGCAGGAGTCACGTACGTGACCCTGACCAACAGCAACCCGATAAACGGAGTTATTACGGACAGTATCACCATGGCTGGACCCATGGTTCTTACAATTTCGTAACCTCCGGGTGTGTCGTGAGCACCTTTTTTTTTTTTGCGTACAAGTAGAAGTATTTCTTTTTTTTTTTTTATATCAACTCTGCCACAGCCCCTTAATCTTATGTTTTCTTTAAACATCAATACCAGATAGCTATAAAAATAAAAGTAGAAATTCCACCTGGGCAGTTATATAAATCCATCCGTCCATCCGAATTGTATGAGTGTGCGCGCGCGTGTGTGTTTCTGAGTGTATACCTGCTGTGGAATATGGTGACGCTGACACACAGTTGGAACTAGCTCAAATGCCCGTGTAAGCCTAGTTGCCCCCAACCAACAGGACTCAGGTTCCTGCAACAAGCTCGGAACCCTAGCTTTCTCACCCGCAGGTCCATTACCACCCTACGGCAGCAATTTCTATTATCCGACCCCAATCCCCCTTCCTTTCGCTCTGTCCGTTGGCTACGCTCCATGGGGGAAGATTGGGTCCTCGCGCAGGACTCCTTGCTGCCCGACGAACCTGTCGGTTCGAACCACGTCGCTCTAAACCCAGCATGGCAGCGCTTGCCACTGTTTACTAGCAATGACATGACAATGCGTCCCTCTAACACGCCGACGTCACTCGCTTACCCTGGTCTCGAGCGGTTCTTGACAACCCCCGTCGATCCAGGTCGATCGGATCCGACCCCCTGGGGCCCGGTTCCTTTTTTTTGATCCGTGATCAGCATCGTCGCTTCTTGACAGCCCTCGGTCCGATAACCTGGATGCTGAGAACTGGGGACACTGGGGCACTGGGGATGAAGGAAGGAAGGAAACAGCATCATTGATCTTCGGGCTGGACAAGGGAGAACCTTGCTTTGCTTTGCTGTGCTCCTTTGATATCGCACGTACTGTACTGTACAACTCGCGAGCCTTGACACATCACTCACTCACTGGCCCCGTGGCCCAAGCAGCAGAGGCTTGGCTGGCTGCGAGCCGCACCTTCGTGATCATACGGCCCTTGTTGTTAGGCTTTTTCGGCTATTCTACGCTTTCTTACCTAGTTGCTATCGAGGCCCTCCGCGCCACGGGGGTTAAGCAGAACAACAGCTAGCCATGACCTGCCGGGACAAGGGGGGAGGAGTAGCTGGACTGGCAGGAAACGCTCAGACCCTCGCGATAGTCCTGGAGGTTCTCGAAGTCTTTGGTCCCCGCTATAAGCCGGAGCAGATCCAGAGATGACCCAAGAACAGCCAACGAAATCGGTAGAGGAGAGGGTCTCGTCTCTCTTCTCTCTCTCCCCTCGCTTACACCACCATCACCATACGACCAACGAGCGCCCCGGATAGCAAGAAAAGCCTAAACGAGTTTAGCAAAGACTCTTTTCAAAAAAAAAAATGAAGTCATACAGGACAGAAAAAGAGGGTATGCTGTGGCAATGATTGCATTGCAGCAGGGTCCGCACAATCTACAGTAGCTCATTGTCTCGGCGCCTCCCTCTTTAGACTCATGTAGGTCGTCCTGCGCAGACAACGCAGGGCCCGGACCACTAGCAGCGGCCGTGTATATCATCGCATTTGGGGGGACATGTCAAAGAAGGGGGCCGCGCGTGTGCGGATCGCCTGCCGGGTCGACGACGTGAATGAAGCCGGGAGAGCGGCGTGGCCTCTTGGGCAACCTCTTTGGGGCCAGTTTTTATCGTCGGCAGTGGAGCCTCCAGCTAATCAGCTATCCGGTCGTATGGAACCTCGTGGCTGTCTCTCTTGTCTATTTGCCCAATGGGGACGACCATGTGAGCCATGTTTGGTTGGGTGACGTGTCTTGGGCTTTGGGCTGCATGTTTTTTATAGTTGGGTAGATTTTTATTTTATTAAATTAATTTTATTTAATTTATTAATTTATTATTAATTAATTATTTTATTTTATTTTATTTTAATAATTCCTTATGCTTGATCGAGCATCGTGATATCCCCAAGTACTTATTCGCTCAGTCCTGCTCGCTACCCAAGGCCAATTTCATCTTCATTAAATCATTCATAGCACTACTACTACTACTACTTACTACTGTTCGCTTTTTTGCAAAAGACAGAAAGAAAGACAGAAGGAAAAACAGTACTAGCAGGCTTTCCGGTATGATATAATGCCTCCTTTTGCTTTTTTTTTTGGCTGCGCGTTCCCCAGACTTACAACTAACACGGCGTCGCAGTGACAAGTTGTTCACGGTCCACATTCCAAGATGCCCGTCACCACCATTACGACGACAACAACCACCACTACCATCACTACCACCATTGTTCTACCCAAACCCAGAAAGTAGGTTGAAAAAAAAAACAATAAGGCACCCGCCTCAATCCGTGCGCGCAATGGCTTACAAGTGTGTGAAAACAGAGGCAGTAGGTATACCATATTCCTAAACAATAATGCCAACAACGACTACCCCATGAGCAACGACCTTCCACCCTTTGGCGGCGAGCGGCACCACCGAATCGACCGCCCCTACGGTCACCACCACCACCACCACCAAGACCCCTACGACCACTTTGGCAACGACCACTTTGGCCACGACCACTTCGGCCACGACCACTACGGCCATGACCACTTCAACAATGACTTCTACAGCAACAACTACTACGGCCACAACTACCCTCCGCCACCCCCTCCGTGCCCTCCACCCCCTCCGCCGCCTCTGCCCGCACCACCTCCCCCTCCCATGCAGCAGCGCAAGCGCCGCCGTCACCACCGACAGCCTGAGAAGCGACAGCCTGAGCTCCGGCAACTCGAGGTACGTCCCCCCCCCCAATGGGTTCCCTTCTTCTTCTTCATCCGGCTTACACGTTGAAACAGTGGCACCCTTAATTTATGAATCAACAACAACATTAATCTCTCTCTCCCCGTTTAGACCGGGAAAGGTCCTCCCTCCCATCCCCTTATCAAAAGAAGAAAAAAAAAATCATACGCCTCTCAGTGGCATCCATCACGTATCAGATGAATCATGACCCCAGGGAGGGGGGGTTTCCATGATTTCTGTACCCGAATTATTTCGGACGACACGACGTAACGACTTACACGGCTCCTTTGTATCATGACTTTCTTTTCTAGCGAAGCGTTTTCTTTCATGTCTCAATTGGTCTGTTTGAACGAAGCAAAAAAGTTTGGGTGGCAGGCGTTGTATCGGAGGTCAAAAAATCATTTAGTAGTAGCAGTCCCGTAGTCTTATATATACATATCTATGGCAGCCAATTTTCTATTGAGCCTCTAGGCTACTCTGCGATACTATCGCATGATATACGCTCGTTTCACGGGTCCTGAAACAATTGCCAACAAAACAAGCATCACAAGATAGGGTATCGTGTAATTGGTGAAACTCCACGGCCCAGGGCTTCAAGCCATGAGGATAGATCGATCTCAGTCGAGACATAAATTAGACTACAGATGTTCTAGCCCTCGACATAGTCTTCATGCACCAACCGTGGGCTTGGCTTCATACCGTCTTCTCCTCATCTGCAGCCGTCCGCTCTGGCGCATCGCCCAAGGACCTGCGTCTTCCTCTTGTCATCCCCACGCCCCGTGCAGTCATCTATACGCTGACACACCTCTCCCGCCTCCATCAGCTCAATAACTTTTTTGAGTCCCTCATTTTATGCCGCCCTCTCCAACGCCAACGAGCCTCAAAGCAAAGGCCAGGGGTATCCGAAGGAGCCATGCGCAAACAATGTGTCCCGTCTTTCCTTCGTTATTTAACTTTTATCTTCATAATCATCTTGTCTTGTTTTAAAAAGGCCTTGCGTCAAGGTATTGTTGCGCCTTGGCCCAGGCACCCTTTTCCACAGGAGAAAGCTGTGCATCCTTCAATGTCTGCACACCCTTGTTGAGCGCATCCACAAAGTCGCAGGCGACACGGAAATCCTCGCTGAGAGCCTCAGCAAACGGCACAAACGTCTTGGGGAATTCTTGCAGGCGCTTTGCCCTAGTTTCCTGGTCGTCGCTTGCCTCGTCTTCGTCGAAGAATGTTCGCACAGCAATGCCAAGTCCAATATCGGGTTCTCGCAGGAAAGGTAGCCTTTGCGAGCTGTCAGCATTTTTCTACTCAAGAACATCACATGCCAGTACATACCTGTGGCTGATTTCCAGCTGGTCATCCCTTTCACGCTTAGACTGGGCATAGAGGAACATTGAAGCAATAATGGCTTCGATCAAGTCGCGATCAGCCTCTCGGATAGTTGACGACAGGGAACGGAATGCCAAGAGACTCTTGTTGAGAGGACCCGTGTACCCATACACCTGGTGGCGAAGCTTCAATAGCGATGCACACTGACTAATGAGAACTAGGCTGGCCTTTTCCTCCTCGGAGCCCTTCCTTGGGAGACCAGGCTGCCCGTCAACGTACTTTGAACCCAGCAGGCCGAATCGAATAAGTTCAAAAGCAAGGAGCGCTGCCTCGTCAAGACCAGGAACCTCAGGACGGTTTTCGTTTAGTTCTTTCAGGGCCAAAAGGGTGGTGGCAAGCGCATTTCCCCAGTCGGTAAGCTTGTGCTCGTCGTTGACATAGCCTCTCAGGTGCAGGAATCGCCAGATGGTAATCGAAGTGATCATTTCGGAGCTGTCGATGCCCTTGATGGGCTTCTCGGTGGGGAAAGTCGTCTTGACGAAATCAAAATTGGCCAGCGTCACAACCTCAAAGGCAACAGGACCGTAGAGATTCTTAGGGAAAAAGTTGTCGACATCGCTGGGCTTGACATTCCAACTGACGACCTGTTGCGAGGGTGGAGACTGCAGAGTTCGGAGGCTAATGGTGTGAGCGAACTTGGGGTCGAACCAAGCCCGCATCTTGATGGTCTTGTGATGAATGCCGCGGTGGAGCCTGGGGATCAAGAGAGCAAGGGCCTGTTCCTTGATGGGGGCGATCTGTTTTGTTACCAGATTCTTGTACTGGTCCGAGGCCACACCATCGAGGGTGGGCTGGATCAGAATCTGGCTATGAGTGATGAAGCTCAGGAGACGAGGGCCAATTAAACCGGTGTTAACGTAGTGGAAGAGTTCGGCCGGGAGTTGCAGACCGAGGTACTCGTGGTTATCCTTAGTCAAACGATCAAAGTCGTTTACTCGGATCTCGCCGTTCTCTGCAATGTAAACAAAATGGTTAACAACCATTCGAGCTTTGTGATACTTATCAAGCCAGTTTGAGTCCTTGTTCTGGAGAATGTCGTTGAAGCTGGCGCATGCGGTTGCAACGCTGTTTTCCGAGGTCCTCAAAACGTTGGCAGCAGTCGAGATGTTGTACTGGGAATACATGGAGTGCTCGAGGAGGACGGGGAATGGAGGCAGGAAGGAGGTTCCAGTCATGAGGAACGAGTCGATGAACCTCTGCTCGCTCGCAGTGGGCGTAAGGCTGCGCATAACCTTCTTCTTGGATACGGCGCTGACCGTCTGTGCCTCCCAGTCGAAGCTTCGGATGACCGAGTCCTTAATGGGGTAGAGCAGAAGCTCTTGGGAACCAACGACGCCGGCGCACTGGTCTGAATCAATCATTTCGAAGTAGGCAAGCTGACGGTGAGTTAGAATTACCGGGTCCAAGTTGTGTCAATGTTGATTCGGAACGAACCTGGGCGGAGGCGTTGTATGGGGCGACAAGGAAATGGAGGCCGCGGCTCTTAAGGAGATCCTGGAGTAGAGGATAGAGGTTTTGGATGCGAAAGGCCCCTTTAGAACAGAGTCAGTCCAGCACTTGGCCATGACAGCAACTCACGTACCTGGGTTGGCGCCAAAGGTAGTCACAGCTTCCTCGGCCGCGGTCTGAGAATACAGGTTCCACGCCTCATCCGTCTTCTTATTAGCCTTGAGGCTGCGGTCGAGGGAGACATCATCCTGGCCAGTGACGGACTGCCCGTCAAACACGAAGAAAGGGGTGATCTGGTGCTTCTCCCACAGGTCGAGATTTTCGCTGAGGTGCGATTCGATGCCAGTCAAGCCACCGAGAGCAGACAGGAGCGGTTCATGGGCAGGGGAGTTGTCGAGAAGGTAACTGAGATAGTAGGTGGCATCAACAGCAAGGGCGCATTGCTCGAGCTCGGAAATGTCGTGTGTGCTATGACGCAAGGGTCAGCGCAAAAGTTCAACGCCAAATAAGGGGCCATGGGAAAACATACGAAGCCTGGTCGTTAATCCAGGAATCCTCAACAAGAACTGCAAGGACGGTCAGCACACATTGGACCAAACCATATCTTGTCTGCGAGTCGTGGGCGAGGCGCAGGCGGGCTGAAGCGACGTCTGCGGCACGGCGGCCGTGGGATGCTGCGGGACGAGAGGGATGCGGATGAAGCTCGACACGGGCAGCTAAGCTGCAATTGAGCTCGGGAGCTGCACATATGACGCCCGTGCGAGTCGGCGAGGCGGCGACGAAGCTATGGGCGGCTCATGGAAGCTCACACGACCAGGGCTCGTGGATGTTGGCACGTTGGCCAGAGGTTGGGGACAAGGAGGCAGCAAGGCTCCCGGCGACGTGGTCGGGAGAAAACAACAGTGGAAGCAAAACTCACAGGGCATCTCGAACAGCTCACTGCGACTCAGACCTGGCGCCTGGAAATGTCGAGTTACCGGAAGCGAAAAAGGGCGGAGGGGGGGGTTTTGGGGACGAGGCGATGCGCAGGCAAGGATTCGGTCGGTCGGTCGTTCGAGGGGAGCTTTGGCTGTTGGTGGGTAAACGGGCCAGAATGACAAAGGACAAAGAGACAAAGGCGGGCGGGACGGGATGGCGGGGTTGTCAAAAAGAGGCAAAGGGCTCCAGCTGCTGCTGCTAACCTGGCACTGGCAGCGACTGCGGTGGGCGTGTGTGGTGTGTTGGTGCGGAAGGGAGGGAGCGAGGGAGGCAGAAAGGTTCTCTGGAGGCGGGCAGGGCACAAAACTCCAAGCAAATAACCCGGCTGTCAAGTTTGTGGTTGCTGTTCCCCTTCTTTTTGGTTCAGTGGTCACAATGACAACCAAAGGTGGCAGATGTGAGAGGTAGAGTAAAAATCAACCACTGTTCCCCAGAGGCTTGTTTCGGCTCCGGGGGGTGAGGCTAAAGCTGGGCTTGTGAGTGCTGGGTCTTGACAACAGCAGCTCAACCCATGCAGCATTGCTACGCGACAGGATATTTTGGCGGGTTGCACCAGCTGAGCGAAATCCCGAGTAAACAACACACACACATGTTCATGTCGAAATAGAAATCAAAATTGCAACGTCAAGTCGATGCCGAATGGACGCCGCCATCCTGCTGTGCGCCCACGTCAGTTCTGCTCCCACTGTACAGCTACGTAGTGTAGTGTACCTGCCACACTGCCAGCAACCGTGCCCTTCCTTCTCCAAGTGCTGCTGGCTTCATTAGGTTGTCCACTGAACCTTGGCGTCTCTTTAGGCAGGTACCCAACAAACATGCGAGCTAACCTTCCCTGCCTTTCGTTTCCCTGTCTTCCCATTCACTCTGGTGTGGCTTGTCACCAGGCACAGGGGAGGTACCTGCTGTGGCGGTGTGCTTGTCCCAATCCAGTTCACCGGCCCAATTACACCGACGCGCCTCAATTTCACCGGTTAGGTTCTGTCCCCGCAGGGATCGATGACTGGCAGCTTCTTCAGCACTCTGCATGCACGATGTAATGTATCCAAAAGTTTAAGGGACGCACAATAAAGATCGCCTCGACCAATTACACAGCCTTATCCATATATTGTTTGCAGTTATCCCGCGGAATCGGGTCATACGCGGCATTTACCTTGTCAACTCCCACTCCTGACTGAGACCCTTCTATCGGCCGAACCCGGCCGATCAAGCGGCTTATCTCAGGATAAGACGACTACTCCAACATACCCACAGCCCAACTTTTCCTTCCTTCATATTAACCACGAGTCATACGCCATGCCTACTACTGCAAATATCCCCGTTATTGATGTTTCTGCCAAAGATGTTGACCAGAAAGACATAGCTCGTCAACTTGTTGACGCGGCTGTGGAGCACGGCTTCATTTACATTCGAAACCCCGGCCACGACATTACCGCCGAGCAAGTAGACGGAGCATTCGCTCTCGTGAGTAACCAAATACATCATCAATTCAAAGTCACAAACCTAACGACGCTTGGTTCTCCCCTAATAGTCGAAAAAGACATTTGAGAGCCCCATTGAGGAAAAGCAGCGATGTACCATTCAAACTAACAATCGTGGGTGGTCGGGTATGCACTCCGAAACACTGGACCCTAAGAATCAAAAGGCAAGTAGTGAAACAGCCTGTGTCTCTATTCACGTCACTCTTCCGACAACTGCTAACATTGGTGCACTTTTAGGTTGGGGACTTTAAAGAGTAAAACATGCTATTTCTCATACCGAGTATAACGTTGGCTAATTCGTCTTACCAAGAGCGTTCAACTTTGGCGAATTCGTCGATGGCAAGGCCCAACAACCGCTGCCTGCACCCATTGCGCACGATGAGCCGCAAATTGGTAATTTTGCAGACTCGTGTCATAGTCTTTGCAAAAAGCTGCTCGATCTCTTAGGTCTAGGCCTCGATGTAGGTCACTTCGCGGCTCGCTCTATGTGAATTATTAATGTCTCAAATCTGACTCGCTAGGTTGGCGACTTCTTCTCCTCAGCACACGGCAGCAATGGCGCCTCAAGCAGCATCCTGCGTTTTCTACGTTACCCAGCGCCTAATGCTACAGAGCATTCCACTGACGATGTACGCGCCGGCGCTCATTCTGACTACGGCTCGATTACATTGTTATTCCGTCTCAAGGGCCAAGCTGGTCTCGAAGTAATCACCAAGGGTGGGGTGTGGGCGCCTGTTCCCGTGTGTCCTCCTGGTACTGAGAATGACCCCAGCCCGCCAATCCTCATCAACATTGGCGACTTGCTGTCTTATTGGACAAATGGGTTATTCCGCAGCACTGTTCATCGGGTCGTTTTCCCCTCTGCTGGAAGCGTGGGCGTGGCGGGCGAAACGAACGAGGGGCCTCGGTATTCCATAGCCTACTTCTGCCACCCCGCTGGGTCGGCGCCACTTGAGCCCGTCCCCAGTGAGCGGGTCAAAACATTCGTCCCATCCGAGGGAGCCTCGGAGGCAAATCCTTACGCAGAAAGAAAGGTCATGACCGCAGATGAGCACTTGCTCATGAGGCTTAAGGCCAGTTATGGCGACCTGTATGACAAAAAGCCGTAGTATGAATAGGAAGATGCATCAGTTGATCAAGCCCGACCCACTTCACACAGTCCGTGTTCAGCACCCCACTAACGAAAGGAAAAGTGACGCATCTCAAGCGCTGCGTCTCGGAAGTGGAGTGAGAGGCCGTTCAAGAGGCCGTCCATCATTCACGAAACACTGGACTGATTGGTCGCGGTCTAGGCGCCCGGAATACGTGGAACTAAAGTGTAAAAAAACAAGATAAACCAACACTCAAGAACGCACCAACAGCAGAAAACAAACTATGTCAATCAAGGACAATGGATGTGATTGTATTGTTGGTTTGTCCTATATGCAGGGTTCTTACATTTCCAAAAACAACCGACAGCGCATTCTCAAATAGAGCAAACAAGAATCCACTTTCAGGCCTTATAAACTGACCGTGGTTACGTTTGCAAACACTTTGCCCTCCTCCTAGGCACGCATTTCATGTTTTCTTATTTTACGAGCTATTCAAACAAATACCGGACGGCTAGAGGCATTGCAAACCTTCCACTTATATTGGCAATCCACTGTTCCTACCCACGCCCTCAACTGGTGTTCTCTACTTCATTCGTCCTCTTCGCTATATTTTGTAGTCCTGCCTCAGCACCTCTTCTCTCAAACCACCACAGTACGCAAAATCAAAAGAGCGAGGGTACGCCATTCGGATATCTGGACGAATTTCTTTCCTCCCTCTCAACAACTGTCACAAGTGGATTGTAATTGCAGGCCCTGGCTATCCACTAGGACGCAATGTGGAGGAAATTAATTTGGCCTAGCCAAGTTAAGGTGATCAATAGGACGACTACAGCCAATTTTCTTCTATCTTCACAACCCAAAAGATGGGCTTCTGTCATCACACCAAGCAACAAGAGTCGAAACGCGTTTGAGCAAAATCTGATGGCCGACTACCCAACTTGCCCGAAAAAATATGATGGGAACTCTGTTGCCCAGGATGCCTTTTATGCAATGCAATTCTGGTTTGAAAAATACGGGCATAGCTATGACAAGAGATGCAAGGAAGAATGGCACTCCATTGTTGAGAATCACCTCGACACTCCCGCGACCATGCCCCTGAGCAAGCACCCTCTTTACAAGGAGGCCATCAAAAATCCAAGTTGGGCATATCTTGTTTTACTTCGCTCTGTGTATGGTCACCGCGCCATTGCGCGTTCGAAGATGTTCAGAATCTATCAGAGTGCATACCCCAAATCAGACCTCAACACCAATGAGTACAATGAAGATTTTACCGGATGCAACTCGATTCAACGGGTGAAAGCGAATGTTAAGGCGCCAACCTCTAAACCCGCACCGCGCAAACATCGCGGTACTTTCTTGTTGTCTGTTGTTGGGGGTGAGCTTGGAGATCACACCAGCACCAGGAAAGCTGGTGTTCCACTACGAGGAGCATGTCAAGAAGATCAGATCCCACAACCACTTTCTATGGCAGAGTTGTCATACATAGAAAAAGTTCTCGATGAGATGAAAGGATCTATTTCGGACCTGAAAGCAGAATGCGGGATAAAGATTGACGAGGAAGTTAAGCATAGAAAAACCTGGGTGGCAATTGCGAAAAACAAACACGAGGACATCGTATCACTGCAGAAACAAGTTGCGGCTATTCAAAACGAGCTTGAAACTTTCAAGCAACTAACAAGCGAGAAAGCAGGTACGGAGGTGCCTGTGAAAGGCCGTGACAAATTGGTAAAGGCGGAGGAATGCCATTTGGCCCCAAACCAACCGTTCGCTGCGCTCTTCCAGTATTGGTGATATAGCATCGGCGATGGAACTTTGTGATTCTACAACGCGATCGAAGCAGGCTTTTTTGGTGGTTTTTTTTTTGTTTTATGCAGATGGCGATCTGGCGATGGTAAAGTCCAGAATGTTAGTTAGGAAACAGTCGTAGGGAATTCCGCATCACAAGAACGATAGATATATAAAAAAAAAGCAATTAGCAGGATATTCCAATCAGGTTACTAGCTAGCCCGTGTGAGATATCAAAAGGCTACTTAAACCAGACGAACCTGATCATATTCACTGTGTTCGATGAGAAGTGGACCTCACTTCATTTTTCAGGTCCTTTTACACCATCTATACATGCAACACCAATATCCCCGAGGCTCTCAAGGACTTTAATCACTATATGGTGTTGACTCTTGGCGATATCTTCAAATATCCTTCAGCCAGGTACGCCTCCGCGATGGTCATCACTGAGCTCATCCTCTCGGTTGGTACTGCGTTGGTCATCATGGTGAGGTGGTATATTGAATTTCCTTGTATTAGAATAAATAGAATCCGGTTGGCTACTCGTATTGACGTGGCACTTTAACTAGTGTCTGTTGAATCCTTGGGCTATAGAACATTTAATCATTTTCAAGCTGCTGTACACGGTGGTGGCAGAAAAGTGTATGGAAGGCTCCATGAAGAGCTTTAAGGTTTCGAGATGGACAGTAAGCATATATGCAATTCTAGGATTAAAAAATTAGAGTAGACGATAAAAGAGTCGTAAAAAGGGAGTGACTAGAGCAAGCACGCAGTGTGGTTGTGGAGTAGTGAGTACGAAATAGTAGGACTGTCAAGCTACCCTATATGAAAGATATTGTCAATGGACAAGCAACATCGCCAGAGCTATACAAATCAGATTTTGTGCCTCAGTACATCATCTTCTGGCATTATCTGGATATCTTCTCCTTGAAGATTTCAGATAATTCAAGCATGTTGCAGGTCTCTACAAGCTTACCAACGTATTAAGTCGTGGAGGATTGGTCACTGAAGCAAACCTAGGAATTTACATGAATTCATTTTATCAAGGGTTATTGGGATAAACATGTAATTTTTTTCTTATGGAATAGTACACCCTGCCACTCGGCTTGGCTCTTTGTCGAGCCCACATCTAAATAATCCCACAATACCACTGTCTCCACGGATCATGCCACCCATCGTAATATTTCTGCGTGATGTTTTCATCCTCCATAATGGTAATGTTCTTTAGGATCCGCCAATCGTAAACCGTGATAAACCCACGCTTTTCCTCCGGGATGGATTGTCTTTTTTCTTCTAACGCTTCTAGAAGAGCCTTCGTCTCTGTGTGCCGTCTAATGCTGTCAACTAGGAGTATCGTGTTTAGGACGGGTTCAAATTGCTCGTCCTTGAGTGCTTGTGCCTCGTCCTCATCCAACCATTTCTCCAGGTCAAAGACCACATCGAAAATTCCATGGTCCTCGAGAAGGGAGCTTGCGTCTTCTGATGCTTCGAAAGTGCCTGGGGCTACTAGAATAGGGGTTGTTGCGAGCCGACATGCGCTGTTGGCATACCGACAGTGATCCCGAGATGGTAGCTCTGAAACCCCACCGCGCCCTACAGTTTGGGAAGACATTTTGGTTTGTATGGCTCTGTCGCATGTATTATTGTGATTTGTTTGTGGGTCTTCGTCGTCTGGGATTGTTATGCTCGTGGCGTCGCCAGCGATAGAAGAAGAGCGGCTATTTTGTGAAGAATGAAACTTTGATGGAGCAGATGTCGTAAAAGATGCCTCTGGTGATGAGGTGAGATCCACAATCTCAAGTTCTGGTTGCTTGGCACGGGGAAGGAAAGAGGTAGGTGTCGGGGTCGCCTGCGAGTCGATGCTGAGATCATCCAAGGGCAAGTGTGCTTGAGGGAGTTTTTGCCTGCACAACTTCATTGGTTCGGCCTCTTCTCGCCTTTGTACATGTTTTGATCTTTTGAATGAAGGCGATGCCACGGAAAGGCTGGAACGCTTTGTCGCGACGGTTCCGTTGGAAGCCAAGCATAGATCAACCTGTGCAAATGAGGCGGTAGTAGTAGAACCAGCAGTTAGATGTGGACATGGTGCCATTGACTGACTGTGTTTGGTGTGTTCCACAATAAACAGGCTCCTTCTTACAGCAACAGGCGAGGTTGAAGTCCTGGAAGGGGTAGATATTTGTGATGGTTTTCGAGGAGGTGGTGTTGGCATTGTCGTCATCGTGAGCTGGCTGAGGGCATCCACCGCAACTCCTCGGGGGTCTGCAGCCTCAAGCTTTGCAATCCATTGTAGATTTTCTTGGCTATCATCCAACTCTTTTGTTGTGGTGGATTCCTTTGCCATTTCCTGGAGCTGTTCAAAGGAGACGGTATCAGTGAAGTCGCGATCAAAATGAACCTTTGTTACAGATGGAAATCGCAGGCTCCAGAATCCCGTGTTTCCAACTTTATCAAAGCTGAAGCATCGCAGGTCAAAAACCAATGGATGAGTAAAAACAACCTCCATAGGTGTTCCTTGCTCGATCCCCGGTGTGATTTTGAGTAACAGATGGTCATTTTGACTAAAGGGGATCGGGATTGGGTTAGAATGAGAAATAACCATTCTAAGCATAGCCTCATTTAGTTCTACCACGTTTACCACGGTGAACTCGGGTTTTGCGTTCCATGTCTTGACTTGTTCTCTATTGTCAAGACACCCGAGATAAAAGTGAGTCCATTTCAGGCCAGGAATCCCGTAATTTCTTGCCTTGGTTGCATCGTAGCGAGCTCCGACCACGGCAAAATCGCCAACGTCGCCAAAATTCCCAATATATTCCTTCTTCATTTTTATACAGCTGCTCGAGTAAGGCTGGCGAACGTCAGAGAAATCGAAATATGGGTCGTCAGGCTTCAGCACTAGCCCTTCGTTTCTATTCATAATGACTCGAGCAAACACTTTGCGAAGGTCGGATGCACCCATCCTGTGGTTAAAGTCAATAACCTCGCGACGGACCAGTTCAGCCCAGCCTTTGCGACAGGATATGAGTGCGGACAGCAAGGAAAATCTTTCCGAATGTCGGGTCTGGATCAAAGATCGATCATCGAGGAGAAGGATATCGTAATAAATTATCATCAAGTGTTCATGATGCCCCGGCCTGCCTGGTCAGCTCGGGGGCGACTTTCTTGACAAATATTTACGTACAATGAGTCTTGGTCGGTATTCAAGTAACGTCCTCTGCGAGACACGTGCTTTCGTATCTTATGAAATGGAAGAATTGTACGTCGCTAGCAAATTAGCACGGGTAGCTAGTAGGTTGGACGTGGCTTACCAAATCGTCATATACGACTAGTTCGCCTTCTAAAATACATCCTTTTTTCATTTTTGCGTCAGGGTCCCTAATATTTAATGATTCTATAATTATGCTGGTACAGGTTAGCTGGGATCTTCCAAGACCTGCCCGCGCACCTACTCGTGAAGCGCTTCTCGATCCTCTGTGCTATCTTTGCCACTCTTGGAAAAAATTTGTACGCGTTGATCCCTTTTGGCGAGGTCAATATGAATCTGGCAGTATTCTCCGTCGATTTTATCTTCCACGCTCATGCGACCGTGGCCCATGTCGAGAACATGTTTTATGCTGCGACCTTTGAGCCACTGCTGTCTCCCAACTTTTACACCAAGTTGAGGTTTTACGGAGCTGAGCAGCTGTGCTCGGGTTGTTCTTTGTGCGAATTTGGGAAGTTGAGCGCCTCTAATAGCTTGGACGGACGTTATGGCAACGGTGAATTCTTCCTGAATTTTAAGGATAGAGGGGAGGATTGGATCGCAAAGGCGATAGATCAAACTGGGGTCGAAAACTAGAGGTTGGTAATTTTTCAGGATCAGTCTTGTGAACCATTTCGCTTCTTTTGCATCCAACCGGCGATACAAATCTTCGAGATCTCCTCGATTGCCCTGAGTAAGGGTCGCTTGTGAGGAACGAAGGGATGGAGAGCTCCATTTTACCCTGGACGCGAGATTATGTAGAGTCTCATCGATTTCCTCGACTGTGACCGGGTGCGCATTATAAAATGAAGGATTAGGCTGCAAACATGTGAGTTGATACACAAAAGGAGATATTGGGGATGCAATTCTAACAGTAACAGTCAGAAGCCTGCTGACACAATCGGCTAAGTCAATACATAGGCCAGGTTGGCGATATTGTGTCAATTCAGCTAATCGGGAAGCCCCAAGAAATAAAGCGCGGCCAATTATTTTCTCCAGGGTGCGGGCTTGGATGCAGTATACTCGATCTGTTCTCTTGTCTGGTAGCAGCGTCGACAGCAAGGCAGCGAGATTGGTATCATGGGCAGTAATGCGATCATGATGGCGCGCGAACCAAGAACTGGCAACTTGCTTGTTGCTCTTACGCGAGGCAGAAAGCCTGTGGCACGATTCAAGAAGGTCGCAAACGAGCGAGAAGGGGAGCGGCATTGTGCATCAATAGCGAGATCATGTCAGCAATATGAGCGAACGTGCTGGGCTAAGGGACGACGTTTTCAGATTTTTGTTTTTAAAATACCGCTGTAGCCAATCTGTGGGGAATCTTTAAGAGAACGAATGGACCTTAGCGGAGGCAGGTGCAGTTATAGGCAGCAAAGCCATTTAAGGAAAATGACTCCATTCACGAGCATTGTCTGGTGGATCTGGCACAGATCTGCCTTGCCTGAGCAAGTGTCACGCGTACTTGTCGTTGGACGTGATCTGGATCAATTTGGGTAAGGCGCTACAAGGATTGTGCACGCGACACTAACATGAAGTCACGTGACTGAAGGACAAGTACTCTGGCGGTGTAGAAAGCCAAAATAGATGGAGAAACACTACGGAGTATAGACTTTTTCCTTTTCTCGTAACTGCATTCCATAATCCCTATGGAGCGGTGACGCATCGTGGAGGGAACCGGTTGGTGACAATGCGCCATAGCGATAAATCAGTATTGTTGTCTGGGGCAATTGGTTACGGGCTTCTTTGCTTTTGCCTTTAGTCTGTTGGGTGAACATCCATTTTGTTGTGCCATTTTTGTCCCCACAGGACAACCATGAAGCTTCATCCACAAGACTGACGTCGTTGTTTGGCGGATCGAGTTTTGCGTAATTGCTGCATGTGGAGCTACCATGTAATTGGTAATTGGAATGCGGCAATGCAACCGTGAGCACGCGCGGATAGATAGCTCAAACATCATCAGACATTCCAGTCAGAGAACCCGTCAAAGCAGGAAGAGCACGCAGGGCTGGGTGACAGGGTGGATGAAACAGTGCCGCAGGGTCCGTCTGCTGCTAATTTCGACGGAAATTGGTTTCTGTTGACCGTTCTGCAAGGTTGCAGCTTTTTTTTTGCTGATGAGCCCTTGCATCGCCACACGCGGCCGGGGATTGCTGGGGACTCTGGGTTGCACAGGAATACCGTGAGGCCGCAACCCACCAGGCGGGAAGCTGGGATAGGATCCCTGTGGGCTGTGTGGGAACCCTTGTGGGAACGCCTGTGGGAACACGCCCTCACACAATCCTGGCGTCCCCAGTGGACGGCCAAGGCGAGTTGCGTGGCTCAATCCAGCGTGCTCCTTTTGGCTATTTCGGAGGACAGCCATCATCCAGGAACCCCCGCCGGCCACATGCAGGTCCTGAACGCCAGAAACTGCGAGCAACCAATTGTGGTTTGCATCGGCCGCAATGGATATTTTTTCTGGCTGGCCAACCACGTCGGCAGCGGTCTTGTTTGGGGACGCGGACCAAAGCGTACCCGTGGCCGCTGTCAGTGCCATTGGTAGCCATCTTCAACACGGACAAAGACGGCCGTGCCCCCTGAGGATTCCGAGGCCGAGGGGTCGACGTTAATGAGAGGAGGGGTCACAACCTCGCAGAGCGCAGCACCCAGCGTGCGGGTGAGACATGGGCAGATCGCAGGACAGACAGGCGAGCCGGCTCCCAGCGGCGGCTCCACGGGCAGTTCGGGGCGGCGAACAAGTAATAACGCGATGACCATCGATGGACGCAGCAGACTAACGGGGCTGGGGTTTGATCCACTGCCGACAGCTGGTTGTCGGGGCTAATGGTGCGATTTGGCTGCGTCAGAGTGTGTGACTTGGATGCGTCGACAGACATCATAACAATAAGAACACGGGGACGGGCGGCGCCGAGGCGTATAATAACAAACCCTGGGCCGTGATCCTCAGCAAATTCCCGTTTCGATCTGCTTGGCCTCCCGAGACTTCCACCCATCAATTTGTGGTTCGGTTCGGTCGCTCATTCATTATCTCGCCATCGTCCGGTTTTCATCCAGTCTGTTTCTGTCACTCCCTCACATCACCTACCTGACCCATCGACGCTCCGTTTCATTCGGCTTAAACTGCCTGCTAACCTGCGGAGACTACACCCCCCCCGACCCGGCATGATTGATCGACGATGCTCGCTTGAATTCTGAGCATTGGATTCATCTCCCACCCACGCTCCCTTACGTACCGTTTCTTATCGCCCGCAACGTCGGCCCCCTTCTGGCGCTCCCGTAAAATAACATTTCCCTGCGCCAAACGCCCAAGCCCCTGGCGACCCCGGTCCCGAGTGTCCACAGCACTTTTCAAACAAAGCTTACTCTCGCCTGCAGGCCAATGGTGGTGCCCTAGGCCTGGAGGCTGTTGCACCCGCTACAGAACGCCCCCCCGAACCTTGGGCCTGGTTTCGCACTTGGCGAGCCTGGGCGCTTCTGCCAGAGCCACTACGAGCCACTGAAGACTGGCCAACACCCATTGTGGGCGCCATTGTCTACGGGGCCTCCACCGGCATAGCGACGGCGCCAACCCCAATGCGCAACACCTCCCGGTCGGTCCTCGCTTCTGGCCTCCACCTCCTGCTCCCCTTAGTCTCCGTCCCCTGATGACGGGCTTCCTCCTTCAACTTTGCGCCGTCAACCGTTGCTCGTCCACTCTCTTCGATGAATATCGCCATCTAGCACAATTCCACCACAGAGCACTTGTTGTCAGGGCCGCCACCGTCGCCGCCAGACAGCGGCGCCGCAGAGCCTTTCGTGCTCCTGCCACTCATTTACAGAACCGCCGTAGAACATTCGGCTGCCACTCTCTAAGCAAACTACTTGAGCGCCGTATAGATATGGCCTCAACCCAGGAAATACGCCGCCGTTACTCGGTTGCCGACCGCATCCCGGCCGATTTAATCATGCCTTCGACAGGTGCCCCAAATTCGAATAATAACCCGGCCACCGCCCCTGCACCTGGACTCTCTCGAACTCAGCAGGACATGCAACCCGACTCTACTACGCACAGTCGCCAAAGCAGTGCCGCATCAACGTCGTCAATGCCTCCACCGCCACTTCCTCAGGATGATGTGCCCGCCAGGCGAGGCCACACACGAGCAAAGTCGAGCGTCTCTCGCCAAATCAACCGCCTATCGCTCACGCTTCCCATTGCTCCCCCGACCAGTGACCCATCCCGACCGACTCCCACTTCCTCAACCATGGCTTCTGTCCCGCCGACACCCGTCGACTCAGCAGCCACCTCCCCTTCTGACGCTAATGAATTCATTATTGCCATTGCCGCCCAGGAGAGACGAGTAATGGAACTGCGCGAGGAGCTGGCACGTGCCGAAGCCGACCTGATCTCGCTCAAGAGGAGATGGACCACCCACGACGCCACCCAAAAGAGAGGCGAGCAGTTTGCCCAGGGGGCCACGCGGCCTATCGCTGGCACTGTTGACGACGAATCGGCCGGGGCAAGACGCAGCCTTGACCTGGAGCGCAGGAAACTACTGCAACAGAGCCAGACCGCAACTCCGCGACGAAAGGTGCTACGCGGCGGCCACACAAGAACTCTCTCTCTCCTATCGCCGGCGAAGGAGTCTGGGTTCAACCTCCACGGAGACCGCAGCAGCCCGGAACCCGTTGGACTACCTTCTGTTGAGCGCAGGGCCGCTCAATTGACCAACCCTAACCTGTCCAAGCGGGCCTCCTGGCAACCGCGAACCCAGCAAAATGTTCCGGGCGTTCCACAGCTTGTCGAGGACTTTAAGTTGGGCCTCCGGGCTTTTGTGGAAGATATTCGCCAGATCACTGTCGGAGACGAGCCTATTAACGGCCAGTCATTGCATTCCGCACCGATCAGCCAACGTAACGGCGCGAACCGTGACCAGATGGGGAACCAAGACACAATTAGGCCGAGCCACCCCTTGCGTCCTAAAGTGAGCACAGTATTTGAACCTCCCCACTCAGAGCCGGCCCCGACGGCGAGCAAAACCGAATCCCCCCCAAAGGAGAAGCAAGACAAACCAAAAACTAAGGCCAAGCACTTCTCCTGGACTCCTCTCGCAGTCGATGCTCTTGATGACAACGACTGGTCCAACTGGGAATCACCCTCGTCCTCGAGCAAGACGTCTCGCTGGAGCGGCTCGACCATGGGCACCAGCGTTGATGACGTGACCGATGATGGAGAGCAGAGTACGCCCTCGTGAGTTTCTGCGCAAGGCGCCTATGCGCAACCGCACGCTGACCAAAGTGTAGAAAGAAGAAATCGACTGGATTTGATAGCCCCTTGCTCTCACCCAAGCTGAAGGAAATCCTTCCCAATATGGTCAACCAATTGACGCCAAGCAACATTAAGCAAACCGCAAGTAACCTGATGGAAGAGTGGGAAAAGTCCCTGGCAGAGCCCCAAGTTCAAAGAGAAGCCAAGGCTCAACTCAACAAGGAAAATGCCGTTTGAGTTAAGAGCAGCAAAATGGCCAAGTTGATTTCCCCCGGCGCAATCGGACGATTATTATGCTTTCAGTCTCACGACGACTTGAAAAGTTACAGCATCAAAGATGAGCATTTTGACGAGAACAATGGATCGAGACCATTTTAGAGGTGTTTATATTCCAGGTCTTGGACTGTTTATGCGGGGAGGGTACGTGTTCTGTATTTCCGTTTGGGTTTGCTTGCAAATTGTTGGATGTTCGGAGTGATATAGGACTGCTGTGCGCGACTATTATCTTGTTGGGATAATGATAATGAACGACAATCATGAGTGATGACTGAAGAATCACTGCATTCTGAGTCTGAATTCAAGTTAACAAGAAAATTGTATTTATTCAAGGTTACAAAAAATGAAATAGTTCAACGGATCTAAGTGTGTGGAGCTGCCCGGAGTGAGGATAAAGTTTGGACTATTTGACATAAAGTGAGTACTGATTTGAAAATAAATTAGGACTTGTCATGATGGGAGTGATCATGACGAAACTTCGGCCCGTGTGTTGTGTCACAATCCCATTAAACAACGCCGCTTGCCGTCTCCTCATTGTCGTCTGGAATTCGGAGCAAAAGCGGGGGCGGTGGGCACTCATTCCTCTGCCCCAGGAAGAGACCGTACTGGATCGTATTTAGGTCAGATATCCCAAGTTATTATCCGACGGCGACATCTGAGGGTCCTAAGATGAGGGGAAGGATGAACGAGTGCGAGGTTGGCGACCAAAACAGACCCTGCTGTTACCAAGGCGATGAAGCAAAAGATGGTCTGGGTGTCGCTGTTTTGAAAAAGATGCGGGAGGGTGGGGGCGGTATGGTTCTGGAACGAGGCGGGCGCGTGTGAGTGAGAGTGCGAAATGGTGCGGGAGACGGGGGAAGGGGAGGGGAGATTTTCTTTTTGTCTCTTGTTTGGACTATTGGTTAATTCGGACTAGAGGGAACAGTGTGGCGGCGGTGAATAGCCAACGTGTCCCATCGAGGCGTGGGAACTGGCAGGAAGCTAGTGCGAGTGCGAGATGCACGGCGACGAATTGGCCCATGTGGTGGTTTTTACCATGACGTTGGTTACGCTGCGCAGGAAGGAAAGGATGAGTGAGACATGTTTGAGGGTCTAGAATATTTTCGGACTCTGGGTCATGCGGCAGTTGTATGCCGGTGTGGTGTGGGAGCTGACGAGACAAGAGTAGCTATGATAGGCCTTTTCGAAGCTGTGACGACATGATTTCTCCTGCCCGCATTTTATTGCTTATGAGGGATCATGTCATTCGGTCCAAAACCAGGCCGAGTGCGGGAGTGTCTTTGTGCCGTTGAGACAAATCAAGTCCGAAGCCAAAGCGAGCTTGAACATGTCGGAGCACAAGGCGGCGGGGAGGGGGGGGGAAGGGGGACCTCTTTCGCATGGGAATGTGTTGCGAGTGCGAGCATCTCAACGGCCAGGGTTCATTTTTCTCGATTAGTATGGATGCCGCGCATAGATTGCGTCGCAGTTGAATGACGGATCGGATAACGGAAAGGATGGAGGAATAGGGCACCGCGCGCTAGTTGGGATCATGGCCATCATGGCCATGATGGGTGCGCATCTGAGGCAATCCCCGCGGTCCTGATTGGACCATGCTCCCACACCACCCCAGCGGCCAAGCGAATGCGAAGAGGTCACGTGCTATGCGAGATGCGGGATGTGCATTGCAAGTGGGGGAGCGAACCCAATTAGCCCGCCTTCCTCCCCCTCCACTACTGGGCCAGGCTCGCGGGTTCGGCTTCGCCCACATCTGGGCTTTTCGCGACGCCGAGGCGTTAACAACGAATGCACGCCTGGCATGGACCCAGCCCTATGGGGAACGAATGATTGCCAACGACGAATAGTGTAGATAGCTCTCTGCCTAATGGATGAACTGACCAATGCTTTCTTTTTTTTTCCCTCTTTGCCTGAAGCTCTTGTATATATACGCGCTGTTCCCGACCCATTGCCTTCCGCCACCATTCCATCAGCATTCAAGCTTGCACTAGAACCAACACTCAGAAACAGTGACAGTTTCCCAGTCCAATAACCATCCTCATCATCTCCTCCCCGAGAAAAAACAACAACAAGTAATTCGACCAAATCCAAATTACCAACAGTGAAAATGATGCGTCACGAGTTTCAACCCAAGCTTGCTGCCACAAGGGAGCCTCTTAGCTTTGAGCCCACTGGCAAAACCTTTGTAAGTCAGGCTCGGAAACCGCAAACAATTATTTTCATCATTATCATCATTCGCTAATACATTATTTTTTTTATCATTCTTTTCAGGGTTACGCAAAGGATGTGTTCAAGTTCCAAACCCTGGTCCTTTTCGGCGCCATCGCTCAAATGATCATCTCACTTGTCCTACCTCTGCGCTGGGCCGTCGTCCCCCCGATTGTTCTCCTTCTCAACACCATCATTACCACCATTGTCCAGGCGCGCAACCCGCTCTCCAACGAATTCCAGAAGCACGTTGTCCGCGGGCGAGTCAGCGCGCAGGTCCCGTCGCTCGAGACGGCGGCGACGGGGAGGTACAGCTCGGAGCCGGCCGAGGCGTCTGTTGTCGTCTTCAACGTCGGCGCGCAGTTCAACCACCCGCTGGGCCCGCTGGCTCCCGGTGTCGAGGAGATGGGCAAAATGTTCTACGCCATGAAGCAGGACCTGAACAAGCGGCGCGAGGAGCTCGGCGTGCTCAGCATCTCGGCGTGGACGGGCGACGAGCGCATGAGCAACAACACAAACATGCTGACAATCTTCTTCCGCGACGTCGCCAGCCTGCACCGCTTCGCCCACGAGGACCTTCACCGCAAGGCATGGGACTGGCTCAACGCCCACAAGCACGAGCACATTGGCGTCTTCCACGAGACGTACGAGGTGCCCGCAAAGTCCTACGAAACCATCTACCTCAACTGCCGCCCCATCCTGCTCGGTAGCGCTTCCGTCAAGCTCGGCAAGAAGGGCGATGTCCCCAAGTGGTCCAACACGCTGGTCAACGGAAACACTCCCGCCCTCAAGAGCCAGTACTCCAGGATGGACCGTGACGAGATGGGCAACATTCGAGAGGATTAAGAGCGGGGGGAGGATAAAAGACTCTGGAGTTCGGTTTGAACTTACTGTTACCAAGAGCTTGGTTGGTTGGTATATATGGTGCTTTTTCATCTATATATATATATGCATGGCAATGGAGTTTGGGTTGGCTATATAAATACATATATACATGTATACATGTGTATGTGTGTGTGCGTGTGGATGTGTGTTTAGGACAGTATGCTTGGTCAAAGTTTCTGATTTTGAAATTGGATTAGAATAGACCAATGATGAATATCTCTAGTTGGAAATTGAATCGTCGCCTCGCCACAAGTGATGTTATAAGTACGCTTGAGGTTTTCTTCAAATATACTTTCAAAACCAAAATATTGCACGAGTCAACTTACTACCACTATCCAACATGATCAAGTTAGAGAGGTGCAAACATTTTATCACGCTCAACCTGGAAAAGCATCCGACGGAACCATGGTGACGCTTAAAAGCGGTGACTTTGAACTTGTTTGTTTGTATTTTTCATTCAACTCTAGCAGATGATGGGCAATCGGTCATTGCCATGCATATGATAAGGATTCCAATCCAAAGGGACTCTTTGCCCTGTAATCCGAAAAAAAAGAACGCCTCTAACGCCTAGCAAACCCTCTAGCTTTATCATGAGGGGGGTTCCATAAAATGCTTTCCTCCTTTCCTAACTGACAACAAAGAATGTTCCGGCGAGTGCTGCGGCAGATATCACCACTGTCAAGATAGCCGCGCCCGCCTTGTCGCCCGTGGTGATTGCCTTCTGGTTCTTGTTCACATCGCCCGAGTTCTTGTTTCCGGCAGACGCATCTCCCTTGGATGTTCCGCCCGTGGTCGTGGTGTAAGGTGTTGAAGCTTGTTCAATCATCGTGTACATGACGAGCGATAGGGCATTCATTTGCGGGCCCACGCCCACTTTGCTGTCGTACGAGGTCGAGAGCCACGTGAAACCGCATGCCGTTCCTGCGTGCCCCTTGTAGCTGCTGTCGCTTCCCGTACACACGGTAGCTGCAGCCTTGGCGCTAGCCTCGATCCACGGGTAGACAGTGTCGTACGTGTAAGGCGCCATCTGTATCGTAGCGGCCAACCAGCGGCCCAGATAGCCCTTGAAACTCTGTTGATCCTGGTTGCACTGGGTGTTCGTCTCGCAAAATTGCTCGTAGAGAACGTTGCTCTTGATGAATTGGGTCTTGATGTCGTTCAGCATGCCATCGACAATCGTTTTCCACGAGTCACTCTCGGTAATGTTGTACATGACAGCGGCTCCGTGCAGGAAGATACCCGCGTTGTAGGTCCACTGCGCCGTGTCCATGGAACTGCAGTTTGTGTCACCAATCGTGACACCGTCGTAAACCTTGTAGTCGGTAATGAGACCGACTTTCTCCTCCCACTCCCAAATCTTCTTGGCCCAGTCCGAATATGTAGAGTTGCCAGTGTAGCGAGCCAGGCGGGCGGCAATATTGAAGAAACATCCGTTGGAAATCGAGTTCTTGTAGTTGTAACCGGTGTTGAAAGTGAAAATCTGCCACCGCATACCGCCGCTGCAATGCTCTGTGTCCCAGCGGGTCGTGTACTCGTTGAAGACGGCCTGCGTAAGAGCGAGCCACTGTGGATCGCTGGATGGAGGATCGGGAAACTTGTGCTCAGCAGCGGCCATGGCAGCCATGGCCCAGAATCCTTGATCATCGTTTCCTTCGGTTCGGGTCTGGTTGGTAGGCATGAAATCATCGTCGTCGCCGGATTGGTGGACCATGGCCTGTGATGTGATGTTGTTGTATGAGTCGTCGCCCGTTATCCAGTAATAGTCAACAAGAGCGCCAAACATGGCACCGGCCTCCCACCCTGGGAATTTATTAGACACAGGCGACGCAGCATATTGAAGCTCGCGTCAACTTACAGTAGTATGGATCCGGCAGGTTACCGGGAGTATCACCAGTGTTGTTACCGGTGTAGAACTTGACAAGGCCGTAGGCGATGGTGGCGGCGGCCTCCTTGATGGAAGCTGTCCTCGAGTTAGCGGGAAAAAAAAAAGGCTGGCAGGTTTAGGAAGTCATCTTACAATCGTCCGTCCATGTCACATCAATGGCGCTGGTCGAGGTGCTCCAGAGGCCCAAGGCCAGCGTCGCTGTGTGAAGTAGTGATTTCATGGTTGGTATAAAATGCTGAAGATGCAGCGGCGACTGAGCGAGGGACGGTGAAAAGAAAGAAGAAAATAAGAATAAAAAAAAGGACTGGCACACGTCTGGGGACGTCGCAACCAGACTGGAGCTTGAGATCAGGAACCCGGTCCGTTTGGAGATTCCAGCAAGCCCCTGTCCTGTGCTGTATCTTGCGCTCTTCCTGTCCGGTCCTGTAAGTGAGTGAAAGAAATGGACAGGCGAAGATGGGACCAAGCTGCGAGCAAGAAACGAAGGATGGGAAGCCCAGAGGAAGAGGCGGAGAAGGAAAGTGGTGCGCGCCAATAAAAGAAACGAGATGACCCTCAAGACATGGTTATTCAAGAAGCTTCATTAGGGGTTGTGCGGTATCCACGGCGTCGGCCGCGTGGCCAGCCGGGAGACCCCACCGGCATGACGAGACAAGCTGTGAGTGTCGGATGCGAATATTCATCTTCGCAGGCAAAGGGGGGCGCAACCGCCAGAGGAAGGGGTGGCATGTTCGTTCTCCGTAGTCCATCAGGTAGTCCACAGCGTAGTCCACTTTGACAGACCAGGGTACCGAGACTCTGTGACGGGTCCCGAGGCGCCCTAGGCTCGAGTTGGGACCTTAGCAATTTCCCTGTACAGTACAAGTACGTTGGAGCTCTGCCGCCAAATTGCAAAGCCCGCGTCGCAGAGGTTGAGATTGAATTATGGTGGCGCGCGACGGACGCTGCCATCCCGTCTGGAGAGCGCCGTGTTTTTGCGCGAGTTCGTGTCTTGATGGATGCGCGAGAGCGGCTACTGGACCCCAGCTTGCACACCTTGGCAACGGTGGAAGGAGGCTCGGCGCGGAAGGCCTTGGGTCCTGCTGCGCGCTGTATTTGTTATACACGCATGCAGCAACTAACTTTCCATCGCCATCGGGGCCACCGGTGCAGGGACTGGCTGGCCAAGCCGGGAACCACGGCCGCTTGAAGCTGGGCGTTTTGGCTTTTTTCTTCATCTTTTCTTTTCGTCGCCGATGCCAAGACGCTTTGTCAATCCTCGGCTCAGGGGGGGGAGGGATCCGGTGGCCAATCTCGCTATGATGAACGGACGGGAAAAGCTCACAAGACAAAATTGCCTGCACTGTACGCCCTCTCCTCCTGCGACGCATGTTCTCACAGACAACGTCGAGAGGCAGATGCATTGCTACAGGTCGCGCCTCAGCTGCAAAATGCCGGAGCCCCCGCGTGGTTTGAGGGCCAATCGCTGCAACCAGAGTTTCTGCGGCCCCCCTGTTGCTGCTCCAGACAACGTACGTAACGCCGCGTATCATGTACGTACGCGTCCCTCGCCGCCGACTCGGTCTCGGGTCCCCCACCAACAATGCCGAATGCTATCCTCTATTCCAAGTAGCACATTTCTTTCCAGCCTGTTCATTTGACCGTCCTTCCTGCTTGTATACACCGTCTAATTTCCGTCCGTGGCTGTGCCTTTCGGATCGCCAAGTTTGGGTCGTTGTCTTGGCCTATGAGAGCCTCACGCTGCACGTGCACGCCATGGGTATCTGCGGACGCTAAGCAGGATTCCCCTTTTTGCGGTGACGCTTAGATATTCAGGAGAAGAAATCCCCAACCAAGGTATTGCATGTAGCTTGACGGCTCGCGTTGATCACGAGTCGCTTGCTCTGCGCTGGGCATATTTTGCGTCCATTGTAACATTTATGGTGGCATGCCCAGGCGCCAAGCCGCTGCCAGCCCTATGTAGGTGATGATTTTCCTGTCAACTTAGCGGCTGGGCATCAAAAAGCATCGCCAAGGTATGTAGGCCAGCTTGGCGATCTGATGGCGTGCGCTCGCAAACCCAAAACCCGAGAGCCATGTTGTATTGGCAGTGATAGGATATATTCATGGTTCGTGCCATTGCTGTCACCCACCACACGGGCACTGTTGAGTTGATCTCCCGAGCGGCTGTCTGGTGCGCGCACGCGCGCTACGTTCAAAAACATGGGCCCTTCAGAACAACTGGACGAGTATATCGGTGATCACTGGACGGCCCTTGCTGTGTGTTGCCGATATATCGGGATGGTCGAAGGAAGACACCCGTAATTTTAGTCGGTTTTCGTGCTCCAGGCGAGTCCACATGCTACCCACTAACATGATCACTAAATCCTGTGGGATTTCGGCATCGACAGCCGTCTATCGCGACAGTTTCCACCCGAAAATAAGCATACATGATATACTTGATCTAGCGGGCTTTCCACTGCCATGATCGTCAATCCAACAGTGGGCAACACCACCCTGGTTGCGATTGGGCTGCTGGTTCTTGGAACCTGCTCACGTCACGCATGACGACAACATCGAGCCACTCAAGTTAAAACGAAAGACGGTTATTCAGTGGAGCTACCAACCTAATATTCTTTAGAGCCATGTCAAGTTTAATCTGTTCTAACTAATCTGCACTGCAGCTATTGGGTGATTGCTAGTATGGTGTAAAAAGACCACACCTCAGCATTTCTAGCCAAAATAAGCAAACATGATACGTCAATAGTGTTCCTATCTTAGTAATAATATTGTAGGACCTCTTGTGGTTGTTTCCCCCATTGGATATTGTAGCGATCTGACCAGCATCAGTGGAGTACTTCCGTTATAGCCTTACAGCTATTCGAGGGTTGCTGTGTGCAGCAGTGCTCAGTAGCGCCAGGTACCAAAATTGGTTTTCTGTGATTCAAATTGATTCGGATAATCGCTTGGCAAACGCCAAGAAACCTACAGACTTTCATTTCTAGGATTGTATGCCAAGTTTTGTTTTATCGACCGAAAGACTCTCGGCAAGGCCTAAGCTTTGACAATGTGTGCATTTGGTCGCATTTGCCCATGGCGTAGACAGTCAAGCGAAGCTCTCCGTCCCCACTTGATCTTAAAGTGGGAAAAGATAGTTAAGTTAGCCTTGCGCATTCGGGGTTTTGCATCAACACCTGCTTTACACGGGATTGGCGAATAAGGCCAGCGCCAGTAACAACTAGGAAATTTTTTTCGCCCCTTCAAACAATGGAACTTGTGTACCATAGCTCGGCTTTTTCTACCGAGAAGTGTTCATATGCTCACACGTGAGGGATAATTCCCTTGAATGCTCGGCCGAGTTGCATCGATCTAGGCTCAACTGAGCTCGACCACGTAAAACACCACGATCCTCATATTCCGCTTTCGGATTCGCCCCGTTCTCTCGCCAAGGAGTGTTCCTCCTCTCCGGAGGCTCGACTTGCCTAATTTAGCCGAGATGATAATTGTTGCCTGACACAAATGTCTCTCACTGCCAATGATGCAACCCCGTCGCCCGCCGTCCCACCAACCCCGCGATTCTCACCCAAACCCCACATCAGCCATCCCCGAGGAGCCGTCAACTCACAGGTCATAGACACACGGTCGAGTCCGCAGAAGCTCGCCTCATTAATAAACTCATCTGCTCCTTCCTGATTTCCGGTTCCTGCATGGTCCCCGTGTCGTCCGTCACAACATCAAAAATAGCCAATCGCAATTGCTGCCCATCATGTCTGCCAAGCACTTCATTAACGACCCAACTCACCTGGTGTCGTCTGCTCTCCACAGCCTCACCCTGACGAACCCGTCCATCGCCCTTGACCCTGACCATAAAATCGTCTATCGCCGCCCGTCTCCTAATGCTGCGAAACAGGTCTCCATAATTTCTGGCGGTGGCTCCGGTCATGAGCCTTCCTTCGCTGGCATGGTTGGTAAGGGCATGCTCACTGCCGCTGTAGCCGGCACCATCTTCGCCAGCCCATCTGCCGAGCAAATCCGAACTGCAATTACCTCGCGCGTTGACACTTCCAGCGGAGTCCTTGTCACTGTGATGAACTACACTGGTGATGTGCTCAACTTTGGCATGGGTGTTGAAAAAGCTAAGGCCGCCGGCCTTGATGTCGAGATGGTGGTGGTTAGTGATGATGTTGGTGTTGGGCGTGCAAAGGCCGGCAAGGTCGGTCGTCGTGGAATTGCCGGAACGGTTCTCGTGCACAAGATTTCGGGCGCCCTTGCAGCTTTAGGTCGGCCCCTTGATGAGGTTGCCTCTTATGCTCGTCTAGTTGCCTCTAATCTTGTAAGCGTGGGAGCCAGCTTGGAACACGTGCATGTCCCGGGCCGAAACATTGACGCAGAAGGCAGCCTGGAGATTGGTGAAATTGAGGTAGGAATGGGAATTCACAATGAGCCTGGCTCTGGAAGATCCAAGTTGGAACTGCCCGCATTGGTATCCAAAATGTTGAACCAGCTCCTAGACCCCAACGACAAGGACCGTGCATTTTTGGAAATCGACTCAAAGAGCGAAATAGTTCTTATGATTAACAACCTCGGAGGTGTTAGTGTGCTAGAAATGGGAGGCATCACGGCTGAGGTGGCAAGTCAATTGGAAAAGTCGCACGGTATCCGACCAGTTCGCACTATCAGTGGCACATACATGACCAGCTTGAACGGCCTTGGCTTCAGCATCAGCCTGCTCAAGATAGTTCCGCCCAAATTTGACGCCCCAAGCATGATTGAGCTTCTTGATGCTTCCACAGAGGTTGTCGGTTGGTCAGCACCTATCCAAACGAGCACATGGGAAGAGAAGAACACCGCGACCATCACCGATGCGTCTGGGGCCAGCCAGGATATCAAACCAAGTGGGCTCAAGATTGATCCCACCGTGGCCCAATCGGCCTTGAGCAAGGCATTGGAGAGTGTTATTGCGGCCGAGCCCGATGTTACTCGATACGATACTGTGGTTGGTGATGGAGACTGTGGAATCGGGTTGAAGAGAGGAGCTGAAGGTAAATTCGCAATTGTCCCATTTCCTTATGGTAACTAATGCTGTCCCAAGCGGTTCTTAAGCACCTGGGTGAGAATCCCTTCACAGGCGATATTGTGGTCGATGTTGCATCGATCGTCCCCATCGTTGAAAACAACATGGACGGCACCTCGGGAGCGCTCTATGCCATCTTCCTCAACGCCCTCGTCCATGCACTCCGAGGTCTCGGGGCCGGCACAGTGTCTCCCGATTTGTGGGCAAAGGCACTCAAGCAAAGCAACGAGGCTTTGTCCAAGTACACACCAGCCCAACCCGGCGACCGCACTTTGGTTGATGCCCTTTACCCATTTGTCGAGGTCCTGGGTCAGACGGGCGATGTTAAGAAGGCGGCGGAGGCAGCAAGGAAAGCTGCGGATGAGACCAAGGGGATGCAGGCAAGTCTCGGCAGGACCGTCTACATCGGAGGTAGTGGATATCAAGAGGTTCCTGATCCTGGTGCCTGGGGACTGGCTTGCTTTTTCCTTGGATTGAGCGGTTGAGGTACGTGAGATTTAGGAAGATGGAGGTCAAGGTTCTGTCAAAGGAGATTGCGAATTTGCGCAGAGTCGTCAGTATTAGTCAAGAGTAATTTAGCCGCGATGGTAGTCATTACAACCAGAATGAAATAGGCACGAGATTGATCAGCTACTTTTTCTTTGATATAGGCTGATGATGTGTTGAAGCAAGTCCTGTATTTGCAGTTCTAGAATACAACAACGACAAAAGGACATCTCTTCAGAGGACAACAGGTGGTCACCAATGTTTTGTTTGTGGAATTTGAGGCAGACCAGAACGCAACAGTCGATTCGACAATCGACTCGTCCGAGATGCATGGCATTGATAATCCTCTTTCTCTTCATGGGCCCTCAACAAACCCCATGGTTTCATGGTCTAACGGTTATGACTGCGGATTCTGATTCCGCCAGCGAGGGTTCGACTCCCTCTGAGACCTTTCTTTTTGACATTTTCTCAACTATTCCGGCTCCCATTTTCTTTTTGCACATTCGTTGTTTTTGAGCTCTGATAATAATGGTGGTGACTAGACCCTTCTACCAGGCGAGACGAAAGACAGCGAGATTCCTCCGATCATCGAGAGAGCCAATAATAACACGAGAGTTCAGTGCAGAATGGGAAATAGGAATGCAACAACGTGGGTTAAAAGCAAATTATTGCCTAAAACCGCTAACCTTCGTCTTTTTTTACCAAATTCATACGACTCGTACGTAGTCCATCTTGCAGCGAAGCTTGTTTCTCCAAAGATGTAGTGAGCCTGATTGGCTGGAGCTATGGGTCTAAAGGTGACATCCCACCCATTTTCTGGATGCAGGTCAGGTGACAGTAGCGTCGGCCCTTGGCAGAAAGTTGCTGTTGCCCTCGGATCGAATTTTGGTTCGCAGCGGCTGATGGAAAAGGATAACCGCGGTCCAGCAAGACACTACCGCTTCCTCCACTCAAAAAGCCCCTGCTGCCTCGGCGCATGTCAATTGCACGAGTGCATCGTCGATTAAGCTATAATGTCCTTTAGAACTTTGGCAGTGCGAGTTGGTGCGGTTGCAAACGCTTCAAGCAGCCGGTGCTTGAGAAACAGCTTCCGACCAGCAAATATTATGGGTGCACGACAGGTGAGCAATTCCTCTGCAAATGCCACGGGAAAGGCTTCAATTACTGACACCTCCTGCGCCATCGCAGATTTCCGCCGAGGCCCAGGCCGTCAAGGAACTCCCCGATGACGAACCGAACGATGTCGTTTTCCAGAGCAAATATGGTCTGCGGACTGTCATGCTCAACCGACCCAAGAAGCTCAACTCGCTGAACGGCTCGATGATTCGAAAAATTGTACCCCGATTGATTGAGTGGGAAAAGTCTGACCTGGCCAATGTCATTGTGATGAAGGGTGCTGGTGAAAAGGCTCTCTGCGCTGGCGGCGACGTCATGGCACTAGCGAAGAGCAACCATGCCTCTGCCGATGGCTGGAAGGCATCGGCCGACTACTTTGCCCTCGAATACAAGCTGGATCACTACATCTCAACCTACAAAAAGCCATACATTGCTTTCATGGACGGTATCACCATGGGTGGTGGTGTTGGTCTCAGCATCCATGCGCCTTTCCGTATCGCGACCGAAAAAACTGTTTTCGCCATGCCCGAGACTACAATCGGTTTCTTTCCCGACGTCGGTGCTTCGTTTTTCCTCCCTCGAATGAACGGAGCCATCGGAACCTACCTTGCCCTGACCAGCGACCGACTGACCGGCCCGAACGTATTCTACTCTGGCCTCGCTACCCACTACCTTCACTCGACCAGCCTGCCCGACCTTGAGGCCCGCCTTGCCGAGCTGCGGTTCCGCGACAGCGACGACTTGTCCGCCCGAATCGCTCTCATCAACCAGACCTTGGAGGAATTCAGCACTGGTCTTCCATATGACCAACCCATCCGCCTCGCTGGTGAGACACGCAAAGCAATTGACCGATGCTTCAACAAGAACAATGTGAACGACATTATTGCTGCCTTGCAGGCGGAGCGGGGTCCGACCGAGGAGTGGGCACAAAAGCAACTGGCGACCCTGCAAAAGCGGTCACCTACCTCGGTACACGTCACCCTACGGCAGATGCATGCGTCTGGGAAGTGGGATATTGCCCAGACGTTCCAGAAGGAGCACCAGATCGCCTCCAAGTTTATGCAGCACCCTGACTTCGTCGAGGGCGTGTTTTCTTTGCTGGGCGGCAAGCCCGAGTCTGGCAAGAAGGCGGAGCCTGTTTGGCAGCCCAAGTCGCTCGAGGCTGTCGGAAATGAGAACATTTCCAAGCCTTTCTTCCAGTTCAAGGATGATGAGAATATTGAGCTGTTTGTCGACCGCACATATTCGGAGTACCCCTACGCCGATCTGGGCGTGCCCACCGAGAAGGAAATTAAGAAGGTGCTGGGCAACTCCCAATACACACAAGAGCAACTTGCCCAGACCGTTATTGCATCGCGCAACGGCCGCCAGGGCATCTCGGATGTAGTCAACGAAATCATCGGTCGCAAGACAGAAGTCAACGGCAAGGGCTTTGCTCGATGGATTGAGGAGGACTCTGTGACGACAAGCCGACTATAGAAGATAAATAGACCGGTGGCATGTGCATATGATGATGTGCAAGACTTTGTAAAATTAGAAGGCACTACTCGATGGTGTCATGTAGTCTATGCTGTGTGTTGATAGATGGAAATGAAATGCAATTCTACGAAGGCTTGGCGATGCGCTCATGATGCTAGATAACGGTGCGACGGAACAGTGGGGGTGCCACAGTGACGATAATGGTAAATGCATCATCATGGTCGCAGCAAGGCACCAGAAAAACTGTGTCGGGTTGATGTCTAGCGAATAAAACGGGGCGGGTGGGGTGGAATGAAAAACCACCATAATCCGACGAGATGAGGCAAGCTGCGTGGGTTCGAAAAGCCTCATTTAATTGGGCGCCATCAAGAGAGAGCCTAAATTCGGTTGGAGGGAGGGGTGACGCATTATGCGTAATGGAGGGTTGGCAGGTTCGGGGGTAAGAGTAAGACCGGCGATGGGGGCAAAGAACCCGGCGGATATGGAGGCATGAGAAGAGACCTGGGCTGTGATAAAAAAGGAGGGGGGAGGCAGCGGTGGAACAAGCGGTGATGGACGAGCGTCAAGGTTGCAACTCGGGACACTAAAATAAGAGATAGGCTACAGGGAGATGGATGGAATGGCCTCGGGCTACGTAAGGGGATATAAAAGGGACCAGACGCCCCGGGCAACGAGAATCTGGACCGCCTCAATAAAACCCGGCCAGAGGACCTCACTCTCATTCCTGCTCTTCCACACTCTTGACCGACTTACTACACTACTAGGCTCGTTGCTGGGTCGCCAAAGCACAGGCACGCCCGAGATCCCAAGACTTCACACGACGGTGGGGAGAAGCGGCTTGTTGCGTGGCCAACCGACGACTCGCTCCGCAACTAGTAATCTAATCGACCAGGTAGCCAAAGGGGCCCGACTCCCTGAAGGCCTCAGGCCAACGCCAGCGCCAGCGCGAGGACAAAGAAGAAAAGGCACGTGAGCGCATTGCCGGAACCAGACGGAGCAGAACGAAGCGAAAAGCAGGCAAAGTTCGGCTTATTAACTCAAAGTCGAATCGGAGGTCTGGACGGAGGCCCGGGGGAGCACCATCGTCTGAGGCGAGGAACCAACGAAAAAAGAGGTACTTTCCGGAGGTACAACGGCGCCAGGAGCCACAGGCGGGGCCGCATCTGTCCCGAGATTTTAGGTGGGGCACCGTCCGAACAGGCGCCGTCTGTGTGAGGGAGCGTCCCGTGCGCTACTAGCAGATCCACCGCACGTGCTTTAGCCTTCAGCGCGAGGTCAATCCTGCCCCAGCGCGCGCCAACTCACGTCGCTGACGCCATTCGCTGGAGCACCCGCTGCAGCCACTGAAACCACACCACCACACACCACCACCAACCTACCCACCACGCTGGGCGGTTGCACTCTGCATTGCACCTCCAGCATCAGTGTATTGCACGAACAATACTGACAATAGCAGCCATTGTCATTTGACCATTCCAATTTCCCATTGCAATTTTTTTTTGGGTTCCCTGGCCATATTGCCATTTTTTGAGTTTTGCCCCTCATCTTACCCTCCATCCCACCTCAAAGCTCCCGCGCGTTCTCAAGGGTCCTCTGGACTTTAAGTGGTACCCACTTTCCTCTTCCGACGCGACTCTTTGGCGCGTCACGAACATGACGCCCGCCTCCCAATTCTGATACATACAACTCAGGCCCCTCGACACCATTTTCATATCCACACACTTTCAATCTTGCATCCACTTTTCTCCTGCACCTCAACATCGTATTCACTTCTTCCTTTTCCCATCGTACATATATTCTCATAATTCCTTCCACTGCCTAAACCTGTTTCCCACCTCCGCTTGGCTCTGGCAACTGCCCGGAGGGACCTACCGCCATGGCGTCGCCAATGCCCACTGCCCCAAGTGGCGGCTGGAATCCCAACGGCCAAGTTATGCCTCCAAATAACAACAATGTCGACGAGAACGGCATGCAAGTTAGGACGATGGGCCGTATGATTTCTCCTCCATGTGCAGTGCTTGGGTGCTCTGGCTAACAAGAGTGCTACAGTCAAGGTCCACTACACCTTCGATAAGGAAAACAAAGTCAACTGTCTAGCACGCTCCTCCCAGACGCTCCAGGTCCAAACGATCTCTCTTGATGAGCAGAACTCGATAGGCGTGGTAGATTTGCGGGCATGTCTGCAGACAGTCACCGAATGCAGTCCCGAACTCGGCACCCTCGAGAACGACTACACCGTCTACGCCCTCGACTACTCGGAACCAGACACACCATTGGTGGGTCAGGGCATGCTGTCCTGGGCTCTAGAATCTATGCGGAACGACCACATCGCTCAGCTTCCCAAGATGGTCACCGGCCGTGTGACCAAAAATGTGCTGGCCGTCTTTGCGGGTGGCAATCGTGAGACACTAGAAGTCAAACTCCGACTCGCCCCAGCGGCCAAACCCTTGCGACCTGAGCCCAACATGGAAATCCAAATGATGAGGCCGATAGAAACAGCCATGACTCCAACCGGCGTGTCGGAGTGGAATTCCCTTCTCCAGTCCAACCCACAGATTGGACACACCGCCCCAGTCTCCAGGGTCGCCTCGCCGGCATTATCTCAAGGCGCTCCAGCTCCAGCTCCACGACGAGATTCTTTTGGACCATCTGCCCCGGTCCCAATCATGCCTGCTGCGGAAATTATGCGAGTTGCCCCTGTTCCTGTGGACCCGACAGTACTCCCCCCTCAGCCATCCTCCCGTCCTTCAAGTAGGAGTTCAAGGCGGAAGCAGCCCACTGGTCGGCCTCGAGGTCGGCCACGAAAGAAGCCGGTTGAGGGCAATACCTCAGGTTATGAGGATGGAACTGAAGGGGAGGAGGGGCCTGCTAAGAAGAGAGCCAAGACGGTCAAGGTTGAAAAGGCAGCTCCCAATCCTTTTGGTACAGAGCCCGATTCCCTCCGGGTTGCGGCCAGCATTTCTGGATCTTTGCGAAATTTCCGACCCATCGCGGCGAATTCCGAGGCCATGCCAGGTAGTCATCTACAAGAGGTTCCGCGTGCTCCCACACCGGTACCTGGGGGCAATAAGGGAAGCAACCATTCGCAGAGTGGCCCAAACGGCAAGCCTCGGCGGGAGTCGTCTATGCGCCAGGAGTTCAACCCGAATCAACACTCCCAGCAGCCTGGACAGGCTCCATCGCCGAGCCAGGAGGACGGACGGTCCCCTGATTCTCTTGCCCCAACACCCAACTATTCTGAAGATAGCCCCCAAGATATTGGCTCATCGCCCCCGGTGGCCAGAACAACCCCATTTATCAGATCCAGCCCTCCCCCTTCCAGCCCCATGCTCCCCCCTATGCCACAGCGCGCCGATGTGAGCTTTATGAGCACTGAGATGAACACAGATCTCGATGACCTCTTTGATGAGAACCTTCTTCAGCCGCTCAAGGACGCACAACTCCGACCTGAAGCACCTCTTCGAAAGGTTGTCGAGGTCACGGATTCAACTGGAATTCCCACTCAAGTCTTTCAGATCCAAGATGGGCCTGGTGGCCAAGGTCTTGTTCACATTCAAAACTATAACTCCCCCCTTCCAACTTCTGCCCCAGCCGGGCCCCCAACTGTGGATGGACCCTCACTGCCTCCCCTAAAGAAGAATACCTCTCGACCCCGTTCTCGAAATCCTGCTCCAAAGCGCTCGCGGCCATCACCCCCAGCCCTTGCGCTTACCCCTCCCCCTACTACCGACGCCATGGAGAAGCCAGCGAGCCCTGCTCGTATCTCCGAATTTTCCATTGAAGCAACAACTGAGTTTGGTGAGTCTGCTGAAGGGCCTGGAGAAAGTTCATCTGCTGAACCAGCGCCGGCTCTGGAGGTTTCCTCAACTCAGGATAGCGCCGTTGAGCCTGCCCTCAATCCCACCAAGCAAGCGACGCGAATCTTGGGTCGATCAAAATCTGCCGGTCCTTTGGCTTTTCCCACGGTTCCAGCCAGCGAGCCTGCTGGCCCGTCCACCCTCATGCAGTCCTGCACTGCAGAACCCTCGCATATCAAGATAGAAGTTCCTCCTGCCCTCAAACGCTCCAATTCGTTTGGTCCTTTGAACTTGCCTATCACCGCCAGCGATCCAATTGGGCCATCTGCTCAGGCACCAACATTACTAGCTGAGGTGATGGCGACCGTTTCCCACCCTTCTGGCGATCTACTCCCAGCTCCTTCTTCCCCCCCAACAAGATCCAACAAGAATATGGTCAAGAAGCAATCTATCAAAGAGAGGTTAGAAAAGGCGATTGAGAATGGGGAAATGCCTCCTTTCTGCACAAATTGCGGCGCCATCGAGACCCCTACATGGCGCAAGATCTGGGTTCGGGACCACGAAGGTGCACCAGATCATATCGATAAGCCTGAAAAACATGGCCTCATCATGGCTGTGGAAGTGCTGAAGCGTGATGCAGAGCAAAAGCCTCTCTCCTTTCGCCTGATCAAGAAGTCATTGAGCATCGACGATGACCGCTCTTTGTGGACTGAACAACTTCTCTGCAATCCTTGTGGTATCTGGGTTACCAAATATCGTGCTCATCGTCCCCAGGACAAGTGGGACAATTGTTTCGGTCGCCTAGGACAGGAACGGCGCAAACGGGGACCGGGCCAGAACAATTCAAGATCAAAGAAGTCTCGTACCAAAAGCGATTCGCAACCCAACCCGACATCCGAGGCATACCCTGCCACTGACCCGATAGGCCCAGTCGAGCCGTCATCGCCAAAGCCTGTGGAGAGCATGCCTCAATCAGCCCTGGAACCAAGCTTCGAGATTTCCAGAGCAGACAAGTCCATTTCATCATCGATGCCGAACGATACAATCCACGGGTTACCTACCTCTAATCCAGGTTCAACACACTCGCGAGGGAGTGGAACCGTGAGGAGCCCAATCAACATTGAGCTTGATGAGGAGCTTGGAAGCACAAGACGGCTCCTTTTCCCTTCACCTCGCAAGGACACTATTGCAAAAGCACTTGGAGACTTGAGCGTAAACATTGCTCAAACGTTAGAGTGCAAGCAAAACAAGGAACCAGCCCCTGACAAGGAAAACATGGCTGTGGTTGAATCGAATGAACACGATGATTTGGAGGCTCTTTTCCGAAGCCCGGCTCTGCCTGCACGTCCATCAACCCCTCCACCCAAAGCTAAGGCCGCCAGCGCGGCCACTCCCTTCAAAACACCCACTCGCTCTACACCAAACCACCGCCCCATCACCCGCAGCGTTTCTCGATCCTTACGTTCCGTACGAGATATTCTCGCATCCCCCAACCAACAGGCGTTGCTTCAACGGACACCAACGCAGACCCCGCGAGGGACTGTGCGTCCCAGCCCCCGAAATCAAGTCAACTTTGATAATGTTTTTGATACCCCTTTGAGCCGCACCATCAGCCAGATGCTCTCTGACCCTGCGTTTGATTTGAGCAATAATGACTTGGATCTTAGCAGCCTGCCAGCTCTAGAGACAAACCATGGCAATCTCATCGATTTTGGCAGTCTCCTGAGCACAGACGGAGTCATGCCCAGCTCGCCACCTAAGGACGGTGCTCTGGGTTTTGATTACAATGGCTCCTCAGAAGTCTGGTCTCAGTGGGGAGTGGAGACCAAGATGCAAGTGGACGAAGCTGAGGAATAATGAGAAACGGTTTTAAGAACTTGAAGATTAGCGTGATTTCCAATGCCTTTCTTGCTTGATATTAGGGTACTCGGCACACGTAGTGCTGCGTTTGTTTTAAGGCGTTTTATGGAACCACGGAACAAGGGACAGAGCAATTGTTAGGATTATGACACCACCCTCAAGGTTGGTTTGAACGAATAGACTTTTGATTTTTCGCCTGCTTGAAATGTGTTGAATTTGCAACGTGATGTCCGTGATTGATGGATGCTGTACTGCAGGTGTGATGAAACTAAACTCGTGAATCTTATCGTGTGAAGATGAATCACTGAGAGATAATGCTGTGGTCAATGCCCTCATGTCAAATATTGTTCTTATTCATTCACTCTGGCAATAAATGCCAAAACATCAATGAAGACGTGTCAGGGTACCATGCAGGAAAGTGTCTACTACATTGCCTTCATCGTGGCATGATTCAGCCCCAGGTCTACAGTTTACCGGACCGCAATGACTTCCAAGTGCACAGTATAGTTAGCCTTTTTGAGAGGGATAGGGTCACCAACATGGCGATGCATTAACAGAGCAGATAGCTACGGCTTTACATCCTACACGCAACAGGACAACGAATCGCCTCCAGCGCAACGCACCCAAGTTTGGCCTTTGGTCAGCCGGCTACTCAGAAAAGTCATCATCCCGTGTGCGCAGGACATAGCCCAGCATGTCGTCAAAAAGCCTGTCAAACTGCTCTCGCGACATGTTGGAAGAGATTTGACTCGGGTGCCACGCATCGTCGGCGGGCAACGTATGCGACTGGCATCCCATCTTCACGAGCTTCGCCATCTCCGTCGTCAATGCCCGGGTTTTGTTCCCAAAGGCCTCCTAGTGTCCATTGGTTGTCGCGGTTGCAGGCTGAGGTGGCCGTTCTGGCCCGTACGGCACCGGAGCACTCTGTTCATTCGACTGCGATTCCTCCTCCGTTTCGTCGTCGAACTCGCTAAGGTCTTCGTCTTCGCCCTCGTCGGAGTAGTCGCTTTCGTCCCCCTCGCCGCCACCGTGGCTGTCTGAGTAGCAGCTCTCCACTGCATTGGCCATGCCGGGTGGAACTTTGCGGCCCTGCTGCTGCATCTGCTGAATGATACTCATAAGCTTCTCCGTCTTCTTCTCCGCTGCCTCCGTCTTCTTCTTCCATTCCTGGCGTTCTTCAGCCATTCGGATAATGTTAGTAGCTGTCGCTTCTTTTTGCCGCTTCAGTGCCTCGTTTTCCTTTTCCAGGCGCTTCCCCTTCTTTGACATGTCTTCCATCTCCTTGCGGAAGGATAAGAACAAGTCATTGCTGTTGTTAAGCGTATCTTCCACCTGCTATGGAATTAGTCAAGATACAGCATTGACGCTGCACGAAGCCACTCACCTGCTTGAATTTGTCGACGTAAACATTGAGCTGATTTCGCAGCTCTGTTTCCGTCTTCGAAAAAGCCTGCACTTGGGCCTGCAGGTGGCGGGATTTGCTAGACTCAGCCTCGGCGCTCTTCTTCTCACGTTCGTACCGTGCCATGTGATATTGAACCTCAAGCTCCTTGGTTCGCATGAGAGAATGGAAATGTAGTTCCCGTAACTCGTATTGTTCAATAAAGGATTTGAACCGAACCCGAAACCTGCGGAATATTGTTAGCAGGGTTGCGACGCCGGTTCATCCGCATCCTGTGTCTTACAGTTCATCAACTTCCATGTCGACAACTTGTTTCCGGGGTGTATCCTTTTCTTCCTGATATCCTTCGAGTTTGGACAGTACAGTTGCATATTTCTCGTCCCAGGCACTGTTGTTGCGCTTTTGTGTCGTCTGCAATTCCTTGTTTTCGTTCTGTTCAGAACATTAGAATCCCGTTGGACTGCACGGCATGTTCACTCTCGTCGGGTAGCCCACCTTCATCTTGTTGTTGTCCCTTTGCAGTTCGCGGCAGAGTTTCTCCAGTTTTTCCTTGAGTCCAACCGTCTTGCTCAACTCGGTACGGCTTCCATCCCGTTCCTTTTGTAGGTTGTCTCCGCGGCGCTTGTTCTTCTGGTTTTCCCGCTCCAGACGTCGCATGTCGGCCAAAAGTTCGCTTGAGCGCTTCGTGAGGTGGTCGATCTTCTGCATATTGTCCATCTTGGAAACCTGTTGGAGGAGGTCGCGGTTCGCCCTCTTTACTTCACGCTCTATACCAGCCACGAATCAGCACATGTTCCCTCTTCTCATTCTGAGCGCGTCGAGGCCAAGGATTTCGCTCCGGCGATCCGTGAGGGGCGCAACACACCGATCTCTAGTTCTTGGTCCTTTTCGCCGGCGGCATCTTGTTCAAGTTGGGATATGCGGGCCTGGAGCAGGCGCGAGGCTTCATTAGAGTCCAAACCCTTCTTGCCCTTGGCCTTCTTGCCAGTTGCTGGTGGGGGGTGGACGTGGCCATCGTGCCCGTTGGCGAGGGAAGCGTCCAGTTGGCTGGTGGGCATCGTCGGTTGAGCGCGTTCAGTGATGTTGGGGTGGCGGTTGAGTGAAGGGTGCGTGTCACGAGAGCAGTCGCAGTAGACCAGGGCATCGAGAGATCGGGATTCGTCGTTGGCGGCGGGGAATGGCAAAGATGAGACGCCGCACTCGGACCACCGTTGCGGTCGCCGTGGTATCGGGGTGGATAGGTGCGAGGAGGCCAATTCTGGCGAGCTCGATAGCGCTAGATAGGCTTGAAAAATGAGCGTTAGTGGGTGCAGACGAGGATTGTCACCGTGTAACACAGCGACAGTGTGGAGGACGTCGGTAACGGCCAGTGGGCGGATTGCACCAAGCGTAGTAGCGCAGCGCAGCGGCTGTGCACAACCGCAGATATGGACGCACCTGCTGGACGCTCCGCTTAATTCTGGGCGAGCTTAGAGTGTTGAGCCTCACGGTTCAAAGCACAGGCGTGTGAGCCACCACTTTCACGCAAATAGTCGGCGCGGGACGAAGGGCTCATGGAGTCTCAAAACGCATGGATGGGTTTTGCCATGGAACCGTTGTGGTGATGGCAGAGAATGTTAGGCCGCTATCGGGAATACGCTATGTTGGATATGTATGGACGATAATGACTTAGCAGTATGATGGGCAGGAATGCCAGCAGCCATTCAAGACCCAAGCGACGGATGGCGCTTAGCCTGACTAATCATATCGCCCCACAGGAAGGCGGGGATCCCACTGCCTTGTCAGCCGGGCGACAGCACCTCTGGTACACTGGGAAGCAGCAAGAGGAAAGCTTCAATACGGGGAGACGAAAATCAATAAATCCGAAACAAGCCAATGATAAACTAGATTGGCCCCTTCTCTCAGCAATTAACACCCAATTTATCTAATTTTCTCACCGTAGGGCTGTGACGAAAGCTTGCACCCTGTAATGTATTATTACTTCGTCCGAGGGTTGGTTCACCAATTAGCCACTGGTCGCCACTGCAAATCCAATTGATAGCCACCGGCGCTGGTGACGTTGTGCGCTGCTGGTCCACCCCAACCCAGGGCGCCATGACCTAAGCCTGGCAACCATAGGCGCTTGGCATACCCTGGCCCCTCGATCGGCCGCGGGAAATAGTCTGGACCCGAGTGGATGGATCTGGTGAATTAGCCACCTCAGGCAGAGAGCGTCATTGTGCCGACGTCGTCGGAAATCTCGAATTTGATCCTCATGCAATGAATCGCCACCAGCACCTTGGTCGCCGGAGCTTGCGTTGTCACTGTACCACCATTTCTTAAATGTATACTTAGATTTCATCTTTCTTTTCTATTTTCGCATTTCTTTGCGACCTTCTTCCACCACCAACATGCTCCGCAACGCGGCTTCCTCGGCGCGAAAAGCCGTGACGGAGCTGTCGCAGCTCCCCAAGCCTGGCGAGCAGCTCCACGGCTTCACCCTCGTGCGATCCAAGCACGTCCCTGAGCTGAAGCTCACGGCTTTGCATCTACAACACGATAAGACTGGGGCCGATTACTTGCACATTGCCCGAGATGACAGCAACAATGTCTTTTCAATCGGCTTCAAGACGAACCCCCCAGACGACACTGGCGTTCCTCATATTCTGGAGCACACCACGCTGTGTGGTAGCGACAAGTACGAGTCTTATTCTAGGAAAATGCATCCACGTTATTAACCCGCTATGCCCAGGTATCCCATTCGCGACCCATTCTTCAAGATGCTGCCTCGAACTCTTTCAAATTTCATGAACGCGTTCACAGCCTCCGATCACACCTTCTACCCCTTTGCTACCACCAACGCGCAGGATTTCAAGAATCTAATGTCCGTCTATCTGGACGCCACCCTTCACCCATTACTCAAACAATCCGACTTTACCCAGGAAGGATGGCGCATCGGTCCCGAGAACCCCCTTGCGGAAGACGAGGCCAGCAAGAAGTTGGTCTTCAAGGGCGTCGTTTACAACGAGATGAAGGGCCAAATGTCAGACGCCGGCTACCTCTACTATATCCGGTTCCATGACCACATCTTCCCTGCCATCAACAACTCTGGCGGCGACCCTCAAAAGATTACCGACCTCACATATGAACAGCTGAAGCAATTCCATGCTGAGCACTACCACCCAAGCAACGCCAAGATTTTCTCTTACGGCGACATGCCCCTAGCTGACCACCTCCAAGAGGTTAATGCTCAACTCCAAGCATTCGAAAGGATCCAGAGCGACAAGCACATTCATGAACCAGTGACCTTGGATGGCCCCAAAGAAGTGACGCTCTACGGTCCTCAGGACCCTCTTGTAGACCCCGACCGCCAGTACAAGACCTCTGTATCATGGATCACTGGTGATACGACCGATGTACTTGAGTCCTTCTCGATTGCATTACTTTCCACCCTTCTGATGGACGGGTACGGCTCCCCTCTTTACCGAGGTCTCATTGAGGCTGGCATGGGCGCCGATTGGAGCCCCAACGCCGGATACGACAGCTCAGCCAAACGTGGCATCTTCTCCATCGGTCTCACCGGTGTCCAAGAGTCTGATGTGCCTAAGCTGAAGCAAAAAGTGCAGGAAATTCTACGAGAGGCTCGGGACAAGGGTTTCGACCAGACAAAGATCGACGGTTCTCTCCATCAACTGGAGCTGGCCTTGAAGCATAAAACAGCAAACTTTGGATTCTCCATGCTGAACCGTCTGAAACCCAAGTGGTTTAACGGCGTTGATCCTTTCGACTCGCTTGCTTGGAACGATACCATCGAGGCTTTCCAGGCCAAACTTGCCGAAGGAAACTACTTGGAAGGTTTGATGGAAAAGTATCTTCTCAATGACAACGCATTGACTTTTACCATGGCACCCTCAGCTACATTTGGTGAAGACCTGGTCAAAGAGGAACAGGAGCGATTGGCAAGCAAGATTCAAGAGGCAGTCAAGAAGGCTGGCAGTGAGAAAAATGCCCGCGACCACTTTGAAAAGCAGGAGCAGGATCTCCTGGTGGAGCAGAATAAGACCAACACAGAAGATCTCAGTTGCTTGCCTACTGTTTTTGTCAAAGACATTCCCAGAACGAAAGAGCCGGTGGCTGTTCGAGATGAACAGGTCCAGGGAGTGAAGATACAATGGCGAGAGGCGCCTACCAACGGCCTTACCTACTTCCGTGCTATCAACACACTTGAGAACCTGCCAGATGATTTGCGCGAGCTGATTCCTCTGTTTACCGACAGCATTATGCGACTGGGCACAAAGGACTTGAACATGGAACAGCTTGAGGATTTGATTAAGCTTAAGACTGGCGGTGTTTCTGTGGGATACCACTGCACTCCATCGCCGACTGACTTCCACCAGGCCAGCGAAGGTTTAATCTTCACCGGCATGGCCTTGGACCGAAATGTTCCCGTCATGTTTGACATCATCCAAAAGCTAATCTTGGAGACTGACTTTGATAGCCCCGAGGCCGCTCTCCGCATTCGACAACTGCTGCAAGCCTCAGCAGATGGTGTCGTCAATGACATTGCATCTACTGGACACCGATACGCCATGGGATATTCCGAAGCGGGTCTATCACGAGCGGCGTGGTTGCGTCAGCAAGTATCAGGGCTTTCTCAGGTCAAGCTAGTAACCTCACTAGCCAGCCGACCTGAGTCCGATAAGTTTGAGGATATCATTGCGAAGCTCAAGCAAATACAGAGCCTCGCGCTCGCCGGTGGCAATATGCGCACTGCCATTACCTGTGGGTCAGAAAGTGTGGCAGACAACGCAGCCTCTCTCCAGACCTTTATGGCTAGCAGCGCACGTGGGCCTCTAGACCTCAAGAACCCAACGCCCCGACAGCTGCCTCGTGACAGCAAAACATTCTTCCCCTTGCCATATCAGGTCTACTATGGTGGTCTTTCAGTGCCAACCACTTCGTACATATCCCCAGACGGTGCTCCTTTGCAGATCCTATCGCAGATGCTCACACACAAGCATCTGCACCACGAGATTCGTGAAAAGGGTGGCGCCTACGGTGGTGGAGCGTACTCTAGAGCCCTGGATGGCTTGTTTGGGTTCTACTCATACCGCGATCCAAACCCACAAAACACGCTGAGCATCATGCGCAATGCGGGCCAGTGGGCTGTGGATAAGCAATGGGCAGATCGAGACCTCGAGGAGGCCAAGATTTCAGTGTTTCAGGGAGTCGATGCGCCTCAGGCAGTAAACCAGGAGGGCATGGGCCGCTTCCTATCGGGCATCACGGAAGAGATGAAGCAGCGAAAGCGAGAGCAACTCCTTGATGTCACGAAAGAGCAGGTCCGCGATGTGGCGCAGCGCTACCTTGTGGATGCCATCGCCAAGGGCGAGGAGAGGATTGCGTTCTTAGGTGAAAAACAATCCTGGGTGGACAGCGAGTGGAAAGTTCAAGAAATGGACGTTCAGGGTGCGGAGTAACGAAGAAGCATGAAGAGGGCGACCTTTCGAAGTCATTGCTGCATTCCCATGCATGCATGCTAACTGCATATAGAAACCCGGTTAAAACACACAGCAAAATACTGCTGTGATAGACGAAAGGACGACTGCGAGTCGAAACCTTTTTTGTATGACGAAGTGTACAGTACAAAGCTGCAGCACATAGATGACACTCCTCTATATTCCGCATTTTATGAGACATGCTATGCAATGAACTCTCTTTTGTTTTTCCAATTCAGTGAACTGATAGTGAGAACACGCGTTCAGATACGATACATCTCCTTGCCTCTCCCAATGGCATGAAGATCACAGAGCAACGCAAGAAAAGATGCACAAACTCACACTTCCCCGCAGGTTTCCTTTCCTATTGACCTCAACTTCGAGTGTCAACATCGACCTCTACAAGTCGCCGTTTTTGAGTCCTCGGGGCTGTGGAGCGCAAGCACCAAGCACGAGGAAGCAGAGTGGAGAAAAGTAGATGGGAAGTGTCGGCCAGGGGTTGAGGGCTAGGAGCTGGGAGAGGGGATGATGGTTTGAGCTCGTTCTATCAGAGCCGGAGTCCTTGAGCGTTGGATTTCCTACCGGACTAAAGAGCAGAGTACATGCGTAATTACGTAGACGTAAGAGTAAAAGCGACACATGAGGGGACTCATCCAAAAGAAGGCCTACGCATTTCAAGCTAAAATAAATAAATAATGATATATAGATGGTTGCATTTGTCTGAAAATTATTTCTTGGGCTTCTGTTTTTAGAATTATTTCAAGCAGGATTGTTGTTGTGCTGCAGCCATGTTGGAGAAAAACCTCCGTGCCAATCATTCAAGCCAGAGAAGTATCGTGATGGCGTCAAGCTATGTTTTCCTTTAAGACAGGTCACTATGGGCACAAGCGAAGTTACTTGTATGCATTGACGGACAACCAATAGTCAGTCCACCCAGTGGAGAGGGCGTTTTCAATAGCGCGGGGATAGTGCCTCGTTGAGCTTGCTAGAAAGCAGCTGATTGCAAATGGCCTCGCTGAGAAGGATGCAGATGAAAAGACTGGGTCTGCCAATGAGGTAGCTCGCTACGTGTCTGGAAGCCACTGTAAGTTTACTGGGTCGGTGGGCAGGAACCGGGCGATCACTGGTTCCTGGAGCTGGTGAGGGAATTTGAACTTGTCAATTAGCTTTGCAACTTGTATGGTGCGGTACCTGACCATTGGTATGCCACTTGTGCCATAAAGTTGCGGTCTGGGTTAGACAGCCAAAGGCGGAGATTGGTCCAGGACTTTGGCTGGCTGGGCTGGAGCCGGTGTCCTGTTTATTGGGGTCTAGGTGGCGTCTAGCCATTCGATGGCGCATCAGCGCGTGAGGGAGGAACTGGGTCAACGGCCCAGCGACATGGACAAAACTGGCTGCTTCTCGGTGACTGTGTCGGTGTAGGGCCTGTGGCATCCAGTAGGTAGCCTCTGACAGACAGCTTGGTGGAGTGCCGGAATCATGCCCCGGGCGTCGAATTGAGGCGCCGGCGGCTGCGGGACACTCGACGACACCCCACCAGACAAGCACAGAAAAACAGCAGCCTGCATGGCATAAAAGTGGGCTGGTTCACGGGGCTTGAGGGCTAGAATGACCATTTCACAAAGGATGGATGTCTTTGACAAATGACAAAAAACCTGCATCGGACGTGTACGCGTTGGGCAGTGTCTGCGGGCTATGCCAAAATGCCCCCAGTGCGTTGGGCCGTGTCCCATCATCGTATTAGGGCCGGGACTGTGGTTTTTGTGGTTCGCGCACGCACTCGGACAATGTCTGTAGCGCGGAGGTACCTACATGGCATGTACATACATGAGGTGACAAGCGTGCTGCGTGCGTCTAGACTTTCTGGAAACGGTCAGCCACCACACAGGATCAACAACCTGGGTCGGTTCCATAGGGCCTCTCAAGGAGAAAGGAGGCAGAAGCCGAGACAAGAGATGGGGAAACACCAGCTCTCTTGTCTGGTCTCCGATCGAGTCACATTGTGGCCTAGTGCGACCTGCGGATAACTCCCGAGGCACAGCAACATGCCTAGAAATTCTCGTAACAACGGTACTGTACCTCCCCCGTACTTGGGGCTACATTTAGAAATAGAGGAGACAAAGAAAAAAACTTGGAAGCTTACCCGAAGACCCGTCGCGGCTGGCAGTCCCACCGCACATCCCAGCCAGACCTTCTTTCTCTCCCCTGGCTGAGCTCCAAGAAACCTGCAACTCTTTTTTTTTCTCCTTTGCTCTCTCACCAAAAGCAACGCGGCAGCATCTCACAGAGGTCCTCCTGCAGCTCCCTAGTACGTTGTTCTCCTTTTCGCGTCTTCACTGCGCCACAAACCCGGCGCCTTTGCTTCCCTCACACCCCCCCTCCACCACTCCCCTCCAAAAATTTTCCCCTGCCCTTCCCTGCCCCCGCCTTCCTTGCCCCTCAACGTCACACAGCGAAAATCTCGGTTCCCACCTTCACATCCATTCTTCTTTACCTTGCCTCACCTCCACTGTTTTTGGCAACCAATATCCCGAAGACAAGGACACGCAGCCTTTGCTCCGCTCTTTGACTTGCAGCGTGCCGGTCAATTGACTCCATTTTCATATAAAACCCGCCCGCCACCCCTCTTCTCTGCTAACCGCAGTCACCGCACCTCCAGCGTCCGTATTCCCAAAAGAACAACAACAAACAACAACCCGCTGCAGCAGAGCGCACATCTCGCTGCTCATAACCCATCCCTTGACTAGCCTTTGGTCTTCTCAAAGGCACCACCCTCACCACGGCTCCACCGGCCGTTAGCTTCGTCAGTGACAAAGATTTCAGTCTTCGAAAGACTTCTCACATCATCAACGTCATCCCTCCTCCCGCTGCGGAAGTCGCCTTCGCCTAAGCTCGCTCTCGCCCTCTTGCTCGACTCCGACCTGAAGAATACTCCCCCGTCGATTCTCGACGACCACCAGCTGCCGCATAGGAGGATCTACGAGGTTCTTCCTCTTACCGAGGAAGAGTCGAGGAAGCCTCGCCAGTCCATTGAGGGATCAGTCTGCTACCGCTCCCGGCCGCCCTGACACCCACTTGACCTAGCCCGTCAAGTTTTACATCAAACCAATTTTTTCAAAACGTCTCCCGAGGAAACAAGCCTCTTGACGTTTTTCTTCTCTCAAATCGTCCCCTCAAGCTATCCCTAGTCGCACCCCCCGCAACTGTTTGGGATATGGTTATGGCAACGGCTGTCCTCGACAATTACATCGACAATGTCAATCACCCACATAAATTGAAGAAACCCATTTTGGACCTTCAACATCATGGAGTGATTACCCCCAAGCAGCTTATTGGCGAAGCCCTTCATCAACGTGTTGAGGCTATCGACCATGAGTTGTGCGAACCCGGCGAGGAAGATACCTTCTTCGTCGCTGATCTCGGCGAGGTCTACCGCCAGCATCTCCGCTGGAAGAAGAACCTGCCTCGAGTTCGTCCCTTCTATGGTATGTTTTGCTTGATAGTATCGCAAGAATCCAGTTTGAACGCTAACGATGCCCTCAGCCGTCAAGTGCAACCCCGATCCCCAGGTCCTCAGGCTCCTTGCTGAGCTTGGAACCGGCTTCGACTGCGCTTCAAAGACTGAGATCGAGCAAGTCTTGGGCATGGGCCTCAGCCCCGACCGCATCATCTACGCCCAGCCCTGCAAGACCAACTCGTACGTTCGGTTCGTCAAGACTGCTGGCGTCAGGAAGATGACCTTTGACAATGCCGACGAGCTCTACAAGATTGCCAAGCTTTACCCAGGAGCAGAGCTTTTTCTCCGCATCATGACTGATGACAGCGAGAGTCTCTGCCGGTTCAGCATGAAGTTTGGCGCCGCCATGGACACCACTGAGAGCCTCCTTGTTCTCGCCAAGGAGCTTGGCCTCAACGTTGTTGGCGTCAGCTTCCACGTTGGCTCTGGAGCCGCCGATCCCCTGGCCTATTTCAAGGCCGTCCGTGATGCTCACACCATCTTCCAGAAGGGACACGAGCTTGGTTTCAATATGCGCACCCTGGATGTCGGCGGCGGCTTTTCTGGTGACACTTTTGAGAAGATGGCTGCCACTCTTAGTGAGTCTCTCGACGAGTTCTTCCCTGTCCACAGCAACGTTGAGATCATTGCCGAGCCTGGTCGCTACTACGTAGCCACGGCTTTCACCATTGCTTGCAACATCATCGCTCGTCGCACTGTCGAGGACCCCACTCTCGATGGCAAGGGCTACATGGTCTATGTCAACGACGGCGTCTACGGCAATTTCTCCAACATCATGTTTGACCACCAGACACCCGTTGCCAAGATCCTTCGTGCCGGCGGCAAAACACTGTACGACACGCCCGCTGCCTACGCCACTCCCTCCGGTGAGGGCGCAGAGTACTCCATCTGGGGCCCCACTTGCGACGGAATCGACCGCATCACCGAGAGTACTCGTTTCGAGCCCATTCTAGATGTTGGTGACTGGCTGTACTTTGAGGAGATGGGTGCCTACACCAAGTGCTCCGCTACCCAGTTCAACGGCTTCTCTAACGCTCACGATGTCATCTACGTCTGCAGCGAGCCCGGTGCCAAAGCCCTCATGGGTCTCTAAATGTGTTTTGACTCGGATCTTGAAGCAATTCGGGAAACCAGATCCCATCTTTCAAAGTGTCTCTAGAGATTCATTCTGTTCAAGGCAGAATTGTCTCTGCTACACTTGAACCATGTTACTTTCTTTGACCACCTTCCCCTTGCGGGATTGGATTTGATAGACATGTTTTTGGAACGGCAAAGATAAGTTTGCTAGGATTCTATCAGTACCTGGATAATTCAGTGTTTCTTGGTGATCTTGCAACTTGTCGGGTTTTTGAAATAGATGCGGAAATAGAAAATAGAGTTCTCTCCCATTAAACAATCCCAGGTGCTGGCTCGTAATACTGATGTCCCCAAATAACGAAAATATAGCCATACTTCGGTGAGTGATGCATTGAATCAACAACAGCGGAATTCACATGGCTTCCGCCCAAGACTTGAATAATCATAGCCATAATAATAACAGCGTAAATAGGATGTTTTAATATAAGCCTTTGTGTATTTTATTTTATTTTACTAGAAGCACTAGTTTTGAATCCGCGAATACTAATCAACTTCTCTTAATACAACAACAAAACTCAGACGCCATTTCTCCCGCAACAGAATAAGCACAGAGAAAATTAGGTGTAAACACCTTCTGTAATCATACCGTGAGCGTTGGGAACACCAACGAGGATGACACCGCGCGGGACCCGAACTTCTTTGACTTTCATGCAACCAAATACATTTACTTCCCGGATGTTAGGGCATGCTCGAAAGATACTCCCCAGTACAAAGTCTGTCACTTCCTCGCAAAAGGAAATCTCCAACTCTCGCAGCTCAGGATAGATGGACTTGTCGTCAAATACAGTTTCAAAAGCCTCACGTGAGATGTGCCGGCAGGCATGGACATTGAGGTATCGGAGCTTTTGACCAGAGTGAGCCATCAATGCCTTGAACCCTTCACTACACAAGCCGATATTGTCTGGGTTTTCACGAGGCTTGGTTGAATCAAGTTGGCGACATTTTTGAAAATCAATAAAGTGTATGGGTGGGTTGGCCCAGCCACTGAACAGTTTGACAAAACCATCATCGGTCATATACTCGCTATCAGTAATGCGAAGCTTTGTCAACGAACGGCAGTGTTCATGGATCGACTGTAGAATTGTGTCGTCAAGGTCAGGCACAATTTTGAGGGAGAACGTCTGAAGCTTTCGACCGATGTGGGAAATTACATGTGTGTAGGCCGGATTGGTCGTCTTGTTTTGCAGCTGAAGCCCAAGATGTTCAAGGCTTGATATCTCGGCGATGTATTTGACACCTTGATCAGTGACTTTCTGGTTATTCTCAATCTTTAGCCGGACCAAACTCGGGCAGTGTTCTCTGAGCATTGCCACGCTGTCGTCGCCAAAATGATTGTCGGTGTAATAAACCTGAAGACCCTTCAATACCTGCCCTTTGGCCTTGAGGAATTCATGCCACTTCTCTTCGCTGAGCAGGTTTGCGCCATGGAGGTAAAATGATTCCAGGGAAATGGCGCGGGTCAATAGGTAGTCCATCACCTCATCTTTGAACTGAATGCCACAACGAATCTTCAAGCGGCGGAGATTGGGAGAAACTTGGAAAATGCTGATATAGTCCTGATCACTCAGCTTGGCACCGTCATAGATACTGAGAGTTTCTGTAGTGGGCTGCGCGAAGAGGGGAAGTGTGTCTGGCTTCAAGAGACGCCGCTTGGAAAACATGCGTGCGATCTTGTCGATTAGATGATCGGGCAAATCACCAAGACTGTCAGCAAGGTCAACATTCTTAGCCAGGGTCTGAACACAGAGCGTTGCCAGGCTTTTGGTGCCAACATCACCATCGAGCATTCTGCTCTGAATGGCTCTTCGCCTACCAACACCGCCCGCGCCGGCTTGCTTTCGCGCCTTCTTGGTTGGCTGGCTTTGCTGCTGCTCCTTGGCCACTTTCCTCCCACAAGGGGCGCACAGTAGACCACCATCTGGTCCCGCGACCGAGTATGGGGTAACTGTAAATCGTTTTGAACATATGGCACAGTGTTCCATTTGGCCTGGGAGCGGGGCGCCTCGTTCCTCAAAGATCGCGCGGGCGATGTCATCATCATCGTGATCGTCACTAGCTTGCTTCTTGCGTTTCTTGAATGATTTGCTCGCCTTGATCTTCTCCAAGGCCTTTTGCTTTGTCTTTTCCATCTTGGAATTTTGCCCTGCTTCGACCTCTTCATCTTCATCAGGTTGGGCCAGAGCACTGGAATCAGCGACAATTGCGACTGACTCCTCCGTAGGCTCGTCGCCTTGTTGCCGCCTGGTGGTGGCCTCACGGCGGCGTGCCTCGGCATCCTCTCGGATCCGTGTCGCCGAGATGTTATGAGACTATTCAAAATATTAATATTTTGGCGCAACTCACAGGTTCATTCGCACTTACTGCAAGGAAATCCGTCAATGCCGATTGTCTGGATGGTTGGGTCAGTGGACTGGTCTCAGATAAGAATGGAAAATGCACATACGGTCCATAGACGGCGCGGGTTCGCCTCTGGTTCTGAGGCACAGTTGGGACTTCATCTTGCTCATCGTTTTGTGACGGGTTCTGAGCTTCGTTTTGAGCTTGGTTTTGGCTCTGGCGCTGGCGTCGGCGGACCCTGCAATAGCAAGTCAGCTAGCTACGCTCGCATCAGGGCGCAAAGGATGTGGGTAAGGTACATAGTGAGATGATTTTCAGGGGAGTGTTCCGCCCGAGGATGAAGGTGAAGGGGATCGTTTTATTAGTTTCTCTTCGAGGGACAATGACATTAGAAGGTCTTGGAGAAAAAACCAAACAAAGCCAACTCCAAACCAGCTGGCCCAAGGAGAGGTAAGTGGCGTTGCCATTCCGCGGGCGATCACGGCGCGCAAGTCAAAGTGGGACGGAATTAGCACTGTACTGACTAAAGCTCCTGAGCTCGACAGCCAGCAACCAGGAAATTACACACTGTCAGGCCGCCTAAGCGTTGGCGTAAATTGGCTGCAGACCAGCGCATGTCTACAGTGCATTTGTGTGTCACGTGATTTCGCGTAGAGGGGCAACGCGGGTCATTTCCTGTCAATGACACTGTGAACCTGTGAATGGATTTGGCGCCTACTCCTAACTCCCGGGAAAAGCCCAGTGGCAACTTTTTCCGTCCTCCCTCTTCTTTATAACTCCATTTCCACCACTAGGGTTGAGATTTTCATCTTCATCCATGGTGAAACCATCTCCATCTATCTCCGTTCTCAGGTTGCGTCTCATATGGCTCTGCTACAATCCTAACCTTTGGCGTCTTTGTCCCACTGTCTGACGTCGACAGTGGAGTGCTGTTCTTGAACCCTAGTTCGCCTGCTTTGGCCTTGGTCATCGCATACATTTGTTGCGAACTTAGGTTCCTTGTTTACCTCCAAACCCCGACGGCACTCAAAGTAGGGGAATTATAATATCCCATATTTGACCTTGTCAATGATAAATTCCGCGCGCTAGCAATCGCTCTCAACTCAGGCCATAGCGTCCAACGCTCAGTTCCGAGAATACCGCCGTCATGCCTAGGGGTCGCCCTTCGCTTCGGGGATCTGCCACCCCATCCTCCATCACTGGTGAGCTTCATTGTATTTGATCGTATCTTTATTTACTTGCTGATCGGCTAGATTCTCGAGAGCCTTCGGCCAGTGGGACCAGCAGGTTGACCCGGTCAGCCTCCAACAAGAATCTCTCAGCTTCTGCTGCGGCTTTGGAAGCTACTGATAGCCCTGCTACTGAAACCAAGCGAAGGGGTCGCCCCAAAAAGGTACCCGCGGCTACCGATGCGTCCCCTGCGCCTAGTATCAGTTCTGTCAAGAGAGGGCGGGGGAGACCAAGCAGGGTTTCTGCACTGGGCAGCGAGCCAATCTCCTCTGTGTCAACCCCGACGGGAGGCACATCAGATAGCGAACTCTCCACGCCAGCAACAAGCATGGTACCTACACCCGCTGTCACTGAAGTTAACAAGTCCTCTTCCTCCTTCGAGGTGCAGATTCCCAGTGCATCACTCCAAAATGGACCAGATCGGGAGCGGCGACTTCGCAATAGCATCTACTCTATGAAGTCAGCCCCGAAAGGCAAAAAAGCCGAGATCGGTGACTCTGAGGATGAGGGTGAATTCTCCGATGAATCTCCTGATGCAAAAGTTGCGCGCCGTCTTCAGCAGGCTGAATTCACTATGGCGGACAAGATTGTCATTCCAAAGCTACCTGTTCGGAGGAGCACACGGGCATCAGCGTCAGTTCCGTCCCCTGCACCTGCCAAAGCTCCGGCTACCAAGCGGGGCCGAGCATCAACTGGCGCTTCTGTCGGCGGCAGCCGGCTGGCGAAGAAGGCCAAGGTCGTTCCTGATTCCGACGACGAACCAGACTCTGACATCGATATGGATGCAGAGATAGCAGCCGCAGTTGAGCTACAGGATGACGAAGGTCTCGATTCGGAAGCTGATGCTTCATTCACCGATGAAGACGATGTTAGCGCTGGCGAAGATGACGTTAGTGCTGGCGAAGACGACGCAGAATCTAGCGAGGATGCACCCTTGGCCAGGGCGAGAGGGAGAGCCAAGCCAGTTGCTCGTGCACCCGCGGTGAGAGGTAGAGGTCGAGGTCGAGGCCGAGCCGGAGTAACACCCCGAGAAGCTTCTAGGGCTCAACACCAAGTTGACCTTGAGGAGAATTCGGATTTTTCATCCATCTCGGACGGTCTCAGTAGCCTGGACAATAGTGGCGACGAGGCTGCCTCAAATTCTGAGTTGAGACAAATCGCTAGTAGGCGGCGAGCATTCAGACGGCCAGAGAATAAATCGCGACTTAGAAAGGAGCGTGATCGCCTTGAAGCCCATCATCCAGAAATTAAGACCATGTGGCAAGAGCTAGAGAACATGCCCATCCTCAAAGCTGGTCGGGCGGCCCAACCTTCGACCATCTCTCGACAATTGAAACCCTTTCAACTTGAGGGTCTTGCGTGGATGACAGCCATGGAACAAACAGAATGGAAGGGAGGTCTACTTGGTGATGAAATGGGTCTTGGGAAAACTATTCAAGCCGTTTCTCTCATCATGTCGGATTATCCCGCCAAAGAACCTTCTCTCGTACTTGTCCCACCTGTTGCCCTGATGCAGTGGCAACAAGAGATCAAATCGTACACTGACGGCACTCTGAAGACATTTGTTTTCCATGGCACAAACCAAAAGACCAAGTCCATGACCGTTAGAGATCTGAAAAAATACGACGTTATAATGATGTCGTACAACAGTCTGGAGTCCATCTACCGCAAACAAGAAAAGGGGTTCAAACGCAAAGACGGGATTTATAAGGAGCAGAGTGTCATCCATTCTATCAATTTCCACCGGGTCATTCTTGACGAAGCTCATTGTATTAAAACGCGAACCACGATGACTGCTAAGGCATGCTTTGCTTTGAAGACCACTTTCCGGTGGTGCTTGACTGGAACCCCTCTACAGAACCGCATTGGAGAGTTCTTTTCATTGATCCGGTTCCTCAATATCCGTCCCTTTGCATCCTATCTATGCAAGCAATGTCCTTGTTCTACGCTCGAATGGACAATGGACGAAGATAGCCGTTGCAGTCATTGCAATCATGCCGGCATGCAGCACATCTCTGTCTTCAATCAAGAGCTTCTTAACCCAATCCAAAAGTATGGCAACCTAGGTCCTGGACAGGAGGCTTTCAGAAAGCTTCGATTGATGACCGAGCGAATCATGCTGCGCCGTCTCAAGAAGGATCACACTAACTCAATGGAATTACCCGTCAAGGAAATCTACGTTGATCGCCAATTCTTCGGAGAAGAGGAGAACGACTTTGCAAACAGCATCATGACGAATGGCAAACGCAATTTTGACACTTATGTTGCTCAGGGTGTTCTTCTTAACAATTACGCCAACATCTTTGGTCTGATTATGCAAATGCGACAGGTTGCTGATCACCCGGATTTAATTCTGAAGAAGAATGCCGAGGGTGGTCAGAACATTTTGATTTGTTGCATTTGCGATGAACCTGCTGAAGACACTGTCCGCAGTCGGTGCAAGCATGACTTTTGCAGAGCCTGTGTCAGTAGCTATGTCCGCTCTACAGATGAGCCCGATTGCCCGCGTTGCCACATTCCCTTGTCTATTGATCTTGAACAGCCTGAGATTGAGCAAGAAGAGGGCATGGTCAAAAAGAACTCGATTATTAATCGAATCAAGATGGAAAATTGGACGTCTTCGTCGAAGATTGAGCTGCTTGTGCATGAACTTCACAAACTCCGATCTGATAATGCCTCCCACAAGTCTATCATCTTTTCCCAGTTCACTACAATGCTTCAATTAATTGAGTGGAGACTCCGCCGAGCCGGCATCACTACCGTTATGCTCGACGGTAGCATGACACCTGCTCAACGGCAGGCCTCAATCGACCATTTCATGACCAACATCGATGTCGAATGCTTTTTGGTCTCTCTTAAAGCCGGCGGTGTGGCTCTTAACCTTACCGAGGCGTCTCGCGTTTTCATCGTTGACCCGTAAGTCTTTTTCTACCCAAGTCTTTGATTTGTGCTGACATCTATATAGTTGGTGGAACCCAGCAGCCGAGTGGCAATCTGCGGACCGATGCCACCGCATTGGACAGACACGCCCTTGCACAATTACCCGGCTTTGCATTGAGGACTCCGTTGAGAGCCGCATGGTGCTGATCCAAGAAAAGAAGACGAGCATGATACATTCGACTGTCAATGCCGATGATAAGGCAATGGAGTCGCTGAGCCCAGAGGATATGCAGTTCCTTTTCCGTGGTTCTTAAAAGGCATGCACTCAACAATGGATATGTGTTGTTTTTTACGTTTTGGTGTTGAGGTGATAGAACGACTGTTTCTGCTTATCGGTTGTCCTTGGAGCGAATACGTAAAAATACGGCGAGGAGTATGTGAGGCGCATAGGAGTTATAAGACTTTCCCTAAAAGAGGCCAGGTTCCGATGAATCGAGTATTCGTTACTTTAATTGTGGAAGTTGTTCGCTCTGCTATTATAAACATTAGTTAAGAAACCTTTTTTGTAAACCTGTAACGACCTACTCATATACACTTGGTAAATGCAATGCGGCGTGAAGTTTCCAAAAGAGCAATGTCTGCCACGGGGCTTTTTGTCGCTCATTGGCATCACTCGCCAAAACTACTATAATACTCGAGGAAAGTGTTGTCTGAGAAAACCCGCAACACATTATGTTAGGTAAATATATTTGTTTAAATATTACGCTCATTTATCTCAGCCAGAAATACTAAGATATATGGCCTCTACGGGGGTTCCATTCAGCAAAGGGCAGAACTAGCAATCATTCAAAAGCTGTATTTTATCAACGCTAATCGCTCAATGAATTCAATCATTCCAATATACAGACATGACGCTTCTGATACAAGTCACTGAACAACGACGAAAAAACAAAAAGGCCTCCGCGAAGAAGAAAAAAAAGACATATACAAGCTTGTGATCCCTTCTCTTGTCAAGGCTTTCAGGATGACGACGTCATGTTGGCGACGTACTCCACATCCTGCTTGGCCCAGGCGTTGACCTTGGCCTCGAGCTCGGCGTCGGTGAGGCGCTTCCACGAGAAGCTGTCGGTGGAGCAGCCCGAGACGTCCTGGAAGTAGTTGCTGTGAGCCTCAATGTCAAGACCAAGAGTGCCAGCATTACAGTTGATGTTGGCGATGCCCTCGCACACCTTGATGTCAGACACGGCGTAGGAGGTTGTGGTGGCGGTTCCGGTCGACAGCCAGTACTCGGGGGACGTGTGTCGGTAGCCAAAGATGATGGGAGGCAAACGGGGCACGGGGTCGTCCAGGTGGGTGACGCGGTACTCGCCGCCGGTCTGGGCCGTGACGAAGTTGGCAAAGGCATCGTTGCCAACGCGGGGGGAACCGTACGAGTACAGGTCCACGGCAATGCCGTCGGCGCGCAGGTAGGCGGCGGCCAGCAGGGCGACGGCGGCGCCGAGCGAGTGTCCCGTGGCGACGACGGTGTAGCCCGAGTTTGCGCTCTGGGCCGCCGTCACGGCCGTCTTGACGGCCGAGGAGATCTCGTCCCACGCATCCTGGAAGCCCGAGTGGGTCTTGCAGTCCGTCACAAGGTCGCAGTCGTTGAAGACAAAGTCCAAGTTGGTGATCCAGTTGCGGACGTTGGAGCTGCCGCGGACCGAGATGACAATCTCCTTGCGGGTAGAGTCTTTGGCAACGTAACCAGCAATACCGGTCGTCTCGCCACTACTAATGTCAGTATATCATTCCTTTTTCTTTCTCTTTTTTTCTTTTTTTTTTCTTTTTTGGGGGGAGGGGGGTTTCTAGAGAGCAATCATACCCAAAGGTTGCCAGAACAGTAGCACCGTCACTCTCGACATCAGCACAGTATCCTGAGCAGGTAACAGCTGAGCCAACGGCAGTGGCATAGTTGCAGTAAGCGGCACCAGCGTGCTGGACATAGAACTTGAAATCGGCCAGATTCGCATCAGTCACAGTCACATCTACAGAGCACGTTCTGTCAGCCCAATGTTTTACTTTACTCTTGCGAATCTTGTGGTATACACACCTCTGTTCTCGAGAGCACGCATGTAGCTTCCAATTGAGGCGGCGGTGGACAAGCCAACCATGGAGAGGAAGGGAAGGACAAGCATATTGACGGTTTACAACTGGTAGCGTGGGAATATACACAGAACAAAGGGATGCCAAGCAAGTATATGAACCGGCACAAGAAGAGACTTGGGGGGAGGCCCTGCCTGTATAAGAGGCGGCGTAGAGATAATGCTGGGATGGCTCTCTGCACTATTCCCGTCTGCTTCAAGGGAAATGGAATAACTTATATGTATTTTTTTTTCCTTTTTACTTAGTCCTTAGCATCTCCTCTCCACCCATATCTCGTATCCATCTCCCGCTCCTGTGTGGCATCCATCACCATCCACTTGGACACATGGGAACCTGGTCGGCCAAGCTCAGCGGGGGAGCAGCCACGCAGCATAGCACGATGCTACATGGGAGGGGGTGCTTTCTGTTTGGACATGTTTTTTTTTTTGGTTCTCATTGTTCATCTCCCTCCCCTCCCACAGAGAGCATGGTCGAGCTCCGGCAAACTGATTTGACAGAGCGACCTGAAAGAGCGGCGGCTAGCAGGGGCACACTGGGTAAGGTTTTGCTGACGGGGAGGTCAGGGGAGGGGTTCTGATCCGGCTGAGTAGCCTGAAGGGGAAACTCGAAGGGGTGTCAAGGGCTTCTCCTGGGTGGGTGATCGACGGGACGGAGTCCGGCAAGGGGAGTCAGAAGGCGGCTCCCCAAGGATTTGTGGGAGTGTCGATTATAATGTCATGTCACTGCGCCATGAATACGTTTTTTTGCCCCGTTTGGCAGTATTATCGAAACAGCATCCGGGGCTAATTTCATCATGTCAGACAGTAATTTGTTTTTTAACTTGGCACGGCTTGCTTTTTTTATTGCTTTTCCCATCAAGATTTCCCCGAATATGCCATAGCTTCTATGTCACGGCTCCGGGGTGTCCCACGTTAGGGTCGTGCGCGCCGTCGTTTAGGATAAAGAAAGGCGGGCAGGGGGGGGAGGAAGGAGGGAGGATCAATGACCGGCCGAGTGGGAATCTTTGACCAGGGAGGATGCGAGCAATGGAAACGACTCGACAGGTACGGGGAAGGGGCCGCAGAAAATGGTTCCATGGGCGGTCAAGAAAAGGTGCAGTCACTCTACGAAACCCTTGAAAGACCCTCCCCAGGCCTGGGGCCATTTCGGCCCTTGCCAGGCGATACTCATGTTCCATAGGCTGGCTGGTGGGGTTAGTCGGTCCCCTTGGCAATTCGCTAAGGAGAAATGGAAAGACAAGACGCGGCTTGGGGCATACAACAGAAAGATGGTGGTGATGGGGACAATGAATTCGTCGTCTTGGAGGGGCTGTGATGGCTGTGCGGTGATGTACATTGGCACATTGGCGCTGGCATTGGCATTGGCACAGGTCAACCCAATTGCCAACAGCGGATTGCCGCCCAGCGTTGCAATACCCACCAACCATGTCCGATCGCTCCGTCACATCACTCACACGCGCACATCCTATGCGATGACCCATGCTGCCGTGCCATGCCGCTATGCCATGCCGCTATGCCATGCCATGCCATGTTATGCCAGGTCCGACAGCGACAGTGACAGCAGCCCCTCCGGAATTTTCTCCATCTGCCGGGGCGACGTCATTCTGGCCGTCCTGTCCCGGCCGGCCGCCAGCCTAACCCGTAAACTGCGCCTCTGGCCGAGCTGCTAACCTCAAAGGCGGAGCGTCGACTTCCTCCTTGCCGTACTGGGAGCCTCGAGACCGAGTGAGTTTGGGGGAGAGCCCACACCTTGACCTGGCCTGGCCTGGCCAAGAACAAACTACCCGAGCGCTCCTTGGTGGAGTTTGTGGGGGATTTTGGGAGTTCGTCACGCTGGGCACCCATCCCTGTCTGTCGCCCTTGGTTTTCCTGGGATGCCTTGACTATTTTCCCAGCATTACCTAACTCCTCCGTCCATACATGTTCGCAGGGCTGCGCTACTGTTACTGCAATCCTTACCAGCACAACCCCCTCCATCTCTCACCGGAAATGTTCCCACTTAAATAAATAAATGAAAAAAAAAACCCGTAACCTGCTATTAATACGATTCGAAACCCATGCCAGAGATCTACTATGTACTATGTATCTCGGCCAGAATGAACCCCCTATTCTAGAAACCAGCCTGTTCCCTGTATCCTGCCCCTCCAATGTGATACCTTGAGGTCGGTTTATTGGCCGCCTAGCCGGCAAGACAGCTGCTATCACCTGCAACTGGTTCTCGATTAGCACCCACCACTAATTACCACCACCACCATCACCACCACCACCATCATCACATCCTCCCACCTATGTACACCACCCCCCCTCTCTCTCCCCACCACTACCTACCACCACCACCACCACCACTTACACACTTGCTTGTGCCGATCGCTGCTCAGCCCACGGTCAGCCGCATGAAACCAAAAGAGCATACGTTGACCTACCTAATCCGACACCTCTCCGCCGTCCCACATGACTGACTGATGTGCTTCGCCGTAACCTGATGCCGTACTTGCCCTCCTCCTCCTCCTCCTCCATCGTTCCTCCTGTGCCTGAGCTGCGCCGTGGCGTTCCTGAACATCGCTCACGTCCTGCAGGCACGGAACTGTGGCAGATTTCTGGGGTAGATGGCCGAGGCGGTTGTGGCGCTTCCCAAGCCTATTCGCTGCGGAGCAATGCACGTCAGCTTGTATCGTGTCTCGTGTGTGTGCACGCATGTATATGTGTATGTATATGTGTGCATCTATGTATGTGTATCTATGTATGTGTATGCCTGTACGTACGTATGTATGTACGTAGTCAGCCATAATATTTTCGAGAGGGGGCATATAATTGTCCTCCGGCCGAGAATGGGCTCAATGGCACTGCTGTGACGCCGAGCCCCGAAATGTGCTACGACGACGACGACGACGATGATGACGGAACCCCGCAACAATAACCCTTGGCTCTCTTTGTCTCTCATCCTTAGCACGATGGCTTCAGTTTCGTCTCTTTCTCTTTTCCCACCAATGCTCTTCCGTCTTCTATCTCGCACGCTTTCTCTTTGCGGTCAACTCCTCCGGCTTGCAGCGTTAGTTGCCTGCGGCATAGGCTTCGTGCCACGCAGCCGCCCTCGCCCTTGCGTCAAAACGCATTTCGATTCCGGTAGACCAAGAGACGCGAATGTCCCGCTCGGCCCGAGAAATATCCTGATGCCCAAGGACCCAAACCCAAGCCTCCCAACCCCCCCCCCCCTCGTATCTCACCCAGAGTTTGAACTAGGGATATATTCCTCATTGAAAAGCGGTAGATGATGATCCATGCGAGGTTCAGCCCCCCTCCTCTCAAGGGGAGTCAGCTTCTTCTGCGGCAGCTTTAGCCGGCCGGCTTGAGGCATAACCAGGGGTTTATTTTATTTTATTTTATTTACCCATTTCGAATGACCGACACGCATGCTCCACACCACAACGACGACATTCCCAGATCCGAGGCAGTATTCATCATCCAATAGGGCCGGGTTGATCGGGCATGCATCTGCTGCGCGCATCTCATAGCACCTTTGCACTTACGTTCCTGCAAGCAAGCCGCGCGGGTTTGAATTGTTCTCGTGTTTGTACAGTTGTATCACACCAGGGAGAGAGCGGGGATGATGCCATTCCCTCGGCTTCACCTGTCAACCTTTCTCTCCCCTCATTCATAATGTATCGTACAGAAGATGATCGAGTCCGTCCGTCACCCCCCACCTGTCACTTCCCGCTCTCATCCCCCTGGCGGGCCCCCGCGGATTGCGTGTTCCAATGCTTTCCCTTATTCGGTTTTCTTTTTTTTTCTTGGTCTTTCCTCATGAGTACATTTTCAAGTAATTGCCCTTGCATGTCCACATATCCCTCGCCGCCCACGTGCTCAAGCTGAGATGTTCTTGCGGCCCTTGATGCGCCTTCGGAGCAGGATCTTGCGTCCCGTCCGGCTACGCATGCGGTACAGGAACCCGTGTCTCCTCTTCTGGATCAGGCGAGTGTGTCCGTTCATCGTGTTACGCGGGCCGCATCGGATCTGCATATCACCGAGCGCAGGGTGAGCCGAGATGGCGCTCGCGGGGACGAGGTCGGCGGTGACGCCAGTGGTGGCGGAGGGAGTGAAGGTGGAAGGCAGCGCGGTTCGACGGATTGCGCCCGTGAGGGGGGTCAGAGAGGGACGCAGAGGGACCAGAGTCGTAAACATCCTACGAGGTGCGAAAACAGGTCAGTCGTCATGATAACCTGTGGTGGACCGATGCGGGCGGCATAAGGCCGCCGTGAGGGCAGGGCCTTACCTGGGAGATTGAGAGAGCGGCTTGGCCAGAGCTGGGCGCGCAATGCGCGTGATTGACTGGAGCATTGTGTTCATGGCGATTGTGCACGCAGAGAGACAGTCTGCGGCCGGGAATGGGTGGCTGTAATGAGCGAGCAGTGGTGAGTTCCAAGACGATGTTGAAATTTTGGGCTAAGCTTCGGATTGGAGGGCCCGTGGTGGAGCCGGTCTTCAATTGATTGCCTTCCGTGAACGCACATGCCATATTCCCAACCTACCCTATACGCTGGCGGATTTCTAGGGTGAGCGCTCTAACACGAACAATTGTAAGTCAACAATAGCTGTGGTTTGGGTTTGGGGTTGGGTTTTTTTTTGAATTGACATTTCACTTGGGGATTAACCTAAGTGAGGATCATGGTCAAAGAGTCAATAATCTAGCTTGGCTTCAATCTTACCAATTGTCTATCAATCTGAACATTGTCATATGCCTTTCAGCAAAACTCTCCACGACAATTCTTAATGCCTTCCATAATCATGCAAAATAAAAAAAACCAGGCCATGGCTCACTGTATATACCCAAGATCTTTAAATGCTCTGATCAAAATCCCGCGAATCACATCTTCCTTGCGGTGATTATACTGCATCACATTTTCACCATTCTTGACGCTCTCGTCAGAAGCCGCCCTCTTGGTCTGCGCATAGAGAACGCGGTCTGGTTCATTGCGCCGGAGCCAGTCTCTGAATATCCTGTGACGCTCGACCTCGGGACAGTCCGGCCCCCAGACGTGCAAGTTGACGTCGGCGGGCTCGTAGCCGCAGAAGAAGCGGTGCTCGTGCCAGCCGGGCTCCCGCATCAAGAAATGGAAACCGGCAGCCTCGAGAGGCCCGACGTACGAGGCCTCGTCCGTCACGTTGTCGACGACGAGGTCGATGTCGATAACGGGCTTGGCCGGCAGGCCGGGAACGCTAGTGGAGCCAACGTGGCGGACGAGGACGGCGGTGGAGCCGAGAGCCGCTTCGATGCTTGCTTTGACGACGTCAAACGTCTGCGGCCACGAGGGGTCCGGTTCAGAAATGACCAGTGGATGCTTGTAGCGGCGCGTTGATACGCGCTCGACTCGACTCAGATCGAATTCGTAGTCCTTGAGCACCGCCTCAATTGGGGGAGCCATTCTCCGATTGGTCCGCCGCTTGGCTGCACGAGATAGGAGAGCTGTTGGGTTCTGTTTGCGAGGCACAGCAGCGCGGAACTGAAACCACGCCTTGTATTCTGCAAGGCCGGCGGTTATGAGAGAGTCAACTACGTGACAGTCTTAGTCGTGGTTCAGCGATGGCATTTTTGAATCTCTGAGCAGGCTTCTCGGCCGATGACTCACTGGCCGGAATATGCTTTACCAAACTTGTGCAGATGAGACGTGATGTCATGATTCTGACGGATCGACACAAGCTTGTGCATTCTTTTTTAAGAAGGTCGCTGGCTTGCGACAGTTTGGCACTATTTAGCCTACTTAACTACAGTATCACATCATGGCCAACCGAGGATTTCCAGGCACTGGAAGCGCCAGGCTTATCTATTCACTCGCGGATCATGCCTTGCCCTAGGAATAGAATGCAGGGGTGCGGCGGGTGCTACCCTCCCATTCAGTTTCAAAACCCAGAGGATAGCAGTCTTGCTCGCAGCGCCACGCCTGCACTCAATCTACTGATTCTAATTCCCTGACCAGTACTTGAGCGCTGGCTTGTGTGTCGATTTTTTCTCTCTCTTTTCTTTCTAGATTATTAATTGTGTTTTTTGATGTTGAAACTAGACCTTCCACCGATATTCCAGCATAGGCGTCAGCTCCTACCTTGCTGACGCTGGTTCTGCAGAATCCGGGGTCAACCAACACATAGTTGCAACGCCCCTCTTATATGGCTCTCATGTAGGGGGGCCTGCTACAGAAGTCTGGTGATCGTATCAGCGATCCATGAAATAATTTCAACCGCCAAGTCCTATTTGTTGGATAAGTCTGTTGGGTTTCGGCGCATATTTCGCGGCCCTGGTTCATGTGTCTATTTTGAGCCAGTCGAAACGCATGACTACTGGGTGTGGTGGCTGTGTAACTACAGCCCAGCATTTGTTTGCAAATTTAGGTACTGGAAGGGTTCATTGCCAGAGTGAGTTGAAATGTAGATAAAAGGGGGTGTTCATCCCTCAGGTGCTGCTGGTGGCTCCATCAATTCATTCCTTCCTGTAACAATCAACATTGAAACCCTTTCTTCAAACGACCTTGCTTTTCTTTGAACAATGGCCTCAGTCGGTGCCTTATCTGCAGACCCGCCGCCTTCTTCACCGTCTCGTGAAAAGGCTGCTCCAAAACCCGGCATCCATAGTCCTGCTGGCAGGACTCATTCGGACCATGAAGACTCTGGAGTGGATGACCTGCTGGCGGGCTCAGAATCCTCTAAGAATCTAGATGCAAACAGCGACGAGGGAAGTAGTGATACAGAGGCCTCTGACACCAATGAGTCAGACCCGAAGATTTTACCAGAGAACCCGTTCGAGACAGCGGAGAGTCAGATAATGTTCAAAGCGATCAATGATCTTCAATCATGGGGAGCAAGCAAATACCTTGGAATCCCCCAGGTACAATTCTCAAGGGTAATTACAAAAACATGAGCTGACAAAACGCAGCTTCTCATCGTTGGAGGGCAGTCCTCGGGCAAGTCTTCGCTTTTGCAAACCTTGACGGGAATCCCCTTCCCAACAGACGCAGGATGTTGCACTCGCTGGGCGACTCGCGTCGTCTCGAGACGCACGTCGGCCGAGGAGGAAGACCGGTTTCGCGTTACCATCAAGTCTCCCGAAGTTGTTGTATTTGGTTTGTGCCCTGCGAAGGGGAACTACAGTAGTTACGAACGCAAAGGAAGCAAGCTCACCATGGAAGAATTCGAAAGAATTATGAAAGAAGTAGAGATAACCCCTGCCGACGCAAACCTACTAGGTACTAACGACCACTCAGGTCTCAGTGGTTTTGGGGATAAAAAATGGGAAAGGCCCGGACGATAAGAACTTCGCAGCTGAGGTATTGAAGATTGAGCTTTCCGGGCCGAACAGATCCCCTTTTAGCATCCTGGATCTTCCAGGATATATTAGCAACAATAAAGGATTCAAGCAAGGAGATGCGGAGAAGATTGAAACGCTGTTGGTTGAGTATATTAAAAAACCGGAAAATATTATTGTGTCAGTCCAAGCTAGCCCCATTCCAAACTCTCCTTTAATGGATTACTAACTTGTCTCAGCTGTGTTGCAGACATCGTTACCAATCTCAACCTCCAGGATATTCCCGGCAAACTAATCAAAGAGCATGTCCCCGATCAAGAGAAGGTCATTGGCGTTTTTACGAAGTGTGACATGGGCGAGAAGGATATTGCAATGGCACAGCTGGTAAGAATTCATGTCCCGAGGCTTCAATGTTCTCTAACATAGCGCGATAGGCTGTGGACGAATCGATTAAGCCTAGCCCTGATGTTGGGCCCAGGGATTGGTTTTACGTGAGAAATAAACTCAAGCAAGACCCGGAGGACTTTGATCTCGAAGCCGCCGAGAGAAAGGTCTTTGCTTCGTATCCATGGAATCGTCTCCCAGAGAATCGCCGAGGCTCTACGACCCTAAAGAATCACCTGGCAAATATTCTTAACGAGCAAATTGCTGGGTGTTTCCCGAGGATTGAAGAAAACCTCCGCCAAAAACTAGAAATAAACCAATCTGAAAGTTATCGTATGGGCGAACCCCGGAATTCTCTGTCGGATAAGATGTTGTACCTCGTCACAATCGCCACTGCGTTCAAGGAGAAGGCAAACATGGTGTTGAGTCGACCAGGATACCAAGACCCGGCCCTGGAGATTCGATGGCAAGTGGGGAAATTGAAGAAGGACTTCACCTTCTTCATGAGAAGCCAGGGGGCTGTCTGGAAATTCGAAGACGACCCATTGGACGGTCCGGATATACGGTCGAGCTCTTCTTTTGCGGATGATAGCCTCGATGTACCCCAGGCTTATTCTGAAATTGCCAAGACAAAAAGCTCGATAGAACTTCGAGAAGAGATTCAAGTGCAGCTCAACAGGTTTCAGGTCCTGCAGGCCGAGGGTATCATCAACCCAGACGTGTTCCACAAGATGTACCAGCTCCAAGTCCAAAAGTGGTCCGGAATTGCCGGGAAGTTCTTATTCGAGATCCAATCCGCGGTCCTCGGCTCCATCATGGCCATCTTAGAACAAGTCTGCCCACGGACGGATGGGACGAAGAAGGTGCGCAAGGAACTGGACAAACTCATCAGAGAAAATTTCGCAATCACGTACCAGCAAACGATGGCTGAATGTTGGAAGCATTGCAGGCGGGAGACAGATTGTGCCCGGCTGGTTGCGGACGACATTGATTTCTCAGAGGAATTTGTGAAACGTCGCAAGCTAAGAGAGCTGAGAGAGAACAAAGCTCAGGCATCTTCGTTTGGAAGCACATCGAATTTGGTACAACAAAACAGTAATGGCGGGCCCGCGATCAAACCCGCGGCCAAACCCGCAGCCTCGGGTTGGGGCAGCCCCGAGAGCATGGTCAACGATGTCCACGACGTAACCAAATGTTACTACAAGGTACGAACGAGGCAGCTAAAAATTCTCCCATATGACACAAATTTTCTGACTTTTTACTTAGCTTTCGCTTAATTTCTTCATCCGAGGCATGACTACTATTCTTGAAGATTTTGTTGCTGGCGACAACGGACCATTGAGGTGGCTGACTCCGGAGAGAATTGCCTCGATGCCTGCAGAAACCTTGGAGTTGCTTGGAAGCGAGGACGAGTTTACACAAAAAAGGAGAAGGCAACTGGAAACTGAGATTTGCCATTTAGAGGGCGCTTTGCGCATTGTAGATAGGGCCAGTCAACAAGTCAGGGATGTTGCAGCTCTGCAGTGATTGCGCAGGTTTAGGTATTCGAATATACCTACCCCCCCTGATTGGCTTTGCTATGCACGCACAACTAACCGCAGAAGCTGAACAGAAAAAGAAATTTCCTTGGCGGCGTTGATCGTAAGCGCTGTCGATGACCACGTTTGAGATGTCGTGGACAAATGGCTAACCAAACAGGTGGACATTTGAGGTTTGGGCCGAAATATTTTTTTGAAATCCTGTGCAGTCGGCTATTGCGACATTAGGCAGCAATGGGTTCTTGCCCTCAAAATGTCTTGTTTTAATTTCTGTTTAATGAAAAAAAAAAACTGAGTTGCGTCGCACTGGGAATAATTTTAGGTCTCGTTTTTTGCGATTGCAACTGTAGATAACCATACAACCATCGTGTGTTAATTGGCGATGCTGGCAGGGGCCAATCACGACGGCGCTGTAACCATCCCACCTTGTTCCCTGCAGGTCACGCCCCAGGTGGAGTCTCAGACGCCCAGACTGATCTTGGATGCCACAAAGCTCCAAAGAAATACATACAGATGCGAATGTGTTGAGCGTGTTTCTGAAAGGACGCTGTCGCAGCTGAACCCATCTTGCCAGACGCTGGTCCCTGGTCCGGAGACATTCGCCACGGCTTCGAAGCGAGCCTGGGATGTGACATGGCGAGCACAACGGCTGCCGCCCCTGCTGCGGTTCCTCGCGCACCTCATGCTCATGCTCATGGCCGTGGTCATGAGGGATCGCTGCGAAAGCGGCGCCGGTCTCGCGAGCCCGATTGGAACGACTTCTACTCCAACGGCGTGCCCAGCGAGGTCATCGTCATCGAGGACAGCCCGGAGCCCGAGGCGAATACAAGTCGCAAGCTGACCCGCGCCGCCAACGCTCCTGTTGCCGTTGCTGCCGTTACCGCTACTGCTGCTGCTGCTGCTACTGCTGCTACTACTGCCGCCGCCGCTGCCGCCGCGGGCGACTCTGCTGGCAGCGCCCAGCCGGCCCGCAAGAGGAGACGCGATGATACCGATACGGTTCCGGTCCAGCGCATTGAGAAGTCGGCATCGCGAGCCACGGCTGCCAGCTCTTCCTTCTCGACCGACAGGGCCAATTCCGCCCTGCGCACCTCGGCGCCCACGTCCGTCTCCGTCTCCAAGAGTCAACAGGACGAGGCACCTGCTCCTCCTGGCCGCGGACCCACAACCGCCAACGACGCGAAGCGCAGAGATGTCGATGAGCTCTGGTGCTCGTACAAACCGCCTTCCTTCCCGCCAAAGACCGTGGCCGAGGTCAAGGTCCCAGTTGTCCAGGACGTGAGTGCCCTTCCTATCTCCACTGACAGCCTCAACCCCGGCTCCCTCCCCCCAGGCGGAACATTGGAGTTAATTGGTGCCCCCATTGGCAATAGCATCCCAACAACAAGAACCTCAAGGTTGACGACGACGACGGCCACTTCATTGTCGTTCCGGATTCGGACTTGACCGAGCAATGTAATTTTTTTTTTCAGCACTCCCGCTCAGCCTTGCTGTTTTCCCACTAACCACCCGATCCCCCAGACCAAGTAACTCGTCTGCTCGGACAGGGCACCTTCGGCAAAGTCGTGGAGGCCCGTGACCGAGAGCAAAACAAGGCCGTCGCCATCAAAATCATTCGGTCCGTGAGGAAGTATCGGGTCGCTTCCAAAATCGAGCTTCGCGTTCTGGCTACGCTAAAGGCCAACGACGCGCAAAACCAGAATCGATGCATCCACCTGGCGGATTGCTTCGACTATCGCGGCCACATTTGCATTGTCACCGAGCTTCTCGGGAAGAGCATATTTGATTTCCTCAAGGGCAATGGCTTTACACCCTTTCCCAACAGCCAGATTCAGAGCTTTGCTCGTCAACTCTTTACTAGCGTGGCGTGTAAGTCAGGGTCAGCAAAACTTGTCTGGGAGATGTGAGACACTGACGCCGCCAGTCTTGCATGATCTTGATTTGATACATACCGATCTTAAGCCGGAAAACATTTTGCTTTTGGATGATTCTTATCAGACGTTTACATACAACAGGAAGATACCCTCCACATCGACTACCGCTAACAAGCGGGCTACACAGCGGCGCGTTTTGCTTGATACCCAAATTCGGTTGATTGATTTCGGATCAGCGACATTTGAAAAGGAATACCACTCGACGGTGGTGTCTACCCGTCACTATAGAGCCCCAGAGATTATGCTTGGGCTCGGCTGGTCATTTCCTTGCGACATTTGGAGTTTGGGGTGCATACTTGTCGAATTCTTCACCGGCGATGCTCTTTTCCAAACTCACGACGATCTGGAACACCTAGCCATTATGGAAGCTGTCATTGGCTCCAGTATTGATACCCATCTTGTTAGAGCGGTAAATAGGGCTTCTACAAGAAGCCAGACGAATCCAGCGGCAAGGTGAGTGCAACTGCTTTACAGCGAGAAGAGCGGTTGTTCTGACGTGGGCTTGAGAAGATACTTTAAACGATTGAAACTCAATTATCCCGCCAGCGACACTTCTCGCGGATCGGTGCGATTTGTAAAATCTATGAAACAACTTGATGTGCGTTGAACAACGGATGGAGGCAGCTGCCACGAAACTAACGAGCTTGCAGGACATTATCCCATCCAGCAACACCTTTCTTAGGCAGTTCCTTGATTTGCTGAAGAAGATATTCATCTATGACCCAGCAAAGAGAATAACTGCCAAAGAGGCTTTGGAGCACCCATGGCTCAAAGAACCGGCACAGCCTGACGACGGAACCGAGGCAGCCAAGATCGGACTAGGAAAGAAGCGCCTTGCTCAGAAGAGTTAGCACCACCTTCATTCATTACGTGAAATAGCCATACATGTTTTTTATGCGGCGAAATGGACACGAGCTTTACACGGACATGGCCAACAAAAAGCAGACTCGGACTTAGGGGACGTTGTAATGAAGAAATGGTCTTTTTTTTTGGGCGGTAATTATGGGAGGGAGTATTTGAGCAGACAAAATTCGTGCCTAAAACTCGGTCGCTTGCACCCGCAAAACATTGGGCATGGTATCAAAATATCAATGGGGATAGAAATACGGAAGGGGGGCATGTTTACGATTATGATCATGGCTTGTTAGTGACCTTATATATCTATGTCTATATACATTATCATTCGCTCGCCAACATCTATCTTCATTCATACTCTCATTCATACTCGACCTCGCAATAATCTCCCTCAGCGGCCTTCCACCAGTCGCGAGCCACGACATCGTCCCACGACATGACCAGCACCACCTCACCAAAGTAGTTGACCTGTCCCTTTTGCACGAAGCCGAGCTTCTGAAACAGCGCCCTACTCCCCGCGTTATTTTCTTTGATCTTGACCATCAGGCCCTTGAGCTCGGCCGGCTTGTCGCCCGCGTACTCGTGCAGGATGCCACCAATGTGCCTGCGCAGATACACCAGCAGCGCGCACACGGCGGCCTTGCCGAAGCCCTGCCCGCGGTGCGCCGTAGAGGCCACCATGACGTCGATCTCCCCCGTGCACCAGCCCTTGGCTTCCGCGGCCTCCTCGTCCACCGTTTCATCCTCAGCCTCGTAAGGGTACAGGAAGAAGTTGATGTCGCCGCGCATCCGCTCATCCGCGTCGTCCATCTTTGCTTTCGCAGGCGCCACCGGCGACGAGGCTTCCCCGGCGTGCGGCGCGCAGATGATGAAGGTGAGCTTGTCGGACGACGTGCGCCACGACTGCTGGTTCTCGTATTCCTCGTCCAGTGTCATGGGCTCAGACGCCGTGGCTTCCTGGATGTACTGCCCAAACGCAAACAAAGGAAGGTTAGTCTAGCTGAGACTTGAAAAAGAAAGCAAAAGAAGTAAGAAAAAAAAAAAAAAGTCAAAGAAAAAGAAGAAAAGAAAAAACAGCCCCCTGGGCAATAAAACAGTAACACGGAGAGGGAGGCTTACAGGATCCTGCATCCATGCGTGGTATTGCCGCACATGGTGGGCTTCGTAAGGGATCAGCAGAGCTTTGCTCGTGGCGATGGCTGCGGCGCATGAGAAACATTCGTATTGAAAAGAAACATAAAAATGGTGCCTTTAACAACTGACCTGTCTTTTCGTTAATCTTCATCTTTTTTTTTTCCCTCTTTTTTTATAATCTGCCTCTGTAAGTTGAGGGTGGGGGTTGAGTGCTGTGGTAGGTTGAGAAACTGACGCATTAGGAAAAAAAAAAATCTCAAAAATAGTCATGGATGAGGGACCGAATTGTCTGATCTGTCAGGCTTGACAAGGAGATGTATCACAACTCAGCAGTTGCAAGGGAAGATATTGGTCATTTTCTAACATTTATCATACACGTAACGTTATACATCTCTTTCTTTCTCTCTCTCTGGATAATCCTACACCAAAATTTGTACACTTCCCCACTACGCCGCAATCCGTTGGCCTTTTTTTTTTCTTCACTCGCTGTCCTTGCCTAAGGTCGCCGACACTCTGTTGAGTCGGTTCTTCGACTTGGATCGGTCTTCTGCCTTGACACCAGTAACTGCTTCCTCATCTAGCAGCTCCACGCCTGGAACTGGCGGGAACAGAGACTCCCACTTGGCAACCGCCCGCTCCTGTGCCCTGTCCTTGGACACTGGCGCTGCTGCGCCAAACTCGAGATCCTTGCCTTTTACGGCATACTCGACGTTTCGACGCTCAGGTTTCACGCCAAGTTCGTCGAGCAGTCGCGCACACTTGCTTGGCATGATGGGCTGGAGGAGAATACCAGATATGCGAAGAGCATCAGCACAGGTGTAAATGATCCAGTTGAGAAGCATTTGGGCTTCGGGGCTCTTGTCTTTGACAATTTTCCAGGGCTCAGTTGAGGAAATGTACCGATTCGCCTGTGTATGTTAGCATAAGGGTATCTTGGCATGGAAAAGTTGACACAAAAAAAAAGAGAGAGAGAGAAAAAGCGGAAGCTTACCTGTGATAGCAGCTGGAATACCTCGCGGATCGCACCGCCAAGGTTGATGTCATCCATCTGGCGCTGGAACTCTTCAGGTATATTATCAAGGAGTGATTGTAGACTCATGTGGTCAGCGGCCTGAGGGTGTTGCTTGATCTGTTCCATATCGAATCCTTCTTTCGCCCATTTGACAGCCTCGAGAGTTGACCACTTATTTCCCTTGACACGTGAGATGCGCTGCAGCAAGTTTCCAATGTTGGCCTGAAGCTCCTTCTCATACACAGCCATAATAAATTCGTTCGAGTAACCCATGTCCTTGTGAAAGCTGCCATTTCGCATAAGAAAGTAGCGAAGAGGGTCGACATCCCATCGCTGAACTGCGAAAAAGGGGTTGACAACGTTGCCGAGTGACTTGGACATCTTGCGGTTCGACATGGTCCAGTGATTGTGCACCAGCAACTTCTTGGGGAGCGGGAGGCCAACGGCCATGAGCATGGCGGGCCAGTAGACAGCATGAAAGCGGACAATGTCCTTGCCAATGACCTGGACATCTGGCGGCCAGATGCCTTTGTTGGCGCTGTCAAGCTGCCATTTGCTGCCAAAACCTGCCTTGGTCAGATAGTTGATGAGGGCGTCTACCCATACGTAAATGGTGTTGGATTTGTCCTCAGGATCTGGGATGCCCCAGCTTAGTCTCGAGGCAGGACGACTGATGGAAAGGTCCTCGAGATGGTTCTCGACCCAGTTGCGGACTTCATTCATGCGGCTTTGGGGTTTAATCCAATCAGGGTTTTCGTCGTAAAACTGAAGTAGCCTTTCCTTGTACTTGGAAAGCGGGAAGAACCATGTATCCTCCTTGATCCACTCCACCTCGTTGCCAGACTCAATGCTGGCCATAATCTTACGACCAGTCTGCGGTACAACGGTCGTTTGGACCTCATCCTCAGCGTAGAAACATTCGTCACTAACACAATACCAACCCTCATGGGTGCCTTTATACAACCCGAGGCTCTCTACCGGAGTGTTCTTGAGATGGAGCCAGAATTGTTCGACCACACGCTTGTGATCCTCGTCGGTGGTTCGAATGAAGAAGTCGTGGGAGATGTCGGCGGCAGATGCCAATTCCCTAAACTTGCGAGAATTGTTGTCGCAAAATTCTTTCGGGGGCATGCCCTCTTTCGCAGCCGCCCGCTGGATCTTCATGCCGTGCTCGTCGGTGCCTGTGCAGAGGAAGGCTTCCTTGCTATTGATTTGTTGCCATCGCTTCAAGACGTCGCTCAAAACCATGGTATAGAGGTGGCCAATGTGGGGAGCTTTGCATTGTCAGTCATGATGCATTGATATGAAGCTATAGACTAGCACTGACCGGCATTGACATAGAAGATAGGCGTTGTGATGTAGTAAGGCTTCTTTTTCGAGCCGTCAGTGCTGTTCCACCGAATGCTCTGCGCACGATGCAATTGACAGCCAGGACACACCCAGTTCGGGCGGCGCGAAAGCCTCGACTGAGCCTGCCGTAGCCCATGAAGGGCTTGTAGCCGGAATGGCCTCATGGCGAAGTGCGGTTTAGAAATAGACTAATAGTCAGGAATGATGCCGCGAGTACCGTCACACCATGGGCGAAGTGGGAGCTCTCCAAAAATTGGGCCGATAAGCCCGCGAGTGGAGGCCATGATGCACAGTGTGCATTGTGCTAGCCGAGAACTGTCTGATGAAACAGGCTTCTTTCACGTCAAAAAGTTGACCAGGCTTCAATCTGTTGCCTGTTTGCGCCAACCCGTCCGACTCAACCGCACAAATACAAGCACATCGCCGCCACCTAGGATACCCGCAGAAGCCACCATTATCATCATAAAACATAAGCTACAACAATGCCTCTCCCAGACACCGAGACACAGGTCAAGGCCTCGAGCGAAGGTACAGCCCAAACTCCCCCCGCCATCATGGCGTCTTTGTCGCGTCGAAGCGGCAAACACAAACTCGCAGTCGCTAACAGACATGACTACCAGCTGCCGAGACCTTCGTAAGCCATTACTACCAAGCCATCAACAACAAATCTCAGCTTCTTTCGTTCTACGTCAACTCTTCTCCCCGCTATGGCGTGTCCGCCGACATCTCCATCAACGGCGCTGTCGTTCCGAACCCAGAAGGCTACTCACAACTGCTCGAGGCTCAAGGCCCAGGAGTGCACTACGAAATCGAATCATTCGATGCCCACGTCGTGAACCCGTCGTTTCAGTTTGGCGCGCCCGAAAACGTCTACGACAGCACAAAAGTGGAAAAGAATGGAGGTCGGATGAGCATCGTCGTCACCATTATGGGCAAGGTGCAGTACGGAAAGGGCCGCGATGCACCCCAAAACATGTTTAATGAGACATTTGTACTGGTTCCCAACTGGGAGTCCATGGTCAGGAATGCGCCCAGAGGCCTCAAGAAGTGGTTAATCATGTCGCAAAACTTTCGCGCCCTGTAGGGCAGGCTGCCTCCGACTGCGAACATGACAAGCCTCACGGCTCCGAAACGGACTTGGTACTTAGTTGCGAAAAATGGAAAACAAAGAATATCAGACTTTGAGTTTGTCAAGGTCTTGGAACAACCAGCCAAGAGGTCCATATGATGGAGGACAAAAGTGAAGATACCCAAGTTTGGCGAGATGGCAAAGTGATTTAGGGCCAAATACGACATTCATAGTTCGTGGCCAAAGAATACCATCGGGATGCAAATGGAACAGAAAAAAAAACATAGATAGACCACGATTAATGAACACAGTCAATGGGACAAAGGGTCCAAAAACCACGAAGTCATTCAAACCAAGCCGCTACACAGCCTCGTGACCACTGATCAGCCATGGTAACACATTCTGTGTGCACACTTGTAGCTAGTACAAATTATAATCGCTCTCACTAGTCCTGTATATCCTAGCGGCACGATTTCATCATTGTCATTTTTTACGGCTCAATACTGCTGATAGGGACAATAGCTATGTCGCTGCGGCTTAGGACTGTTTTGGCGGGGCAATGGACTAGAACAATGCGTGTAGGACGGAGCTAGGACAGATGGCGGAGCAGTTGTCAAAACTAACCCCACCATCCATTCTATCACAATCAACTTGATCTGGCAGCCATGCCCCCCAAGGCAAAAGCCAGCTCCAAGGCCCCCAATCCCGAGCCTAAGGGTGAGTTCTTGGCCTCTCCCCGCGTCCCCGCTGCTGCTGAGACGGAGGCATAAGAAGCCTCCCTCCCAAAACCTCATGACCCCTCCTTGGCTAACTAAACCGTCTCCTCCAAAGCCTCAGCCGAACCAGCAGCTCCGCAGACTGTCAGCGACCGCACGCAGCAGCACTTCTACAAGACCAACCCTTGCGAGAAGCGACGCCAGGAAGTCGGCTTGTCAGGTTTGACCGCCGCCGAGAAGAAGACGTACACGCATACGCACCTCATCCTCCCCGTGTCTCGCCGCCAGGTCCCGCTCTCCAACCGGACGGAGCGCGAGTTCTGGAAGCACGTCACAAAGGAAGGACTCCCCATCCGCCGCTTGCCGTCGCGCAACCACAGCTGGGGCACCGACCGCCAGGGCCGCGACATCGGCACCTACTCGCCCGAGGAGCTCGAGCAGCGCGCCCTCAAGCACGCGCGATTGACGGCGCTGCAAATCCAGCACCGTCAGTTCCTGTCCAAGAGCGGCAACCCCGACGCCGAGGTGCCGAGCGAGGCCATCGAGCAGGAGAAGAAGCGAAGGCAGACAATGGCTGCGCTAAAGAGGGACCTCTACGGAGTCATAACGGGATCGCTAGCAAAGGATCCGGAGTGGGATGATGTAATTCCTATCCCGCAGGACGAGCCCGAGGGCGCTCTCGCCCAGATTGCCTACCCAGACGACTACGCTGAGGGTATGTCAGCCTTAGTTCTGGACCCTTCTCAAGAAAAGAGAGTGTGAAAGGAACAAAGAAGCAAAAAGAAGCCAAAAAAAAAAACTTATGTAGTTTAGACAAAGACTGACGTCGGAGTAGCCGTATCGTACCTCCGCGCCGTCATGGCCGTCGACGAGTGCTCGCCTCGGTGTCTTCGCCTCACCGCACGTGTCATTTCCATAAATCCCGCCCACTACACTGTATGGTTGTACCGGTTCAAGATCATCTCCGTGCTGAAGCTGTCCATCCCCGATGAGATTGTGTGGCTCAATCAGGTGGCCCTGGCCAACCTCAAGAACTACCAGATCTGGAACCACCGCCAGCTGCTCATGGACTACTACTACCCCTTGATCGAGGAGGAAACGGCTACTGTCCGGTCCCTCGCCCGATCTGAGACTGAGTTCATCAAGACCATGCTGGAGGAGGATGCAAAGAACTACCACGTCTGGTCCTACCGCCAGTACCTCGTCGGCAAGCTGTCCATGTGGACGCTAAGTGAGCTCGGATCTACGCAGAGCCTCATTGAAGAGGATGTCCGCAACAACTCGGCATGGTCTCACCGCTTCTACGTTGTCTTCTCCGACCCGACAGAGTCGACAGCCGGCTCCGGCCCGACGGAGCACGACCCCAAGGTCCCCGAGGCAACCATCAACCGCGAAATCGGCTACGCCCAGGAGAAGATTGCTCTCGCGCCCCAGAACCAGTCACCCTGGAACTATCTGTTTGGGGTGCTAGCCAAGGGCGGCCGGAAGCTGGCAACCGTTCAAGAGTTTACCGAGCAGTACGTCTCTGCTCTGGGTGAGCCGTCCGAAGCGGTGCAGAGCTCGCACGCCCTCGACCTCCTCGCAAAGATATACCACGAAAAGGGTGAGGTCGACAAGGCTGAACTCTGTCTGCAGCGATTGAGCGAGAAGTGGGACCCTGTGCGTGAGGGATACTGGAAATATCGAACTGGTTTGCTCAAGGACGGCGGTGCAGCTGCCTAAAGAACATCATATTGATACGATGTAAACAAAATGAATTGACGAACATAGCATGTATGTATTGAGGATGGTCCGAGTTTTGAATGATATGCGGGTTGTATAGCAATAGCATACATGCAAATGCAGAATGCCCACACCACAGAAGTTCACTGTCCAAAGTTTTTCGAACTATACTCAAATGCACACGAGACTATATCAACTGCTTTGCCTTTCTTACAATACAGTCCTCCGATGGTTGTCAATTTAACCTTTTGAGAGAGGGGGGAAAAAAGCCCACACTTTAGCATACTTGACTAAAATAACTAAAGATAGCACTTAAATACGTCTATTTAACTAGAAGCTACCTCTCATGATATTTCAGGATTATCTTCCCTCTAGATAATATTTCCTAGTGACTACGGTGAAATACCTCCGTCATAAGCATCCAAAGAACTCTATTGTAAACCAGACACACCAACTTACAAGCCCGCAGTTTCAATTTTGCCCTCATCTACAAAGGCAACATCTTTCAACCGAGAGAAATCCGTCGATACGGAAAGAGAGGAAAGACCAAAAAAACAAGGCACTTCCCAAGAAAATCTCCATTACCAAAAATTGACCTTCAAATGGGTAGGAAAGCTCCATCAGCAAGCATCACAAGCGAAAGTGGATCAAGGTCAAGCCACACCCCAAAACATCATCCCAAACCATTTGACAAGATCTCTTTTTTTTCCTTGGCCTCCCGTTTACTAGAGAAACGCCCCGAGCTCTATCAAGAAGCGCTAGGGATGTCTTCACTTACGCCAGTGGAGTGTCTCTACCAAAACACGGGCTGAAGATCGTCCCGGTGCATATCAAAAGAAGTTGGCAAAGTTCCGCCCGCGGTCTCGGTACGCTCCTCCCCCCCCCTCTCCATCCCAACTGAGTCGGATTGTATGTGGGTCGTCAAATGTATGTCTATGTAAGCGAGTAGTGAACCCCTCGAGGGCGTGGAGAAAAGCAGGCTCAGCCCCTCAAGCAAAGTTCATGATGCAAGACAGAACGCCGATATGACAGTTACAACATTACTCCTTGGGGTAATTAAGCTTCACATGGCAACAGTCAGGAAAAAATCGGATATGAATGTGTAAAAGTTTTTAAGAATTGATGATAGACTGACTATTCGGTTGATTAACAAAATCCGCCGAGAAACGTTCCGAAACCCCATGTAGCCGGATGATTGATTGCCAACTTGATGCAACAAGCTTCAAACAGCTGCCCCCACATCCCAACGTTCAAGCGCCGCTCATAAAACAAAAAGGAAAATATGCTGAAGAAGAGTGAATCGCATTACAATATTATAACCATGTAAATAAACCCCGTAAGGGAAGCCTTTCTCCCTCAAGCCAAGCGGCGTCGCTCCGTGTCCAGTTAACATCTAATTCCTTTTGCAATTCATAACGTGACGTCACTTGGCTCGTAGCCATATAGTACAGTAAGCCTTTTGTAGTTGCAACGCCGTTGCACCACATGCAGCCGGGGGAAAGGTGTCAAGTCTTGAAGGGATTGTCTTCACTGGCTCTCAACGCGCCAAAACTTCCATCCTTCTCTCTCACCCCCGTCTCCGTGCACTCCTACCAGTTTTTCGACACCTTCATTGCCTTCAGCATTTAGGAATTTCTCCAAGTCAATCTCCATGCCACCCTCGTCATCTTCCTCTGTTCCATTCTTGAGGACGGCGGGCCAAAGGACGCCCACACCGTCGCCACCAAGCGTAGTTTCGAATCGAAGGTAGTTTTCAGCCTCGAGCTTCTCTTCGAGCTTCTCAAGCTTCTCGCGCGGGGCATCGGGTCGGAGCAAAGTGATGGAGCAACCACCTCCTCCAGCACCAGTGAGCTTGGTCCAGCCAAGGCCCTCGTGATCCACAAGCTCACGTACCCTCTCTAGCCTGGGATGAGAGACGCCAAGAGAAACCAAAAGACCGTGATTGATGGTCATCAATTCACCGACCCTCTGCAGAGACTTTTCCTCCTCATTGTCGAAATCATCATCTTCAATCACATTAATTGCTGTGTTTGTGGTTTTGTCCATAGCGTCCAGAATAGTTCCCACAAGCTTGGGGTGCTGTTCCTTGAGCTTAGCTACCTTTCTGACCTCGAATTCGGTTGATTTGGCCTGCTTCGTGTCTACCAGCAGGAGGGGCAGTTCAGGGAAATCCCATAATGGTCTTACTGAAGGGGGCCTGGTGTAATCGGTCCGCTGGAATAGAACAGCTTTTCCTTGTGTTGATACCGTGTTGTCGACACCTGAAGGATTTCCGTGGATGCACATTTCGTAAACAAAGGCCCATCGGTTAATTCTTTCCACCTGCAATCGCGCCTCGTCCGGAGGCTGATCAGGATGGGGACCCGAAAGGGTGCGCAATTGAAGTAATAGGGCAGCAGCTACGCAGACCGCAATAGAAGCGCTGCTACCCAGACCAGCGCCGATCGGTATAGTAGATCGAAGAGTGTAAAGGCAGCCCGGGAAAGAGGGCCATCCTAGCGAGAGGAAGAGGTAGAGGAAGGCTGAAGCCGAGTTGTAGTGGACCCTGCGAATTTCTTCAGGCTGGTCGGGAGAGACGATTTCGACATGGGGCTTGATAGCGGCGAATAGATCGGGATCAAGTTCGGTAACAAGGGAGTAGTATGATTTCTTTTTAGAGGGGTGCTGGAACGCCGCCCAGGGGAGATCGTCAATATTCCAGGTGTGGACGAAGTCGATATCCGGAAATCGGAGGGTTACGGTGCGTTTCGATTTGGACAAGGGGGTGACATGAAGGTAGGACCGCAGCGAGATAGCAGCAGCAATTGCAGCCTAATGAAGGGTCAGTAGTTAGTAGGCGATAGCCAAAACACGCCGAAGGACGGAGCTCCGTACCTTTCCGTGGACAACAGAGTGTTCGCCAAACACGATGACCTTTCCTGGAGCGGAAACCATGAACGGAGGCGCCATGGGACTGGACATCTTGCGATCGATCCTCAGTCGCTGTCCGAGCTCACTGTTACCATTGACGTAGGATTCAGGGACGGCAGAACCATTGCTGCCGTTGGTCCCGTTGGTCCCATTGGTACCGTTGTGGCCGTTGAGGCCGTTGTAGCCGTTAACCATGACCGGCTCGCGCGAGGGCATCAGGACACAGGCAATTGGCTAAGCTGGGTAGAAGAGAGGGCGCGTTGTGGTGGTTGAAATGTTCAGCAAATTCTCAGGGAATGTCGTCACGAGTTGCGATCCCTGAGAGCGATGGTCGCAGGAGAACTGCGAACGTGGGTGTACCTTGCTGGCGCGCGATGTCTGTGCGCAATGTCTTGTGCCTTGTGACCCCTGGAAATATTGTCGGAGGCGGTTCGCTGAGTTTGTGCCAATGTTGTGCAAACGGCAACGGTTGTGTACAAGTGTGTAAAGGGGGGGGAGATGAAATGATACGTGGGTGGGCCGAATGAGAACGTGAGTAGGTTAGTGTGTGTGTTGATTGTGTGTGTCCGTGTTGTGTAGCTGTAGAATACGGATAAGAGCAGGTGGTTGATGGTTGACGTAAGGTGAATTGTTCGTGAAATAAAGAATCAAGAAATAAAAATAAAGGGGAAGCCGAGAAAGCGTGGAAGAGTCAAATGACAGAGCTTTACGAGAGGTGGAGGGGAAAGAAGTAAATATTTGGAGACGGGACTGGCGTGTGGAGGTGGAGGAACGGCTGGAATTTGACTTCGTTTTGCTTTGGCTCACTTTCTCCTCGCCCCCCAACAAAAGAAGCCGGCGAGACAATGGGTAGGTGGATATGTGGTAAATGGGGAAAATGGAGAGGGAGGCGTAGCGTCAAAAAGCACCGTTAGCTTCAAGCAGTGAGGTCCCGGTTTCTGCTGTTTCCCTGTCGCGCCCTCCCCGCACTTTTCCACTCTAGAAACCCGACAGGTCAAAGGTGTCTCCAAACTGACCTGGCAGGGCGTGTGCCAAGCGTTGCTGCGGCGGTGCAGAGTAAATGATGCGTCGGCCGACGCCACGATTGTGACGAGGATGATGTGGTCGTGCCTGAAGCTTGGTGCTCAAGAGCTAGACTAGCCAAGTTCCTCATATGACCAAATGGGGCAGCTAAGAGACTTTGCTGACTACCGAGCCAGCGGTTCAGCACGGGAGGGCGTCGTATTATCACCCGGTTTCAATAGCGAACCTAGAATCAAATTGCTCCCACAACCCGCTACGCCTGCGCGTGTGCTACTGAATGATACCAAGGGATGCAGGCCCGTAAGACGCCGTCTTCCGTAATAGGCTAAGGGCCTGATCCAGCGCTGCAGATGCGGTCCACTTGGATGGAGGGGATGATCGAAGATTAGAAGAACCAACTGATTAGCCTGCCATTCAAGGGCAAGTCAAAAAAAAATAAGAACAGGGTGCCGAGTACCGCGAAAATGAGATGTGAAGACCACTCGAATATGCCAAAGAAGCAATTCGACACCGTCGTTCGGTAATGGCTTCTCAAGGGCCAGCGGAGGGCCTTTGTCAGGGTCGAGAAGGGGAGTGTGTAATGATAGACCGCCAATTGGAAGAAAAGGCGGTCTAGTGCAATACTGGGCTTTCTAGAGAGCTCAAAAGCTCCCGTTTTCCCTGCTGTTCTGGACCCCGGGTAATTAATTCCCTGTCCTTGCCCAGCTGGCTGGCCCGTGATTTATTCAAAAATGGACGGAGACGGCAAGGCCCGGAACCGGAACCCAGATAAGGAGAAGAAAGAGAACCGACGCGGCGCACCAGGAAAACAATCACTCCTTCGCAAACCCAACCAGCAACGAAGAGCCCAGGTACAAGCTTAATCACGTTGCTGACCAATGAATTCCGCTTCCCATGGCAATCAGCACGCAGCCAGAGTCAAATCCCAAAGATTGTAAGAGAAGTGTCAGTGTTTGTGATTACGGTTCAACACGGTGTACGAGAGGTGTGGTGGACACGACTGCGCGCGATAGTGACGATGATGACGATTGCGGCTACCTCTGAAAGTAGGCCCCTGGTTGTGTGCGATGCAGTTGGTTGACCAAGAGGGGGACGTGCCAGCCGGTCCAGTCCAGGATTATGGTTGGCTGGCGGTCAAGCAGCCAAAGGCAAAAACTCATGAGAAACGATATGGACGTGCCTGGCAACAGGAAACACCTGACATGACACGACAAGGGATGGGTGGCCAGCAATCCTGGCAAATCGGACAAGAACCAGCGCAATGTGCTTTTGCTTTGAAATCGCTCTTGTCTTAACTCCTCTTGGTACGTGTCTCGGGTCTGCCAATCTCGATCACAGTGTCGCACACAAACATAGGTGGTGTTGGGCTGAGGTAGTGCTGGGAAGCAGCCGCCTGCAGAACAAAGCAAAGTGTGTGTATCAAGTTTCTGAATCCGAAAACGAGTTCGAAATACGGGAGGTTCCTGACGGAGGGGGAGGGGTAGCAGCAACAGGTTCTAATAGGTCCAGATGCCGGTCCCTGCAGTTCCCACGCTTGGGACAGATTGCGAAGGCCGTGATTGGAGTAACACCAAGCCACTCGCCCACTTGCTGCCGCGTTAGGTATGAGCACCTGTGGGCGTGAGGGAGCACACACCTTGACCTTCACCGGCCGGAAATGCTGTCAGACGCCTGAAAATTACCGTACCCTGCAGTGCAGTGCAGCGCAGACAGCCCACGGAATCCTGGTTCGCGGACGCCGAGGGGAGAAGCGCCGGGGTGCTGCGCGTTGAAATACAGCAGGATGTGCTGCACCGTGATGCGATGCGATGCGCTGCGACGCGACTGGGGCGTGCCTGTCGTCTGGTAATTCTCGTCGCCGTATCCACTCTATTGTCTGATGACAACCTTCATTGTCGTCGCGGGGTAGGGCCCTGCGTGGGGTCAACGAGGTCAACTCGGAACAAACGAATAAGTCGTGAGGTTGATTGTGTGCTGGTGACGTGTAGAAAACCGAGATCAGTGTCATCCGTCTCACCACTGGTGGCGTGGTACGGTGCCTCAGGTTGGTCTCGTGATGCAGTGGTATGCAAGACAAGGCGTTGATGTCGATGCCTGCCTGCCTTCCCGTTCTGACGACTTTGGCGAGCTGCCAATCATGCCTGTCTTTCTCACAGACGACCACACACAGACTCGCAGACCACTGGTGTTTATTGGTCGAGCGTTGAGGGCCCCGTGGCTGAGCGCCATAACTGGGTGCTTTCAGTAATTGAGTGAAGCTCTAAATTCCAGACTCAGCTCTTTAAACGTGGCGGTGAAATCATCGGTGATACTTCTCCACACAGCAATTGTAGCCTACGGAGTCTCCGACACGCATTGCGTTATTGATCCAGGACGATCAAAAATGGGTTTTTCCAGCGCCCTCAGCTGCGCTAGTGTCAGCCACACCCGGTGACCTCGAACTATTATTCCTAGTCGGGTAGCTTGCCAACTGTGGGCAGCCGGAGTTATTTCGAATGGAGCAAAATTGCCATCCTTATCAGCCACCACCTATCCAATTTGTTTGCATGAGCACTGCCCCTATTGAGGCCTTCTGTACTATTTTTTTTTCAATCATGCGGCAGTGTTGAATAATCCCGCATGAACTATTTTGTTTTTGCATCTTGTCTACCAACAAAGTCATTAAAATTGTCAGGCATCATATGTCCAGGATCACTTATAGTGCCTCCAACTACCTAACCAGAAATTTTCACGCCGTTCAGGTAAGAGATAAAAGAGAAACGATACAAGATGTTGAAATTTTATATTCCATCAGTAACTTAGAGCAGATGCTTACCTTCTGCATTGATGGCGCATAGTGTTCATCTCATTGACCTAAGATTATGTATGAAAGCACTCTGACTCATTGGACTTTCATTGTATCAATGCCATAATATCGAGCGTAATAGAATTAGAAATAGATCCGTTCTAATATTGAAAACACACACCAATTCATGTGTTAATAGATCAAATACTGTTCGTTTTCCTCGTGGCTCAACCGGTGCTGGTCTGGGATGAACGTGATGAGCTGTGATGTTGAAGTGGCATTCCTCTCATCGAGATGTAATTTTAACATGCGGCACCTCTACTCAGATTTTCCAGGGGATCATGCATGCTTATACATTCATCAACAAGTGACTTGCTCCCAGGTTTCGACCTTGATGAGCTCATGTTCTCATGAACGGCCTAAAAACTAACTGACTTCAAAATTAACAAGCAACTTGGCTCATTACAGAATCGAAGAAGCTATTCTTACACAATTTGGAGAACTTCATCGAGCATATACTTGAATCATTCATGAAACAGATGATCGAGTATTTTATGATAACATAGATTCGCTTCAAATAGTTTAGATATCATCTCTGAGATGAACAGGTCGCCGAAACTATGAAAAGCCAAGAAAGCAAACTAGCGTACTACAGTATCTTTCACATATATGATACTTCATCGACTATATAATGAAATACGGACCTGCAATAGAAGTCTTGGTGGAGTTTTTTCAATACCCTACAACTCAGATAACGAATAACTAGGCGTTACGACAAAATCCTCGTGATGGACTACTTTGCGAAAGGTGAACATTACTACAGGATATGGCATGCAAAAGTAGAGAAATGATACGAAAGACTGAGCCAAATATACCGAAAATAGCATGTAATTTTTGTTGGAGGAAAATTACCAACGTGTACAGGGAAACAAAAAGGAGTGGCTTCTATAATGCTATCACGACCAGTGCAGGACATGTCGCATCGTGCATGTCAACGAGTACACCAAAATCATTGCCAAAACCACAAATAAACAGTTTATTTAGCAAGCATAATTTTTTTTTACTGAACTTCACTTTACATTAGTCCCGACTTACAATGAGAGCGGAATTGGCTCATCCCGGTGCGCTGTGCGTGCAGATTTTGAGCCGCATTCCATCTTCTCTTGCTCGATCAGTAGTTTGTAATCAAGAAGTCGCCCACTGCGATTACACGGGAGGCCATAGTAATTCTGCTAATGCAAAAAGAACCAACCAGAGGTCCGATTAGGCTATTAACCTCGTTAAATCGAGGGGTTAGTAGATAGAATATAGCCAGCTATGTCATGTATAATCCCCTCCCACCATGTGCTTCCGAGTTAGTCACAGTCCCAGGTCCAGTATTGTAACCCAATGTCGATTGCCTCAAATTTTTTCGTAGTATTCTCAGTCAGCACAGCGTAGCAACGTGATTATAGCCAAGCATACGCAGAGATGTACTATTGCGCAGCCGAGATTGCGCGGTGCATGAGATCAAACACCATGCCCATGATCGAGCCACCTCGAGTTGGTTTGATCCATTCAAATAAATAGACTTGGATATCTGCTTTAAACATGAGACACTTACTCTCTCGATAAGAAGGAGACAATGCTGTTGCCAACGAGCAGCCGCCCGCATGAATCTTAATTTGTAGATTTTCCACAGGGAGGAAATACTCGTAAGCGATAGGCCAATCGTCTTGGCATGATTAAAAAGGGGCAAAGTAGCTGCATGCATTAAGCAATCTTGAGAATAACCTTGTGGCTTCCAGTATTTATATCTTGAAGGATGCTTTAACCCGGCAGATCAAATCTCCGAATAATGTATCACTGCCCCATATTTTGCCTGCCTGGCGGGAACACCAGCAGTCCGGCGGAAGCAAGGAAAATCGCCGTGGCTCCGCCCCGGCACGTTCCAGTATCAACATCTTCCAGTTTGATACTCGGCGGTCGTGAAGATTGGTCCGATATCTTGGAACCCATGCTCACCCAAGAACCTGGCTTGAGCATGTTCTAGACCACGGCTCTCTCTATCTCAACGTTGGCTGCGGCGCGCTATCGTTCTTTGGCATGAACCAGCTGAGTCCAATTTCTCATCCTGTCCACTTGCCGGGCCCATTTTCGGATTTCAAGCCAAAGATGGTTATCATGGTCTTCATCTCGCCGCGTTTGCATCTAGCCTGAAGTTCTCTAGAAAGGAGTCGAATCAACGGTTGGGTGGGGCATCATTCCTTGAATCCCTGCACCAAACCTCAATCAAAGGATCGCTTCCCCCCCAGGCGCGGGACAATTGTTGTAAAAAAGCATCCTCGCTTTCGCAGAAGAAGAGCCGTCATATTTCGGAAACAAGAATGTGGTTGGGCAATTTCGACCCTCGTTTCGTCCCTTGTTCAGCGTTTAAAGTCTCCCGATCTGGTCAAGGCTTGGCCGTCATATCATATAACCTCCTTCCAAGAAGGTTAATGGATCATCATCCATCTGCTCCGTAGCGTCTGCCAGGTGCCAAACACCTGTATCTGTTTAGCATCCAGCTAGGACCAGGGCGCAGCAAATGTGGATCGTTTATTGGCCGTGCGGTAACCGCAGGCCATTGCACGATGCTTCAAACGTTGCCCATCCGTGCGGTCAGCTGGCTCACGGCCAGAAAGCTTCTAAAAAAAAAAAAAAAAAGCTTGCCAAGGGCTGAGAGCGCCGCGCAAGCGCTTCAGCCTGCAACAAGTTCCTATATACTCCCGACCTTGCCGATAGTGTCAGACGGCAATAACCAACAGCCAACAAGAAATCGCCTTAGACATTTTGACCGGCGCCTAATGACCTCCCGCACAGCCCGGAATGGGGATCCGCCGCAAATTGGGCCGCCCCGTGTTGACGCAACCCCAACGGTGCCTGTGATTGAATGAAGAGCCACGTTCTCACCATTGTCTCATACGATTGTAACTTAACTTGACCATGTTATAACTGCCCCGCCATCCGCAATTCTGTTCTGCCTCGATCACAACCCTTCAGCTCCCCCCCGCCATGTCCGTCACCGAATTTGCCCTCATCCAACTCAAGCCGGGCTCCTACGAGGCCATCCCTCCAGTGCTCCGAGAGTGCTCGGACATTCAGACCCGATGGGTCCAGGAAAACCAACCTCATCTCCTTAAAGGCAAATCAATTCCAAGTCACAGCTCCTGGTTCTTCCAAGAAGAAGCCGATTCGCCCTGTCTCGCCATCACAGCACCATGGGACTCCCCTGCCGGCCATTTCGCATACATTCAGAGCCCTGACAATCAAGGCATCCTCAAAACACTGTCCCCTCATGTGGCCGAGGGCTCTGGATCAGTTCTCCTGTTCCATCTCAACCCCGAAAGCAAAGAAACAGAATTCCCCGGCGAGCTGTTTGGCAAAGAGCCAGTATTCAGTATCGGCAGATTAGTAATAGACGCCAGCCAAAAGAAAACGGTACAAGAAAAGTTTCATCAATTGGAGTCCAAGGCCAAGGAACTGAAACCCGGTAGCATGGTGTGGGCAGGTTGGAAGTTGGAGACCGATGAGGATGCCGAGGACTTCATCATATTCTGGAGTCAAGGCGTGTTAGATGGCTTGCTGGACGACCTGTTCAACACACCTGATGCGGAACACGACATCCGCAAGTTTCGAAATGCCCAGTAGCGAGTACACCAGGTCAACCGATCGACCGTCACGGAGATTGGGGGCTTAATACAAACAAAAATTGTGACTCGAATCGTGCTTTTTTTTCTTTTTGGACTCTATCCGAGTATCCTCCTTTCAGAGCACATGAAATGCAAGGTATCCCGAGACGCCCATTCGTGCATGTGAATCCTCCCACACCCAAATCAGCCCGTTTTCTACCACATGTTTAAGCAGACTTCTTGTTCTTCTTGCTGACGTCGGTCAGTGTAAGAGCTGTGCGAACCACCAGTCAGTATCACATTTGGCCATCGGATTTCTCTCGCATCGACGGGAGAATGTTCAGGGGCGCATACTGGGGGGAAGGCTCTGCTTGAGCTTCTCGGCCTTGTCGGAGTCCTTAAGCACCAGGGTGTAGAGGTTCTTCTGGCAGCGGACCTTGAACTTGACGGCGTTGGTCTTCTTGCTCTTCTTGATCCGCGCGGCTGGTTCTCTGTTAGATAAATTCCAATGGTGCGCATTCCCCTCGTCAGAAGACGTAGTCGTCCTGTGGCTGTGGGCTCGTCGGGTTTTTGCTCAAACGTACACGAAGCGTCCTTGCGACGGCAGATCTGGATGAACTGTAGGGAACGAAGTCAGCATTTCATAATACACGCCAAATGAATCTCCCTCTGTAATATAGACATACCTCCTTGATATCAGCGACCTCCTGAGGCATTTTGGCGGTGGTTCAATGGGACGTTTGAACTGGAAATTGTCAAAGGCTCAGATGTGCGATTTCGATAGTTTTAGGAGGAATTATTTTTGTGCGTTCTCGCGGGGACGTGCGCACGGACCATGTGTGGGAGCGTCTTCGGGTGCAAGATGACCGATCCGCCGATAGGTGGCGCGGGCTTTCCAGTGAGTAGCGTGGCGGTGCGGGGTGGAACAATACTTGTGGCGCCAGGCAGACAACTTGGAGGCATCATTGCTGGGCAGAAACTGGCCACTTTTCACTTACGACAAGCTGGGGTATCTGTCAATAGGTTTCATTTCTTATAATAGGTCTCATTTGTCTTTGTTTGCTTTTCTTACTGCACCAGAATCCAGGCGTTTCGAGGCTGGCTAGACCTTTTGCTCACATAACCCCTCTACCTAGCTCAAATTTACGGCACCGCTTTTGATCGCTATCAAGATGCCTACAGCTTTGGACAATGCGATGAAATCTAAGGTATGTTGCACCATTTAACATCAATATTACCCTTGGTTTTGTTTCTTTGACTGACATCATTGGTGAAGAATATGGTGTGGGGTGAGTTTATATAGGGTAGCAGGCTGAAAATGGTCTCTGACAAGAATCAGCCTTTGGTCTCGTGGTGATTGCTGCTACGGCCAAGGTGATTTGGGGCAGTGAGATGTTCCCTCCAGAGCAAGATCCGACAGGCGACCCAAAGAATTGGACACGGGAGGAGATGCGTAGGTGGCTAGCTGCGGTGAGTTTTATAATTATCCTTTGAAATCTCAATGGCTCACAAACTATGCAGAGGAATTTGTTCCCCCAGGATGGTGATTCAAGGGAAGAATTGCTGGAGAGAATTCTCACGAACATGAGAAATCCAAGGGCGTAACCCGAGCTTCATTTTTTTTTATGTGGTATGAGAGAACTTCATTTTTTTTCTCTCTTTCTTTGGCGTCATAAATTGTGCCAATGTCGATTGTGTTCCTATCGTTTCCACTTTGTGGGGTAGGCAGCTGTGCATGCCTCACGGTTGCCAGTTCCAAGGTATTGTTTGCCGAGTACATGCGCTGGTGTCCGGGAAGCGCCCAAAGATAATCGACCATCTGTTTCTAGTGTACTGACCGGCCAGTTATGTGCGTCCCGTGGGTGGATAAGGGGCGCTTAGTGGACGCTAGTCGGGACCCCGGTATAAGAAGTCTTGACGTCGAAGAAAGGGGTCAGATTAGATGCTAGTGAGGGGCTTCAGGAATTCTACGGCCTTCATATGTGAGGCATGAATCAATCGATGGTGAATCTTATGTACTTTTAGGTGGTGGTGTCGAATTCATTTCAGCCATTGAGAGGGCGCTTGTACCGGTTCCGGAGTTAAGGTTTCAAGTAATTAGCTTCGCTACCCTTGCTGAAACCACGTTGGACGACAGGCCATTGCTGGTGGCCGTCGCGCAGGTACCAGCCGATCCGGTACTAAACCAGCCTGGTCGCCAAGTACCTCTTCCCAACTATACCTCCCAGCACCCAACCGCTTTAGTCCTCTCGGCCTTGCGTTGCACGTGCCACGCATCCGCCAGCCTGCGACATGGATATCCGTCCATCTCATCTCTCTTTACTGTTTGGAGCCCACACACGTTGCATCAGGTCTCTCCCCATCTTCGGAGACGCTCCTTCCGCTATAATGTCCCTCTCTGTTTAGCCTGAGACCGCAGAACCACGTCACTCTGCATCGCCGTCTACATCTGTCTGCAGACAGCTGCCGCGAGCCCCTCTGCATATGTCTGCGACGTCATACTTCCGGTCCGCAACATGGCATTCTTCGAAGACCCGCGCTTGCGACAGCGCTGGAATCAGATCGCCCATGACGCAGAAGCGGTAACCGAGAATGCTGCCGCTGGAATTTGGTCCTTTCAACACCACTACATCAATCCCTGCCTCTCCTCGGTTGCCAATTCCATCGAGCAGTGCACCTCAGTCTGCCTCGGCGACCCAGAAGAGCGCATGCGAAAGCGCCGAGAGCGCGAGCGTACACAAGGAGCGGCAGAATACAGTTTTGATTTCTACGACGACTGGTATGAGGAGGAGCAAAGCGGTGGCTTATTTGGGACATGGGGCAATGAGGACTGGGACCGGCTGCTCGCTGGTACGGGAAACCAAAGGAAACACACGGGCGGCGAGACAACAGAACAGCCTCAGAGGAAGCGGGGTATGAGCTATGGCACTAGAGGCGTGCGACGAAAAGCGAGCGAACATGACCCGACCATTATCCCCAGCACGCAACCGATCGGTTTCTTGAGTAAGCTGCCTTGGAAGATGGGCGGTACGTTGCGATACAAGCCGAGCGCGGCCGATTTGCAAGATCACCCTGGGAGGCATGGTGATGGCGAAGGAGAGCCTTTATTGGGCTCTGATGACGATTCCGACCCCGGCGATCTGATTGTGACTAGAAAGCGGAGCGGAACAACTGGATCGGGCGACACCTCGGATTCTTATCGATCGCGCGGGGACCTTTTCCCCAGCGATGGAGAGGGTGAAGAAGATGCAATCCCACTTGATGATGAAGTGACGTACGATATGGTGAGAAAGGATGATCGCAGCAGCGGGAAAAGCGGCGCAAGCATTCATACACGCAGTAGCAAGGGCAAACGACCGGCTCGTGGACATTCGGTTTCCAGAACAGTATCAAGAACAACTCTTGGATCAGTGCGGTCAAGAGACTCATTACGTGTTTCGTCGCGAGAATCATTGAGGCTGGGCTACCACGCAATGTCACTTTCCAACACACCGGACGTCGATAATGTGCCTTCGCTTCGCGACCTTGCGATGGAGGAGCAAAGACTTGGACACGAAGAGGACCTGGAAGTGGCTAGGAAAAAGGAAGCCGCGGGACAGCTGGCAGCAGAGAAGGGGCTTGGTGCAACCCTAGCATTGCGCTCCATATCGGAACCAAAACCACTTGTGGCAGAAGATGAGGTCTATCGACCCGAAACCCCCAAGAACACCCCCAAAGAGACGATAAGGGCGATTGACGACCCAAACAAACGGAATGAACCGTTTGAACCAAACACACGCGCACCGAATTCTGCGGCGCCGACAGGCGATTCAAAACAACGATCCGAGGATACTGTGTTTATCCCGGCGCGACTACCAAACTTTGGATGAGTATATATGGAGGATAATTGAACCAAGACCTCGAGTCGCCAAAGCGACACTTTGTTTGACCTGTCTAGAAATAATCTGCATTTCTGGCGCTGTAAAACTATGGGAGACGGAGCATGCGCTGGACCATGATTACGATATAAAGCGGAATGTGTATATGATACCAGACTGGAGCGGGAGATGGACCATGGGCGTTGTATTGAAATATGAAGGCATAGGAAGCATGCAATTGAAGACTGATTTTGCTGATTAGCTAACAAACACCTTTGATGTGATGAAGGTAGATTCGGCCGAGCAGGACGGGTCACGGGCAATTGGCGAGGTGCTTCCCCAAGGTGGAAATACCTCGGTCCTATGATCCTAGCTCCCCCGCCAACTGGATTCCCGTTTGGGGACCTGATAGCTCGGCTGATGGTAACCCCCGGCCCAAAATCCCCACAGTCGTGGACATGCGGCTGGAGAGCTGGCTGTAAAGACGGCCTGGGCCTTTATATATAGCGGAAGTGGTATCGTTCTCCAATTGGATCGCATCTTCATCCCTGACAGTTTGTTTGTCTTATTTTAGACTGGACATCCTTCTCTGGCTGTCAGAAGCACCCACCCGCGTTTCTTGACCAACGACTTTACTTGTGCTGCAGCCATTGTGGTTCTCAACTACACACACGACCTCATTCAACATGGCGCCCACCGGCCCCATCACCACTCCCATCACCACCCTTTTGGGCATCCAGCACCCGATTCTTCTCGCTGGAATGGCGCGCACATCAGGCGGGCTCCTTGCCGCGGCCGTGTCGAATGCGGGCGGCCTGGGCGTCATCGGCGGCTTCCAGTACACGCCAGACCAGCTTCGCGACATCATTGCCGAGATGAAGGCCAACTTTTCGCGGCCCGACCTGCCATTCGGAGTCGATCTGGCACTGCCGCAGATTGGAGGCAACGCGCGCAAGACCAACCACGACTACACGGGCGGCAAGCTTGACGAGCTGGTGGACATCATCATTGACAGTGGCGCCAAGTTGTTCGTCTCGGCCGTGGGAGTGCCGCCCAAGGAGGTGATTGACAAGTTTCATAAAAATGGCATCCTGGTCATGAACATGGTCGGACACCCAAAACACGCGGTAGGTTAAAAAAAAAAAAGACACTTGCGCACACAATGAAAATCGCTAATGCATGAGTTTCTTCTGTCTAGGCCAAGGCGCTTGACCTCGGCGTCGACATGGTTTGCGCTCAGGGCGGTGAGGGAGGCGGCCACACCGGCAACATTGCCAACTCTGTCCTTATTCCTGCCGTGGTAGACGTTGCCAACAAATATACGCCTCCTATGCTCAAGGGCAGCAAGGCCCTGGTCGTTGCCGCAGGCGGTATTTCGTCTGGCCGAAGCCTCGCAAGCTCGCTTATGCAGGGTGCGGTGGGAGTGTGGGTTGGCACGAGGTTCGTTGCCTGCGTCGAGGCCGGGTGCAGCGAGGAGCACAAGCGGGAGGTAGTGTCGTGCGACTTTGATGGTACGGACCGGACCCTCGTCCTGTCTGGGCGACCTCTTCGGATGAAGACGAACGACTACATCCGCGCGTGGCATGCGCAGCCCGAGAAGATTAAGGAGCTCTGCGACAAAGGCGTTGTGCCAATCGAGCACGACTTTGACGAGGGCAACGATGTCGATCCCCCGCACCTGATGGGCCAAGTAGCCGGATCGATTGCGAGCGTGCAGCCAGCCAAGGTGATTGTTGATGAGATGGTTGCAGAAGCTGTGGATATGCTGAAACTGGGAGGATTGTATCTGGCTGGCAAGAGTCGGTTGTAATTGTAGGACACGGTAATGATATCATGGGTGAAGAGCATTCCTATTGAATAACACATTTAGAATATTATTATCTCTGCGTCGAAAAACGCAAATATTTCATATATGACCTCGAGCCAACACGGATAGGATGACCTATTACGACTGCAAGATGCATTAATAGTAAAATGCCTATTTTCACCAGACGTACCTTGAAATACGTAAGAAGCACTCTGCCAGCTTACCCTATGGAGAGCACCGCGCGATAATCTCCGATATCGAAAAAAAAACTTTCATTGGATGTCCTCGGATGCCATCGTGAGTTGGCTTAACGGAGATGCGAACTGGGATCCAGTAGGGTACCACCCATGATCCCACAGTATAAAACCAAGAAAGGCCCATGGTGAATCCGCAAATTTACCTAGCTCACAATTCTTTGTTCTTTCTGCTTTATCTTCGTATCCCACTGTACCGGCTTTCAATTTGTTTACGCTAGGTCGGCAATAAGGAACAAGAACAGCACAATTATCTGCCCTATTTCTATCAAAAACCCTTCAACATTGCTTCTTCTTCTTTCTTTCTGCTCTGGTCACGCCCGGACGCTCTGGTCTTGGATTATATACACAGTCTCAGAAACTCTTCTGTTGGCTGGCACTGTGTTCGGGACGTTCCTTTGCATACAAGGTGAACAAAAGAGTGTCAATAGAGAACCAATCGTGTTTTCTGGCATAAAAAGCACCCCTGGAGACTCTTAATTCGTCCAAGAGGCCTCGAAATTTACGCCGACTCAGAAATGGCATCTCAACCACTTTGTGCATTTGGCATGGAAACTAAGAATGTGGAACCAACCGACCTGAAGAAGCCCACATGGACTCAGCAGCCTGGGCTGCTATCAGAAAACTGCGTGGAACACCTCCCACCCTACCGCTGTATCAAGATGAGAGCACAGGGTCCTGGTGGCCTCACCCGCATTCTCCCGGTGTTCACAACCGATGATCCGAGCCTCCGGTCGACAGTCCCACAGAATGAGTACATATTGGTCGCGCTGGACTTCAAGTATATTTGCAAGGACAAGGTCGGCAAATATCCAAATGGAAAGGAATACCGCTTTAAGCCCATCACAGAAGTTGGTATTTCATACCTCGATATGAGGGACGTGCTTAGCGGGCGTGGCAAAGAAACATCTCCTGGAGACCGAGGGTCGTCTTGGTTCCGTTTCATGTCCCCCGCCCACTTCATCGTCGAGGAGTACCAGGATCACTGGGGGCACCTGTGCCAATCTGACGGGTACGGAACCGATGCTTTTCTTTTCGCCTTTGGAAAATCGAAGCTGGTGCGAGAAGGATGCCTCCCCACACGGCTAAACATGCTGTTCCAGGCCCTGCAAAGAAGAAATCGGACGACAGAGGAAATTGCTTCTGAGCAAAACCGCAAGCTCATCATCCTGACGTTTGGTGCACACTCTGTGGAGACAACTCTCAGCCGGCTGGGTTTGATGTGGCCTAGCCTACCCGATGTGGAAGTCATGGACGTCCAGAGGGATTGCCGGATTGAGATGCGTTTCAACTCATCCAAGACGAGGCTCGAATACGTCATGGAATCCCTGGGACTGCGCTTCGTGGACAATCATTTCGGCAAAATCTCGCACTGCGCCGGAAACACTGCCGTCTTCACCATCCAGGTCTTCTTGGCGCTGTTCTACAAGACCCAGGAGCAGTCTGTGGCCTTTTGTCACCGGGTCTATGTGCCATGGCTTCGTTACACGTGGGTGGGACACACGCTGGACCGAGCCAACGTTGCCCCTGGGACTTCGGCGCGGGGGCGGCAGGAGAACCAGATGAACAGGAATGAGGTGCCCCAGGCCAGGGACGAGAATGCATTTGCATGATGCCCTGGTGATGTGAACGTGGTCTAGAGCGTGATGCAAGAGGCAAGCAGATCCTCACCTAGGCAGCCATCTAGAATCGTCAAACTTGTGATGCTTCGGCTATTTTCATTCACAACCTCCACAAATACGCTGAGAAACAGTAGGAAAGAGGCCTCCTTTGGCACATGCAAACACCCATTCATAGGATTTGGATTGGCTAGTGTGTGCTTGTACATAAATAACACAAGGGCCAAAGCATGGGCCAGGGTCTCATTGCACTCGCCCATAATTCTTTTACTTTCTGTCGCGAGTTTATGGCGTCCTTGTCAGGAAAAAAGAAGGCTTTGGAGAGAGGTTAATGGCTTATTATTACTATTACTTCATTATTTAAATAAAAAGTGATTTGACGAGGCCTTCTTGCAAACTGTATAGATGAAAAGTGCGGTAATGGAAGAGTGAACAGGGGCGTATGCCCTTCTCATGACAGTGATGGTAAGGTTCGAGAAACGTAACATTGAGGGGAAACAAGATGCAGCACAGACGCGCACAGCAGAATGTTTTGTATTAGGATGGGGGATACATGGTTTAGAAAGTGGTTTGTGGCCATGGAGGCTTGATATCCCGATGGCTTGTTTGCCCACAGCTACTGCACCTCGTGTTATTCGGCCTGGCTGGCATCATGCCTCGTGCTCTCAGTGGTACAGCTAAACGAGAATGGGGTCTGTCGCTTGTGGAGTAAGATTGTGGTTCACAAGTCTCAAATCAAAAAGCGTGTTTGCCTTTTCGACTGCAGAGAGGCGAGGCCGACCCGCCTCGCCTCGCCTACGATACGTGCATTTATTCATTGTTTGTTTGCTGAAATGGGTCATAAGAGGCTTGCGAGTCCCCTCGGAGAGCTCGGCTGGCCGGAAGAAGTGACCTGCAAACCATAGCAAAGAGATATCGTGCGCTTGTGCCAACTATCTTCTCTAGGGAGCCATGTGCTTCTATCAGTGATTACCTGAGTCAGCCGATGTGCATCGACACAATCCGCTTGGTTTGAACAAATCCCATCGGTCCGCCGTCATGAGAGCATCGTGACTTAGATGCAAGCACACACAACGTAGCGTCATCGGCACTGTCGCCCCCCAAACACGCAGCGATGCGAATATAAAAAGACCGAACCTGAAGAGACAGCGCTTTCCGGCAACCTCTTGGTGTTTTGTCTGGCCCCATTAGTTTCAAACAGTTTCATCAAGCCTCCCCCACGATACCCCAATACTCTACAGTCATTCACGAGTAAAAGAAATGGAGTATAGCGACTCATCGCATGGATCAGAGCCTGATCCGCCGTATTCATGGCTCAGTGACGATGACCTCAACTTGATTGGAGAGCTGGGGCTCCCTGATGCATACCACTGGGGAAACTTGCAAGACTGGACCGGGAAGATTCTCAAAAAGTACCACGCTCTTCCCTCGGACTCGAGGACGGTCCGCCAGAGATTCATCCGGACCAGGTGCGTCGCCTGCAGACGCCTCTGCGAGGATCCGGACCTCGAAATTGTCATCGACCCGCCGGTGGCACTCCCATGCGGCCACATAATGGGGTGGACGTGCTACGCAGACCACTGTGACAACTACGCTGCAGACGAAGGTCCACCAACTTGTCCATGGACCGGGCCGTCCGAGGACGAACCCAAGGACTGGTCGCCCGCCTGCAACGAGCGCATCGTTTACGACTGCGAACATCCGTCCATGTCGGCGCGCATCCCGGCCCCCAACCAGGAGTTTCAACTCCCTGAAAAGTTCTTTACTCCCCCCGGCGGATTTGTGACGAACAGCTGCCGTGATTGCACTGTCAAGGACTTCCTCGTCACATGGACCCAGGAGGCCAGACAGAAGGAGGGCGTACGCCCCGACGCCTTTGCATCTTGCGGTGCTCTCTACGGGACCCCAGCTGGAGAACGGCGGCCGAGCTTCCGGCTACGGCGTGTCCCAGGGTTTGAGCGCGTGGCAGCAGAGCGATCCAAGTTTCTGGAGGATCTGTTTGCGACAACCGCAGCACCAACCAGGAATGGCGTGGCGGAGGACATGAGCCCGGAAGTCTTGTTTCTTCACCCTCTGGATTGATGGAGAGGGACATTATAAGCGCATCGGGTGATTTTCTTGGTGGTCGGAATTGAAAGCTGAAAGTGGAAAACGAGGCAGGATGTGGCAGAGTGGTGTTGGCAGCTTGTGGGTTGGTGTATTTATCTGATTCTCTCCTCGCCTAAAATCACGACATGGACTCAGTGGCCAACGTTAGCCGCCGACTTGAACCGATAGTTCGTGAATTATGGTGACTGTTGGTGATTCATGCTCAATGAGGCAAGACTGCGCACGGTGGGACTTGGCGGCTACATCAGATGACGCGTTGGCCAGGGCATAATTATGGCTTGGTTTTCGATGACAGTAATCAACGAGGTTTTTCTACTTTTGCTATTCATGCTAATAGGACTGCCGCACACGAGCATCAGAAACTTGATTGTTTTCATTTTTCATTTTAGAGTTAATCGTGTCAATTCTATTTCTCCCTCTCTCTGACGTCATCTGCCTTATTCTGGTTTGATTCTTCCTTTTATCGACTGAAGCTTTGTTCGACCACACACCGCCATGGAAGCCCACAATGCAGCAGTAGCCTCCATTTCCGAAAGGGTCAAGCATTTCTATGCTAGAAAAGAACCCTTTCGGATGTACCATGGGTCGACCAACACCACGCGCCGCTCCACTCGCCGTGTTGACAATACTGTTGACTCGAGCGGTCTCAACCATGTCTTGCAGGTCAATACGGCAGCCAAGACGGCTCTTGTTGAGCCAAATGTCCCCATGGATGGTTTGGTGGATGAAACACTAAAACATGGGCTCGTACCGCTCGTGGTGATGGAATTCCCTGGTATTACCACGGGTGGAGGATTTTCCGGTACTTCCGGAGAGAGCAGTTCGTTCCGCTATGGCGTCTTCGAAATGACAATCAACTCCATTGAGATTGTCCTAGCCGACGGAACCATCACAAATGCTTCGAGAACGGAAAAGCCCGATTTATTCTGGGGTGCTGCATCTGCTTTTGGGACACTTGGCGTGGTAACTCTGCTCGAGGTTCGGTTGAAGGAAGCGAAGCGATATGTTGAATTGACGTACCAGCTGTGCGCTGGTCCATCCGATACGGTGGTGAAAATGAGACAACAGTGCGACAAGGAGTCGAATGATTACGTCGACGGCATGGTACTTTCCAACGATTCGGCCGTGATATGCTCCGGGCGCCTTGTAGACGAGCTCCCACAGGGGCAGAAGCCACTCCACGTCACACGTCGCGGGGACAAATGGTTCGGCATGCAGGTTGAACAAGTCCACAAACAGCTTAAGAAGGATCCTTCCAAGGCTGTCACAGACTACATCCCTCTCCAGGATTACCTCTTCCGGTGGGACCGAGGTGGCTTCTGGGTGGCAAAGTACTCCTTCAATTACTTCTTGACACCCTTTAACCGCATCACACGGTACATTCTAGATTCGCTCCTTCGGGCTCGTGTCATGTATCCCGCCGGCCACAAGAGCGGCCTTTTCGACTACTACTTGTTACAGGACGTGGCAGTGCCTTTTGAAAAATTCACCGAGTTCCAAAACTGGCTCGATGAGCAGTTCTCCATCTACCCACTCTGGATATGCCCCTTGCACGTCCAACGGAGTGCTCCTGACTCTGCCCACGGACTCAACTCTCGGGCTGCCAAGCCTAGGACGCCAGACCTCATCAACTTTGGTGTTTGGGGTCCGCTCAAGGGGACTCGCCGTGAAGTCATCAACAAGAACCGCGCCATGGAACAAAAGGTCGGAGAATTTCAGGGAATGAAGTGCTTATACGCTCACGCCTACTATACGGAGGACGAATTTTGGAGCCACTATGATCGGGAGTCGTACGACCAGCTACGAACCAAGTACTCGGCGGATTATCTGCCCAGCATCTATGACAAGGTCAAAGTTGACGTTGATGGCATCGGAGAAGCGGAAATGTCATCTACAATTAGAACTCACTGGCCGACGCAAGGACTGAGGGGTGTTTATAGGGCTGTTGTTGGCGGTGACTATCTTTTGCAAAAAAAGAAGCGTGAGCCTGCCAAGGAGAATTCAGGAAAGGATTGAGAAGTTAGAGGTCCATGCATTAGTTAATGCCTTGCATAGACTTGTGCACGTAGAACAAGTTATTTTTTTTTAGGGTGGTGTTTAGATTAATGTAAGACATCTCCATACAACCATCTGAAGTTTTTTTTCAGTCGAAATATCTCATCATAGTCTACTCTGCACGGAACGGCCCCATGCTTCCTCCACCCTTCCTTCCGCTCATCTCACTGAAGGCATGTATCTCCTTGTTTCTGTCAAACGGCTTTGAGTTCGGGGATGGCTGCGGCAAGTAGCCAATCTCCGTCGACATGGCAGCTACGAGGTCCGACTCCATCGTCCTGGGAGGCTTCTCCATGGACCAGTACTTGAGGCCTGCAAAGGCGAGCAGTGCACCGGTTCCGATCAGCGCCCTGGGTGGTCAAGTGAGCTAGGTCCAGGGGATGCGGGCAGGTCAAAAGCAAATACCAATTCTTCTTTAGCATCTCGGGGCCGCCCGAGTTGGGAGGCGCACGAGGTTGCTGCTGGCCCGCAGGCACAAAGTGGTCCAGGGTCCGGCGCTGAGCACTGCGGACGAGCGGGGCCGATGCGCCGGCGACGGGCCGGAGCTGGGTGCGGAGCATGGCGTTTGTCGATCGCAGGAGAACCATGGTTGCAAAATTGGATGGGATGCTTCAAAATTGGGTGGAAAAGAGCTTTGCATTTTCATGGTACGGGAAAATCAGGCACATCCTTTTCAATGGAATACCTGGCCCTCGGTCCTGATGAAGCACATGACTTGGTGAGGGGGAATGACGTTTGAGGCTGTCATCTCGACCTCTAATGGACGGTATAGCTTTCCCCGCAGCTGGTCAACTCGGAGAAGGATGAATGGCTTCATATCGATAAAAAGCTTGAGCTTGTGCCTGCGATGCGCCATTGGGTTACATTGCCCAATGGTGGACGGCCGATGATGAAGATCCCCGAAAGACACTGCCAATGGATGCCAGGGAGGGAAGCACACGGTAAATCGGGTTAATGGCAAATGAAATGATGCTGTGGAATCAAAACGTCGATATTGAATCTCTATGGAGCTTTTCTTCGTCAATGCCACTACGACAAATCGCAGTATGATGATACTTGCCAAAATACCTCTGGAAAACGCCCCCTCAGAATATGTTTTCCTTCTCACTCACTCAATGAGACCACAGCACGTCTAAAAGGGCTTTCGCTTATGTTAGAATTATTTGCGGCATTGATCTTTTCGGGCCATCGTGAATGCTTGACGGTATGAGGAGTGCTAACGAGAAATTGAAAATGCCACGTTGCAACAAAAACTGAGGCTTCATCGGCCACAATGAACGGAATGAGAAAGATGGATCTCTAGGAATCAATATTCGATCAAAAAGAGGGACAGTCAAGGTGATGACCGGCCAAAAAATTACAATGGAACTGCGTCGTACGGAACTCGAATCCGTGCCTCAACTTCACACAATGGAAGAGTTGAATCCTAACCCCTAGACCAACAACGCTTGTAATTTGTGGAATTCCGCCTTGCTTATTCCAGTTTTTCCATTTCAGCTCAAAGTGGGGTTGTTGAAGGCCTCAAAATCGCATTCTGAAGAAACTCCAGCATCCCCATTGCAGGCCCGGATTTTCCCAAAACGCCAGCTCATGCAGAACTCAGGTATCAGTATTGTAGCCATCCATCATCAATCCTTTGTTTCATATCTCATATATGTAATGCTCGTCGATTATATCTCGCCAGTTCCATGCTCGGCCATCTCATATTCAGAAGAACGTTGATAGGCTTCTCGCTCGCTCCGTAGTGTAGCTTGATAATGAAACGGAGCCCGAATCAATTATACCGCGAGAATTCTTCGTTAAAAAGGCGAACCTGCCGCATAGAACGGGGGCGAAGCGAGACATAGACCCATTTCGCCTGACCTAAAATCTGAACGGCCACAAACGCGATGATGGCGCGGAAAATCGTTGCAAGCACCCCGATTAAGACATTCAGGTTGGCGTTGCTGCCTTAATTAGGTTGCCTCTGTTTACAAAATCTGCTGAGAATAATCACGATGGCGAGGAGAAGGCAGACTGCAAGAAGCAGCAATAAGAGCTCGTTGAGCCAGATGCGAAAAACGCCTCGGTTTGGCTTCACACCAATTTTCGAGCTACTGTCGGATCTTGCCGAGTCCGGTCCCCTGCCAAGAATCTTGCGTACGAGCTGAAATTCCTGGCCATGGTTTTTGGCGTTTTTGGCGTTGCCTGGTCTCGAGTTGATATCTGGGGTTGGTGGACGAGTTGGGGCTGATGAGGCGGGCACTACACTGTCCTAGTCCACTGAATACACCCCACCATCTGGTGTCAAGAGCGGGCGAGAGACCTGCACTCGCTCTGCAGGATGCCAGCCTGTTGGTTGGTTATTGTCACAAGCCATGGTTCCCAGTCTCCGTCACGGTTAAATGGTGTTGGAAACGCATGTTGAATCAAGAAAAAACCCTGCGAGGGTTTTGTGATGCATTTAATCAATTACACCCATTCAACGGCCAAACGCCTCAAAGTCAATATTCCGGCAAGTCTATGACATTACATTTTGACAAGTGTGCCAGGCGGAGAAACCCTTTTTTCTGAGTGTCTCAAACTTGAAAATGTCCCTCCAGACTAAACCGGCAACGCGCTGGCATCCCGGTTAAAGCACCCTCACAAAGGGCTGAGCCACGGGGAGCCCACACATGCTCAGCCTCTCCTCAGCCCCCGTAACCTTGGGGCGCACGTGGTCCAATCATTTTCAGAGCAGCTCTGAAGGATTCTGCGGGCCAAATGAAAATAATCAAGATGCAACACTGAGACACAAGTTTTCTATTCGAAGGAAACGGGAAGCAGCCTTGCTCGTTGAGTGGCACTGAGTGTGTACACTGGTGTGCGACTACCGAAAGACAAGCTTGCAGCCAGTAGTTGACCCACCTTCGACTTGTCTTGTCAGCACCCAGACATTTAGCGGGGCAGCTCACTTGTCAGTGTGTTCTTAGCACTTCGACAGCTAGCAAATTATCAGTGTATTATATGATGGAAGCAGGGGTTTCCCCGTATTATTTCCCGTCAGTAAACTCAATGAGAACGACTGGTCATCATGGTCAAAGTTGAGCAATGTTTATGGGCAAAGGTAGTAGCTAATTTCTATGATTATCCAAAAACTCGATTAAGATTACAGACAGCCCATTTACACGCACGCACGCCGGAAGAAATTACTCTCCATCCCGGTATCCGGACCTCGTGGGCGTCGCTATCTGAGCTATGCTCCCAAGAAACTGCACCTTCTCTGCGATTCGACGCAGGGTAGCACTCGCCTGGCCGACTGCCTCACCGCGCCGGGTGCAACAGTGACGCAAATGACCGTCACTCCCTTGATCGTTCGGGCAAATGTCCTGAAATGAAAATATTGGAATGTCTGCATCGTACGGGACTCAAATCTGTGCCGCAACTTATCTCAGTGGACGAGTTGGATGCAACTTCACGATCTTATATCTTGTAAATCGGCTCTTCGCACGGACCACCGACTCGTCACCTCTCCCCACTCTCTTTCACGATGAACAGGTTTGGCTGGGCCTGGACCAGTGCACCCCGGGCCGTCCCGATTAGCTTTCTCTGCTGGCAAATCGATGAGATCCAATCCCTGCTGTGGCTACATGTCGTGGATGATTTGAGATGATATTTTTCGTATATTATTTTGATGAAAAAAAATATGAGACATAACCATGAGAATATTCAAGAATTGCGTTTTTTCAGCCCCAAGTGTTTACCAAACAAGAACCAGCACCTCTTAATTTTCATTTTGCCAACCATTGATGATACTGTCTGGAAAAGGCTGAATGCTCCAACAAGTAGTGGAAGGAACTGTCCAACTGAGTTGACGTCGGACAATTCTTGGATTTTGTTGACCTTGATCAGGTACTCGATCAGGGCAACGGAGATGCTGAGGAGCGCAACTGAAATGAGCAGGAGCGTAATTTCAATCTTGGGCTTTATCATGTTCTCGTTGCTCGGCTCCTGCTTGGGGACAGAACCGCCTCTCAGTTTGACCCCAAACATGGCAGATAAGAGGATGCAGAGGCAGACAACAAGGCCGAGTATGGCGAAGACCCTTCCAAAGATGCGAAATCCACTCAAGATGGAGACTTTGTTAAAGAAAACAATCTGGTCTTTGGTATCGCAGTGTTCGATAGGCATCCGGTAAATACCCACGAACCAGAACCAGATGGCGTATGATGAAAGGGCCGTGTAAAAGAGGCAGCGAAAGAGGGCCGAGAGGCCACCAGCGTTTGCGAGGCCCCTGCCCGTCAGACTGGACAAGGAGCCGCAGAGGAGCAGTTGGGTGATGACAGATCCGACGGGACTCCCCCCGTTGGTTGTTTCGGTACACATGCCCAGGAAGAGGGAGGCCTGCACAATGAGGTTCACGACCCGAAGCTCCTTCTCGTCATGGGGCTGGAAGATGGTGGTGAGCAGCTGCGCAACCCACTGGGTGTACAGACCGGCACGGACGCCGATGCCGTAGAGGTCCGCGTTTCCGGTCAGCACGCACTCCGACATTCTGGATCACTGGAAGGGAGAGGCGGCGTCGCGCGACTTGGAGGGGGCTCTTGGGAAGATGTTGACAGGCGGGCTACTGAGGGCATTCCGCCGGGGGAGAGGGGGGGCGCTCTGGGGCACTTTTAAAAGCTGAGGACCCTCGAATCCTTAAGCGCCGGGATGGGTTGGCGTCGCGAGCCGGGGGGTGGGACAGCCCTGCAGCCAGGGTGGTAGGCTGTGCTGACATGCCGTGAGAGGCCTGCCTGGCTCGCTGTTATTCGTTGGTTCTACATTGCGAACCAACTTGCGGCGCTGCGTGACGCTGGGTCGCATTTTTTTCTCCCTCTCTCTCTGTTCAAATCAGGCTGGCGGTGGAGTTGTTGGCCAGCCGCCTTAAAATGCCTTGTTTGGCCTCCCCTTTTCCCATTCGTCTTGCACTTGCGTCCTTGCGCTTTGGTTGACCGAGCAGAGCCTTCGCCACTCTTCGGGCGCAGTCGCTGCCTCACAATTGCCTTGTATTGCTTTGCGCTGCTGCACACGCACATTCTTTAAGCCTCTTATATGTCAAGTCATCCATCCCGCCTCGCCCTGTCTCAAAAAAAAAACGCCTGGCCTGTGTGCCTCGACACCTCCCCCCCCACACCTTGGGATCACCCCCAGGCCTAAATAGGCTTGAAATACTGGCTTATCCACTCCCTCCCGCACCCGCACCCGCACCCGCAACTGAGAGAGCTATCCATCTCTCAACCAACTCACATTCACCATGGCGAGCAATATGACACAGGCCATGACGCAACTGGTCAACCAGACCATTGCAGACATGGCCAGCCAGAAGTGCCATGTCACGGGCAACAGCGACTTGTACGGCCTCGGAAACCGAATCGGCATCTACCTCCAGATGGTGACGGTCCAGCTGTCGTCGCTCATCACCAGGATATCCCCCAGCACAGAGGCCGCGGATCACATCGGGCAGACCACTGTCATTTTCGTCCTCTCCACTAGTATTGTCCTTATCAAGCTCATCGTCGAGGGCGGATTGAACGCTGTCGAGGTTGTACCCATCCTGGGTCTGCTGTTTGCCCAGGTTGGCGTCTGCAGGGTGTCCATGGGATCCAAGCTAACCCTTATCCTGTACATTATGGAGCTACTCTTTGTTCTTGGATTTTTTACTTGGTTTTGGTGGAAGGGGATGGACGGCCTGCCGAGGGATTGCGACCAAGGCTACGCGTTTTTCTTTGCCAAGGTCAGCATTTGGGGATGGTTCCGCACTTTCAACAAGGTCATTGCCATCATATCCGTCATCTTTTCTACCGTTACCTACATTAGGAGTAAGTGCTTCCACTCCACTGAGGCGTTCTCAAAGAGGAACTTGCTGACTGTGTAATGTAGATGTGGTCATCTTCGTGGTTATGGTGCTTTCGGGGGATGTTGATCCTGACCTGCTCAAGGAGCTGGGCGTCACTGGTGGATTCGAGTTGACGCTCAACATTGGTATCATCCTTTTCGTAGAGCTATCTTTGAAGTGGAACAACATTACCGGTGTCCATTCCTTGGCGAGCCCGGGCCAGTTTATGCCTTTTTTTATTGCTTTGGCTCAGCTTATCAGCACAATCTGGAAGCTTCTCCAAGTTCTCGGGAGCGGCGAGACAGAAGAATCGGAAGTAAAAGGTAACGACAGCTCCATATTCCAAATCTAATTTTATACTAATCCGCGAGTACAGAGGACGATCTCGTATGTAAATGCCCAGGCAGGGCCCCATCTATACAGGATGAAGAAGGCACTCAAGCCACACAGGGCGAGGTTGATGACGAGGAAACGGCAACTCCGGGTAAGGAAGATGAGAAGAAAGTTGATGGAGAAAAGAACCAGAAATGATATGAGTAGATGATGTCTTATGTTTTGGATAGAAATACCACGGAAGCTCATGTTTTAAGATATAGTAACGAACTGATGGCGTTGGGGCCTGCTTTGTGCACCACTGGATGCCTTGACAGCCAAGCTTTCAGTTTTGGTTTAAGATAGTCAAATTTTATTTCCAATTAATATTTACTTTTAGCAAGAAAAATAAGGAAGAAGAAAAAAAACAAATGTTGGGCTCAACTGGGCGATCTAGGAACCAAGTCGCAAAGGAGGCACGCAAATAATGTCATACAAAACTGTGACGCCACAGTATGCGGAATTATGCTGCTTTACGCATCACAAATCGTATTCAACACGAATAGGTTTGGCCACGGAAATATTTTCACCCTGACCAGAAGAGTAAGAACTTAATTCTGCTGCAATGCAAGCTTTGTCTTTGTGAGTCGGGGATAAAGTCCATATTCACATGTACTCGCCGATGCCGGAAAACTTTTATATCTGCATTGCTTTATACTGGGATTCTTCCCCCTCTTCACCATACGCTCGCGTGTCGCTCCTTCACCAACATCAAACCGACTAGATCGAACAACTTGCTCAAAAAAAAAAAGAAGCCACGACAGAACCGCCGCTGATACCATGGACGGAACACTGACACGAGATTGTTTTTCTCGTATGCCCTCCGAGATCCGGTCGTTTATTTGCGAGTATTTGTGTGATCACTGCGTCGCAGACTGGGATGTGCCGATGGGGATGAAATCCCGGCCGGACATCTCGCCAGAGCCCCTTCGCAACTTGTGTCTCGTTTCGAAATCATGGAGAGACGCCGCGCAACCTGTTCTCTTCCACTTTTTTTCCGAGTACAAGAAACCTATGGAGTTTGATCAAAATGCTCGACCCACAGCACGGCAACTGAAGGCTATCGCACGCTACTGCAACCATGCTCTTGCTCACAGCGCCAAGAGCTTGTCACTCTACTTTATTAATTGCGCTACGGGTCATTATGCAAAGAATGAACGCGTCGGTGCAGTTACCTACTCGGAACCCGATTGGGTAGAAGACGACAGCGAGCATCGCCAGTACAATCGAATCGCCAGATGGCTTCTCCATCGTGCCACGCGGGTTGAACAACTAGAACTGACCATTGGACTATACAGGAGCAGGGTCAATTGGATCCCATCGTCTCCAGAATTCTCCCATCTTACAGAGTTGATCATCCACTCTTTCGGCGTCCGGGGTAGGCTGAAGGACAAGCATATCTCAGCCTTTATCGCCAACAAGCCCCGCCTTACGAAGCTGACCCTAACAAATTTTACGAAGTATGATGATGCCCTTTGCAATGCTGTGCGAAATATTAGAGAGTTCGGTTGGCATTGCAATCAGAGTGGCACGCCTGACATTCCTGCGATAATCCAATCGATGCCGCTATTGGAGAATTTCAAGATTTGCGGTCACTTGGACGATCCTGAAATCCTCGAAATCCTGGAATCCTTGCTCGCCCGAAAGGATCAGCTGACGTCTCTGAAAATAATTTGGACCAACGGTATCAAGGGCTATGGTCTGCTGGAAAAGTTTCCCAATCTTCGTCACCTCGAACTCGAGCTTGGCAGCTCTTACTTGTACCATAACCCCGAACCCTTGGTGCTTCCCTCGTCTTTAAAGCGGTTGGTAATTCATATTCAACTCGGCTTTGGTAAGGTGCAGTTCCAAATACTCGACGACCTGAGCCACTCGTTGGATCTGTACCAGGAACTGGAGAGTGTCTGCGTCATTCCGAAGTATTGGCAACCACAATCGCACAACAAGTTATACAACATGGCTGCACAGGGTGGCGTACTGGGAAGATTCTCGAATGCGAAAATACGACTGCGATTTTGGCAAACCATGTTTGAGTCTTGTTGCTGGTCGGAACGATCTTGGGGTGAAAATGTAATAATACGCTACGTTTAAGAGTGGAAGAGGGACCAAATGACAATGACGGGAAGAAAGAACCCGAGCTAGCTCGAGTCTCCTGCTCCTGACGTGCTGGTTACTGTTGAACCTCGTTGGTACCCTATAGATGCGCCTCAAACCCAGAAAAAATATACGGCTTTATTCTTCGGTCGTCAGGGATGTCAACGGGAACGGTGATTTATAACGATTCATTTTGGACCCGTGTCTTGCATATTATGCGCTCATATATTCGCTGGGGCAATTCATCTAGAGAGTCGGAATTAGATTGATTGACCACGATCCAAGACATTGACTCAGATGATTGTGCCATTTTCACGTTTGGCAAACGGGAGGGTCCAGTGCATAACTCAACTGCAAGTGCCATTGTGAGACCAGCCGTTCAAGAATGCTGTGTGCCAGAGATCCCAATGGACCGAGATGATCGAAATGGATGTTTTATTTTCTAACGGAAACCTTCGCGTTGGCTAATTCAGGCAGCGATCTGCGCCGTGGAGGATAGGGCAAAGGCTTAAACTAAACGAGCACAGCTCGCTTTACTTGACCTGCACCGTCGAAATTTGTTGAACATGGGGCAACCGCTGCAGCAGGATTTTTTCTTTGCATTTCCGTTTGAAATAAAAATCCGGCAAAAAAAAAAACGCTGGTGGCCGTGGGCCTCATATGCTGTGTGTGAGTCGCGGAGGTGTGCTCATGGGATCGGCATCGTACGACGAGTGAGGCGTAGCTGCTTAGCCCACAGGTGCCTACTGATGAGGGAGGCATCAGGTGTTGCGGCCGCTATCGTGCAACAAAATTGATCTCTACAACAGAAGAAAGCATTCTGCTTGAATTTCAAATGAAGAAATTGAGTGCTTAACACGATCTGGAACCGTAATCGTCATGACCAGATGCGCTTCAGGGGCGGAGGTGTCATGACACGAGGGAAGGTTTAGGAGATGACGGTGAGCCTCAACAGGCCACTTGAGCAATTGGGCCAGAAACACGAAAAAAGAATGAGAAAGGAACAATCTCACATGCCAAAGCGAGTGGCGGGTGTCCCTCAACGTCATTCGCCAATTGGGTTGGGCATCATGTTTTCATCTGGGGAAAGCCTGCGCTGAAGCCGGGCTCCGGGCAGGATGGCCTCATGGCCCGGGTCTCACACCGGACCATTTTCTTTCGCCACCCGGGGTCAGCCAACAACAAGAAGACGTTCCGGGACGGCGGCCTGTATGTGGCCACTGGGCGGGCGCCTGATGATCTACCACGGACGGTACCAAAACGGGGGGTTTGCGTGGTGGTGGTGGTGGTGACTGCTGGGTCCGGGTGGCCCCGCTGGCATCATCAGATGGTCAGCAACCCAAACAGGAGGACCGTGATGCCCAAACTCCCCCCCAACTCCCCGTCGAGAGTTTTTGGGGCCGTGGCTTGACCCGGACTGGACTGAGCGGAGGGGGAGCCTCTCACACGGGCGAGATGAACTAACGGGGAGGGAAATGGCCAGAGGGCTCAACTCAATTTGGGCCTGTGCGGGCGGCGCATCGCATCGCAGCGAGAGCGAACATGTTCAAGAACCAGAACCAGAACCAGAACCAGAAATGCTACTGTTGTTGCGGGCACATCCCTGTTGAAGCACTTCCCAATTAGGCGATGCTGGCCCCAAACCCACCCGAGTAAACGGGTTGTGCATTGTGCATGCAGCAACTCATGCTGCTGCTTTTCCAGACGGTCAAGCAACCTCACCTCCCCCCCAAGAAACAAAATTACAGCGCGCACGCAGCGACCGCTTTGCCGGGACCCCGCTGCCATGGGACCAACAAAGCAGCCAGGGTGGCCAATGACCTGGGCGGCATTTGCATCTGGTTCCCTGGGCCTTGACCGGGGTGTTCGCGCAGAGGAGGGATCCCCGGAATCGCCCGAAAGGGCTGATGGCCAGGGGAGCAGCACAGTGATCATACCACTGTCGAACTATCAACACGCAACCGTCGAACAATACCGCACCACGCAGTACTGAGGCCTTCAGCTGTGGTATATAATGCTCCAAACGCTTTCACTGGCCATAAGTCATCATCATCATCACAGTCCCAAGTCACTTTTCAGATCTCATCTGCAAATCTACAAAGCAAATCACACCAAACCAAACTCCCCCGCCTTTGCGATCCAAGCACCGCCGCACTTGCACACACACCACTTACACGCAAATCAAACACCACCTCAAACAAAACAACAACCCCCCCAACATTCAAAATGGTTGCCCAAACTGCTGTCCCCAAGATTGTTCCTCTCATGATGATTCTCGGAAGTGGTTCGTTTCCCTTACCCCTTTCTCTTTATATTGCACCATCCCTTCTTCCACAGTTGACTAACACCCCCCCCTGCAGCTGCCGGCGTTGGTACCTACATCAGCAGCCAACTCTCCTACACATCGCGTCAGTTTGACCGATCCTTCGACAAGTACAACACACTCGAGAGCGAGGCCAACCGCAAAGCCGCCTTCGATGGTGCCGTCGAGGATCCCCGAACCAGCTTCTTCAACGTCCTCGGCTGGAGGCGATAGACGCTTCCCTTTCGCCGATTGGGTGTACCACACAACCAACCTCCTTTTTATATTTCACAATTTTTGGGAAATACATGTCGCAGCGATGAATTTCTTTTGTTCTACAAACGCATCAGGGACTAAGAGACCTGGATGGGACTGGCTAGACGGAATCAACACATAGGAGAGGGAGCAAATGGAGTATCGATACCAGTCATTAATTTGAATAAATACTGTTAAATTTTTCATCCTTGAATCTTGTCTGATTGTGAAGGTGAAGGTGAGGGAAATGGTCGAACTGAATCCCGATGACGTTGAAATGGAAAGGGGGGGATGCAGTTACATTGTCAAAATGCCAATATGCGAACCACTGTATACTCGAGACAAGATACATTCCCTAAAATGGATCTTGTCTTCCTAATTAGGCACTGGAGAAAAGCTTGAGGGTTGAGCTTGGCGCCTGCGGGCCGGTCCACAAAATCTGTCGAGGTGCATGCAAGGTGCGTGTCGCTTGCCAGGCCAGGGATATGGTCAGTAATGAGATGCTTAAATGCCATGATAAGTTACATCCAAGGCAACCTAGAAAAAAAAAATAGCCAATCGAAATATGATAGAACGAACCTCCTCCGATAAGATCCGACATGGTGCTGCATGTGTTTTTTTTATCGGGTTGCATTTTGTCGTCTGTTCCACCTCAATCGCCCATTGCTGTTCAACAAACTGGCGGCGCACAACGCACCAAATTTGATGTCATCAGTATTTTCAAAGCGAGGGAAACTTAAGAAGTACCGCTTTGAACGATAGAATGGAGAATATGGATATGCCGTTTTCTTGTACTAGACAAAAAAAAATCACCTCTTCTTATCTTATCCTCCAAGGCACGCACCAAAGTTCCTGCCATCATTTCATTCAATGACGTCAGAAGCACAACACACTCCGATTGCACAAACGAAACTTCATATACACTGGAATTTTGTTGACACAATATAGAGATAGGAAGATATTGAGAAATCCAGGACAAGTCATGCTTTCCTAGTGTTATTTTCGAGCTTAGCTTTTATCCAAATTATGCCTCAAAGCTCTGCGCAATTTCGTGAACCCCCATAATATATCCAACACTTTTGCACAAAGACTGAACATGATCACTTTGCATCCAAATCTCTGTGTTCTTCCTCTGTATGAATACTTCCGCCGTTGGATCGTTCGATATCGGCCTCGGGTGTTTTAGCATTGAACACTAAACGGAGCTGTCAGCATAAGTACGGGTTTGGATGGGAGCAGCAACTTACGAATTTCCATCTCTTCAAGGGATAGCCCTTTTGTCTCCTTGATAACTAAGAAAGCATACACAACCAGCGCAAAATTGAATATGGCAAACATGAGGAACGTCTTCCACCCAAGGTTGTCAATGGCATGGGGAGTAATCTGGGAGAGGGCAAAGTTCCAGAGCCACTGCGTGGCGGTTCCGACGGCAATGCCACCCTCTCGGATGCGCGTAGGGAAAATCTCACTCATGTAGAGCTAAAGGGCCAGTGTCAGTATATATCATTTGAATTTGAATAGAAGGCGGAAAACTAACCCAAGGCACAGGGCCCCATGAAATGTTGTATGTCACTGTGGTTAGTTAGCTAACGTGAAGCTGGCACTAATATTGTGCTGCAAACTTACTGGCTTCCAAGTAAATCATGGTTAGAGAAGCAACTGATGCAGAGGTGATTCCGCCATCTGTCGACGGTGGATGGGTTGCAGTAATAACCGCGACGATGAGCATGTAGATACCCATACCAAAGGCGCCTCCGATGAGAGACCACCGTCGTCCGACTCTTTCAACAAGAAACATGAGGAAAAAGAAGCAGGATATGACCTTTACAAGGCCGAAGAAGCCACTGAATAGATAGGCGTTCGATCCTGCGCCTACCGCATTGAATACCTGGGGAGAGACTAAAGATGGTCAGGATACATTTAGGTGGGTGGTGAAGATTGGGTCTCACAGTAGGCTAAAGAGGTGTTTCCAGTGAGCTGGACGCCTGAATTAATGTCAGCACCGAGAACCACAGCTTAAAACAAGTATTTTATGAAATACATACCGATTTGGAGCGTAATGACGAGAAACATGCGCCACCTGTTGGCTGGAAGAAGGAACTCCTTCCAAGTCAACCCCTCGGTGATGCGCTCCTCCTCTGCGATAGCGGCAAAGATTTCATCCATTCTGGGACGGAATTTTAGTATTCCAACAGAACAAATGTGACACAATGACTTACTCTGCTTGGACTTCCTCAGTCAATTCTCCACCTCGAACCCACACCAAAGACTCAAGGGCTTCTTCGCGACGTCCTACCTTGGCTAACCATCGAGTACTTTCCTTTGTCAGAAGCATGCCAAGACCGAGAAAACCTCCTGGGATCAGCTGAAGAGCGACAGGGACGCGCCACTGAGTTGTGTTTGACTTCATATGCTTCTCAACACCATAGTCGACCCAGTAACTAGTGAAGACGCCGAGAGTGAAGAAGAACTGGAACATGCTTCCAAGCTTGCCACGGATCTCGCGAGGCGCCATCTCTGAGCTATACATGGGGATAATGACGGTTGCAATACCCACACCGAGTCCAGCAATGGTGCGGCCGGCGTACCAGCATCCTACACTGTTGTTGGGGAAAAATAGCTGGAGGATAGCACCGATATTGAATATGAAGGAGGCGAGGATGATGGACCATCGGCGCCCGTATTTTGCGGTAAATGGCCAGACGAAAAAACAAGCAAAAAAGGCTCCAAGACTGATTAGAATCTGACCCGGATGGGGGTTTATTTGATGGTAACCTACCTCCTGCCTGAAGCAAACTGGCAGAATTGGAGCTGATGGTTGACTTGCCGCTGGCAGTCACACCCATATCCCGTTGGAAACTCTCAAGGCCAAGAACTCCCCCGACGATGCCTGTATCATAGGCGAAGAGAAATGAACCTATGCAGCTCAGGGCTACGAGGTAGGAGGCTCGGAACGTTCCAAGCCGCGACATGATTGCGGTTGATGAATTGCCTTGCCACCAATACTTTGCAATCCCCAACACTAGAAGAGATAATGATATCTTACAGCCGATAACGGGAACCAAAGCTGATTATAAAGAAACCCGCCGCTTGCTTGACCGTCAATCCTGGTTTTGGCGTCACTAGAACGCGAACTGATGGTGCAAGCAGTTAGGTCGGTGCTCGGTCAACAAGGCCTCCTGTTAGCGAGAAAATCTCCTATTGCGGCTGCGTCAAGGCCATTGAGGAAACAAAGCCAGACAAGGGAGGGTGCGCTGGTCGAGGCTCTCAATTGGACGAGCCACATCCGCGGATTTAAAAGAAAAGGGCCCGCATGGTTGGAGATGGGATTGATTCGGGAGCGACACGTCCTCCTTGTTACCGCGCAAGAGCAACGGCCACGGGTTGACACGAGCGTCCAGCCAAAAGCAGACTCCAAGGACAAGCCACATGGAGTTGAGTCTGAATGAGGGCCGGGGTGCACCCGCGAGTATGGGGTGCGGCCGAGAAAAGCGGGCCACCGGGGGAAGTCGGTCGGTCGAGGCCATGATTGGCCCGAGGTAGAAGATGCGGGGACCCCGCACGCCATCGACACCTTGACTGACGACATGGCGATGCGCCAACCAACGCGCGGCAGAATAGGACTTCACTGGGCACAACTCCCCGTTGCAGCTGGTCCCTGGAGAAAATGGCGTGCTCAGCCGTCGTAATGGCTCCATGGCAGCGCGCTGGGTGGGACAGCCTCACCCGCGCGGGTGGCATCTTCTCCTTACCACTCACTCAATTCCTTACACGGGCGGGAGAGGCTTGGATTCATTCTTCGGAATGCGCCAGACCAGCCGTCCTTTCTTTGGGGTTACATTCTGGGTAAATTCAACCGGGATATCGGCCGGTGGTTGCATCAAAACTACACATTGAATGCTCTCGTGACGGCATCACACCGCTGCGCGCTCTCCCTGCGCTACTCCGCTTTCCCCAACTCCTCCTTGTACCAGCAAAGTCGAACCAGGCCGAAATTTAACTCGTCCACTATCCTTGTCTAACCCTGGTGCAAGCTTGCACCAGGCTATTGGGTCGCAGGTGGGAATTATCCAATTCCGCCCTGCGAGTAGTCAATCGCCCACCCCCCCCCGCTCCGCCGACGCTGAGAATCTTTGGACGACCGGGAAAAAAAAAAAAAGAAAGAGAAAACCACACCCCTACACGATCATCGCCATACTGATCAGTCGCTTATCAACCAACGAGACACACTCAATGGAGCCGCAATGAAGGCCGCATGCGTTCAGTGCCGGGTCCGCAAGGTACGCACATCACCCGCCCGCCCACCACAATCCATGTGGTGACACCCCGTCGTCCCCTCCCGGAAGTCGGCCGGTGCTAACTCCCCGGAGGTCCGATGCGACGGGACAGTTCCTCGGTGCCGGACCTGCCAGAGGCTTCAGTTCCAGTGTTCCTTTGAGCAGGATGGATCGCAGCCTGTCAGTCAGTATGCGCCGCGACTGCCCCCAAAATGCCGTGGAACCAAGGCCTGTCTGGAGTGCCGTGCCATGAAAGTTCGCTGCTCGGGGGACACACCGCAGTGCACCAATTGCCAGCGCCGCAATCGCGAGTGCCACTACGTTGCTTCCAAGTCTAGCCCCGCAAAGGGCACAGCAGAGAATGCAGCAGCAGCAGCAGCAGCAACATCTTCTGAGGATGGACCTGCGCCCCCTGACCCAACAGCGTCTTCCCCAGGCCAGAACCTCAGTGTGACATCTGAATCTCAACAAGACAGCCCCATACCTAACGACGAACCTCTACTCTCGGCCCACCCTTTGCCTCCGATCCCATCCCCATCCGAAGAGGCATCAACCTTCCTCATTAACCAATACTTTGACCGCTTATACCCCTTAGCATCTTACTGTTTTCTCCACAAAGCCACCGTTATCCAAAGATGCCGCGAGAAGACCGTAGACAGAGCACTCAAGCTCGCCATTTGTTCAATCACGGCTATGTACTTCTCCAAAGACAACGCTGAGCATGCCGCGTGGGCGCAAGAAGCAGAGCGGCTTATCCTGGACCGGCTCGACCGCCCTTCCATCTTTCAGATACAGGCATCGTTGCTCCTTATTCGTTATAGGGCGGGTGTCGGGCAGTTCCCACGAGCATTCATCATGGCCGGGCTCGCGGCACGGTGGGCAGTTGCCTTACGTCTCAACTACGAGCACTCGCGGCTGAGTTCTGTCGCACAAGAAGTCAGGCGGCGTACCTTTTGGTCATTGTATTTGCTCGAAGACAGCTTCTGCGTAGGACTGAAAGAGTTTGAACTATTCGATCCCGACACTATCCATCTCCAACTGCCGTGCGAAGATGGTGACTTCCACAACGAACGCCCAGTAAGTACCGGCTATTTACAGCCTGGGAAGGGGCTTGAGCCTGAGATATTGGGTTCTCGAGCTGCATTTGTTCGGCTGGCCTTTATCAGGCGTGGGATCATGAGGTAAGCGCCCAGTCTCTATTGGAAAGATGTGATGTTAAGACCCACCCCCCAGATTGAACCGGAGGGTCTTTCTCAAAGAAGTCAATCTTTCGGAACTCTTTTGTTCAATGGAAAAGTTCCAAAACGATCTCCTGCGTCTTCGAACAAAATTGGCACCAGCTGATCAATACCCACCTTTAAACCCGGAAGAACTCCATCGCCCACCACAATATGCCATCACAGTACGTCAGATGCCGCCACGTCAATGCCATCTTTAGTTTTGGGCTAACATTTATTTATTTATTTTTAGCACATGAGCTGGCACCAATGCCATTGCGATCTCTACCGTATCTTCTTGACAGGATATCCCGAAGCCACGCCCCACGCTGCTGTCGATGGCATGGCGGCTCCGGAGAGGGGGCTGATGAAGGACAAGTGCCTTGGACACGCGGAACAAATTGTTAAAGTGCTATCCGACTTTGTCCAGCACAAGGATGAGCGAGACATGCTTGAATTTGACGCTGCTGTGTGCGCATATCATGGTGCTCGCCTCATCCTGTTTGGGACCTATACAGGCCGGGACAATACTGGCCTGCCGATGCAGATGGCTATAAATAAAGCCCAGCTCTGCTTGGATGTCATTGCGCGATACTTTGACTTTTCAGCGCAGCTCAAGGCCATGGTGAGTCTGAATCAGTAGACCCGTGTTGAGCTCCAGGGTATTAACTAGTTTCCAGCGGCAAGAACTTGAGCGAGTTATCCAACAGCACAAATCGTGGCTAGAGTCATCAGACTCTCGAGCCGTTTTCGCCGCCGACCCGAATATTCGCCCACCCCCAAAGTTGTCCAGAGACGCATATATTCGGCAGCGTCTCGCCATCCACAGTCTCTTGCGACAGTCCGATTTCGTCGACGATAGCCGCGATGCTGCTCCCGAGCCCATCAACGAGCCGGCCCTCAGCTGGACGGCGTCAACCGAGGAGGACCAGGTACCAGAACCTTCGGCGGAGTGGAACCCCAAAGACCCAGGGTTCACTGCCGTTGATGCTGCGACGGACCCCTATTTTCTCTTTGGGCTGCCTTATGGTGGTTCCGGATTCGATATTAATGCGTGGACATGCAGTCCCGGGCCTCAGGACCTCGGTGGCTACCTGGGGACCTTTGATGAACAGTACATGTATTAGGCGAGAATGCGTCGCGGAATAGTGTAATGAGTGAATATGTGAAAAACAAAAATCCTAGCCTGAAGATGCACGGCTTCGGGATCTAACGAAGTTCAATCATCGGCTCATTTGGCATGCATTCAGCTATCCGTTATCTTCAACCATGACCCACACTGCTTTGGCACGAAAGCTTGCGGCCGCACAAGTGTGCATTAATGGCGAGATCTAGCAAAGGAAAAAGCAAAAGGCCGCGCACACCTATTTCCGTAAACGAACAAAAACGGCCAGTCGATTCGTCTATTTGGCAGCATGGCTAGTCCGTGGCGCGTAGCCGTTGCAAATGCTTCAGCCAATAGGTACAGTTGCCGTCCGAAATCCGCCCCCGGACCGATGCTGGGAAGTGGAGCACCGGTCCCGAGCCCGAGGCCGGCTCGTCGCGGAAGATTGGACCCTGACATGGTGGCGTAGGTTCGGAAATCGGCGAGAAGCAATGTGGGTATCTGTCGAGGGCATGATATGGCGTGTCGTGTTTTGTGGTCCTCTCGATTCCCCTCCCCCTTCCTCCCTCATGACAACTTTCTCTCGTCGCTTTTGCCTCTTCTCGACAGATTGAGCGGCTGGGAAAGACTCAGCAGCTTCGCCTTTCTCATCATCTGCTCCTTTTGGCTCGGAATTCGAAGAAACGAAGACGCAATGGCTGTAAACGGATCTGGGGCCACCAGCGGGGATGGCCGCCCAAACGTCATCTTCATCATGGCTGATGACCACGCCTCCAAGTCCATCAGCGCCTACGGTGCCGGCATCAATCACACGCCCAACATCGACCGTCTAGCCAAGGAGGGAATGCTCTTCAACCACTGCTACGTGACAAACAGCATTTGCACCCCGAGCCGAGCCGCTATCCTTTGCGGAACGTACAACCATGTCAATGGTGTCATGACGCTGGACGATCATGTAAGTCTTTGTGTGGCGGAACTCGCTTGTCCGAAAATCAGCCCGACACTGACACCCACGACAGATCAACAACCACCTCCCCAATGTCGCAAAGCACCTTCGGACGGGAGGCTACCAGACCGCCATGGTAGGGAAATGGCACATGGGTGAGGCAAAAGAAAACGAGCCGACCGGATTCGACTACTGGTCGGTTCTCCCCGGCCAGGGCGAGTACTGGGATCCGGAGTTCATTGAGCACGACGGGATCCATGTCAATCCGGGCTACGTGACCGACATCATCACGGACAAGTCGCTCGACTTCATCAAGTCCCGCGACAAGAGCCGCCCCTTCTTCCTCATGTGCCACCACAAGGCGCCGCACCGATCGTGGGAGTGCGACGACAAGCACAAGGACCTGTACAAGGACCCCGTGCGGCTTCCGGATACCTTCACCGACGACTACAAGAACCGCGCCCGCGCGGCCAAGATTGCCAAGATGCGCGTGGCCGAGGATCTGACGTACCAGGACCTGGGACTCGTGCAACCCGACGGCGGCAGCCGCGTGGGTGAGCGAGTGCAGCAGGAAAAGGGCGCCAGCGAGAGAAAGATTCCCGCGCCGACGACCGAGGCCGGGCTCAAGGCGCTGAAGCTGATTGACAAGGAGGACGGTACCGTCTTCACCTTCGGAACCGCGGGCGAGCTAGCCGAGTTCAAGTTCCAGCGCTATATGCAGCGCTACCTCCGGACGATCCAGTCCATCGACGACAGCGTCGGGCGGCTGCTCGGCCACCTCGACGACGAGCCGGGCCTGGCCGCCAACACCATGGTCATCTACACGTCGGACCAGGGCTTCTTCCTCGGGGAGCACGGCTGGTTCGACAAGCGCTTCATGTACGAGGAGTCGTTCCAGATGCCCTTCCTCATCAGGTACCCCCGCGAGATCAAGCCCGGCTCCGTCTGCAACGACATCATCTGCAACGTCGACTTCGCCGCCACCTGGCTCGACTACGCCAACCTCCGCGCGCCGTCCTACATGCAGGGCAAGTCGTTCCGGCCGCTGCTGCAGGGCGCAACGCCCGACGACTGGCCCCAGGCCGCCTACCACCGCTACTGGATGCACAACGACATCATCCACAACGCCTACGCCCACTACGGCATCCGCGATCAGAGGTACAAGCTCATCTACTGGTACAACGAGACGCTCGGCATCAAGGGCGCCCGCCCTGGCGACGAGGAGCACAAGGAGTGGGAGCTTTTCGACTGCGACAAGGACCCGCTGGAACTGTTCAATGTCTACCACGACGACGAGTACAAGGATGTCATCAAGCACATGACTGCGCTGCTGGAAAGCAAGATGGTGGAGATTGGCGACGAGCCGGTACACCCTAGAATAACTGCTGCCTAGACAAAAAGACGTGAAGATTTGAGTAGTTTATTTATTAATGATGTTATGAATAAGAATAAGGAATATTCGCAACAGGACCATTCTCATGTCAAATATTGTGAAGCTGGCGTCACGAGCCACGGTCTAGGTTAGCCCATGAGTGTCCCAGTCAAGATTGATTAGAAAAGCTGCAACCTGGCAACCGAGGCATCACACCCATGCCTCAAGTCCACATGACAAAAAAAAAAAATCCTCATATTTTTAATGGCTCATGAGTATTGACAAAAAATACCCACTATGTCAATTATTCATGAACCCCAGATGAGTTCCCGACCTGGCCTCTCGAAGCCAGCAAACCTTCGAGCAGGTGGACCCTTTTTGGGAGGGCCAGTCTAGTACGGCAACATGGATCAAAGAGCCAATGACACAGGCCACCGACCGACAGGCGGGATCCTCCCTCGGCCTCGGTCAATTCAAGCATCCTACCGGCCAACTCTCTTGCCTCTTTATCTTTTGCAAATTGTGAACTCCCCGAGAAAAAGCTGGGGTACGCGAGGACCGAAGTAGTCGTCGTGGGGGAAAGCACACCCGCCACTTACATCTCCACCGCCGAGATTGGGTGTCGCATTCCGCCATGACCCATGCCAATGAGCTCAAAAAGAAATCCTACGGCGAACCAACCCACTCCCCCTCATAGAGCCGAGCAAACGGTGTATAATAAAATGAGCGGCAAAAGCCTATCGATTTCGTGAGGTATGGTTCTTCCTCACGCGGCTGTGGAAGAATCTATAATTCGAAATTTTGGGATCATCCCCTCCCTCCTCTTCCCCAAGTAGAGCACGACGAGAATGCCTAAACTCCAGCTACTCGCAGCGGCTCTCGCCGTTCAAGGGGCATGTGCCGCCTCTTCGGCCAAGGGCACGCCTCGGGAACGCGCCCAAGCTCTGTTGAAGAAGATGACGTCTCAAGAAAAGATTGCCCAGATGGGAGGCATTCGACGACTTCTGACGTCAGGGAGCATTATGGATGAGGACAACTACGAGACCAGATACCCATGGCAGAATGGCAACATTGGTGAGTAGGGGATTTTGCATTGGCATGGCCTAAGTCCAAGAACATGAGAGCTCACATTTTCCAGGTTTCGGTCCCATGTTTAACTGGGCCCTGGATGCGCTCCCCATTGTCAACGAGGTTCGCGAGAAGCAAATCAATGAGAGCCGCCTCAACATCCCTTTCATCACTGCGACGGACTCGGTGAACGGGCTTTTCATCTCTGGCGGCACCGTGTTCCCCAGCAATCTTGCCATGTCGTCCACTTTCAACTTGACTCTCTTCGAGGAGGCTACGCACGCTATCCGCGACGAGCAGCTTTCCATCGGTGTCAACTGGGTTCTTTCCCCTCCGCTGGATATCGGATGGGATCCCCGATACGGCCGCATCGGCGAGCTGTAAGTTTGAACATGTTACCTACTTTCTTTAGAAAACGGCTACTAATTGCGTGCTCGTGCGTGTGTGTGGTTAGATATGGCGAGGACGCTTACTTGGTCGGCGAGTTTGGCCACAAGTATGTCGAGACAATGCAGGACAAGGACGAAGACGGCAACGTCAAAGTCGCCTGCACCATCAAGCATTTTGTCTACGGAGAGACCCGCGGCGGCGTCAACGCGGCGAGCCAGTACGGCGGTCTCAACCACATTTTCAACGACCAGCTGCTTCCATACATCCGGGCCCTCGAGGCCGGCCCCTTGGCTTTGATGGTGTCGTATGCGACGGTCGACCTTGTGCCCATGTCGATGAACGAGTACATGATCCAGGACATCTTGCGCGCAAAGCTCGGTTTCCAAGGTGTCATCATGTCCGACGCCGGATCTGTTGCCAACATGTACGCGCAGTCCAAGGTGGCCACGTCGTACGCCGATGCCGCGCTGCAGGCCCTCAAGGCCGGTCTCCAGATGGAGCTGAGCCCCGGCAGCCCCGCGACGTTTCCCATGCTCAACTCGAGCACCGGCGACGAATCAGTGGCCAAGCTCATCGACGAGGCTGCACTCAACATCCTGTCCCTCAAGTTCGCCGCGGGCGTCTTTGACAACGAACTCCCGGACGTGGCTGCGGCAAACAAGACGCTGCGGTCTGCAGCCCACATTGAGGTTGCCCGAGAGGCTGCTCGAGAGGCTGTCGTGCTGCTCAAGAATGACGGGATACTGCCCCAGACACCCAAAAAGGTCGCGCTGCTGGGCCCCTTTGGTGAGTTGCTCAACTTTGGTTCCTACGCCGCCATCAATGCATCCAATAGCGAATGGGGTGATTCTCTCCACACAAGCCTCAAGCTGGCCCTGGGAGAGGATAATGTCCGATTCGTTCCCGCCGTGGACTTGATCAGCACCGATGACGACAGCGGCATCTCCGAGGCCGTTTCCGCAGCCAAGGACGCTGGGTTTGCCGTCCTCCAGCTTGGCTCCCTCTCCGCGCCGATGGAGGACCCCCTGTTCAAGAAGCGGACCGACGGCGAGTTCTTTGCCCACGCCGACCTTGGCCTCCCTGGCCTCCAGCAGCAGCTCCTGGACGCCGTTCTGGACGCCGGTGTCCCGACCGTGCTTGTGCTCACCGGCGGCCAGCCCTTTGTTCTCAACAACTCGACGCTGCGCTCCAACGCCATCCTGCACTCCCTCCTGGGTGGCGAGTACACAAACCACGCCCTCGTTGAGATCATCACCGGCCAGGTCAACCCCAGCGGCAAGCTGACGGTCAGCATGCCGCAGCTCTCATCCGCCGTGCCCACGTTCTACGACTACCTCGCGTCGGACGACTCGCCCGGCGGCGATTCCAGGCTGGGTTACCACTCGGCTTGGCAGTGGCCCATCCTCCAGCATGCCTCGCCGATGCCCTTTGGTTTTGGCTTGAGCTACACCAACTTTAGCATTTCCACGCCAACTGCATCGTACGGGTCGGGCAATGTGACGCTCAGCGTCAGCGTCAAGAACACGGGCGACGTGGCCGGAAAGGAGGTTGTGCAGGTCTACCACCGACCAAACACCACCGTCGGCATCGAGTTCCCGGTGAGGCGTCTGGTGCGGTTCGAGAAGGTCGGCCTCGAGGCCGGCGAGACCAAAGACGTATCTTTTTCGATCCCCACTAGCGACTTGGGCTACTACGTCAATACCAAATTCAGAGTTCAGGACGGCCTGTACAACTTTTGGGTGGGTTCGAGCTCCAGGGCGGAGGATCTGAAAGCGGTGAATGTGACCGTAGCTCTCTGAAGAGGTCCGATCATTTCATATTTCTTCTTGCAAATATAATTCAAAATGCTGCATGTGTATACAATCATGAGTTCCTATCTTGTATTTGGTTTAGTCTTGTGAAATTCCACTGTTCACGCTTACATGGCCAGTTGCGACATAGAAGACCAAATACAAATTGCGACCAGAATTAGGCTGCTCTATATGTCTGTATTTTCTTTTTTCCCGCTCGAAAACCGTTAGCTCATATCGGATCTTGCCAATTCTCACCGGAGAGTGCTTTGTATACTCAGTACCGGTAATTAACTGCGGCAGCCAGTGTCCAGCTAGAGCCAGCTCACGTCATCATGAACCCTAAATTTCATATAAACCAAAATCTCTGAATAATGATGTATGATCTTGAGACGTCTTAATCCTCGGATGGCTAATTTTGGACCTGACGTTGATAGCTGAGACAGGGTTCATGGTTTACCAGGTCGTACTCCGAGAAAGAGGTCACACACTCGGCCTTGTTGATTTTCTTTGCAGCGCCCTTTTTTTCCGTTTCTCACATTCGCAATCATATTTGTAGATGGAAACTGCTAGGCTGAATCTTTGTTTGTTCAGGCTGGAGGCTGTTTTGGTTGCTTGATAGTCTATCTTGCCTCACTGGAAACTCAGAGTTGACAAAGGGCTGGCTGCCGTGACATTATTGTCCCCCAGATTCAACAACCACGCGCTAATTTGATGAATGAATGGCAAATTTTCTTGGATTTTCAGGCTGTGGGTGGAGTCGTGTCGAATTTCAAGAGGTAACAATGAGGCAGAGAGTAAAGACACCGTCAATTTATGCATCCCTGCAACTCAGTATTGCACACTTACCCAAAGAAATCTGGCCTCAATTTTCTCTCAGCCATAAGACATTTTTCCAAGTTGCCAAAAAGGGTGAAAGGACGGGATGAAACTTGTGACTATGGGGCGGTCCATACCATGTACCCGTACCGAAAGAGCGGATAAGACCCGAACTTACTGGTTTTCAAGGATCAACAAGCTGTTTCACAGCGGAGGAGGCTCTAGGCTCTTCCAGGATGTAATTATCAATTGAATAATCACGAACTGCACATGAAATTTTTGTGTAGTTGCAACCGTGAACCAAATGATACTTTTCACTGATGGCCCTTGTCCTAATCTCCTTCTTTTTCGATTGGCGTATATATTTCGATCCGTTGTAGTGAGAATTTCAGGTATCCAACCGTCCCTGTTCATACTTAAACCTGATTTCATCATTCTCCCACTTTGAATACTTGTCGTCTCAAGGGGTGGAAAAACGTGATAGGGGTGAATGCGGATTTTTGTTATAGAATCATATACTCTTAGCCTCCGAACAAGGATCCAGGTATATAGTATTATTATCACTTCATTTTGATTTAGTCCAGTATCCAAGTTATTTTCGCCTTTTTGACGTTTACTTTGTTTCTGGTACTGAGTGATCAAGTCTACGCACGCAAATGAACCGTGCCCCCAGTGTGACCAAATACTGAAACTAGGTTTCTGCTAGGGGTTCACATCGGCGATCATAACGGCGCTAAAGGGTCTGGGCAGAGACGCCCGTCGGCCCTCCACCTCCGCAGCCTTCCCTAGTGTCCTGTTGAGGCGGCGCGGGTGCAGACCTACTGGCCGCTGGGGAGAACGACTACCCCTGTACATGCGGGGACAGGCCGTGGCCATGCTTCTTCTGCTGAAAGCGTTATCGGCTGTGCATACATAGCTTCCGATAGAGCCTTGAACGATGAATGGCCAAACGAACAGTTCCAAGCCTGAGGGAAGCATGCTCTGTCTTGACAATGATAATTGGACACCCCTTGGGGCATGCAGCAGCCACACGGAGTGGCTCGGGTATGCTCATCTTGGTTTCTTTGTTGGGCCATCTTTTTCAGTGGCGTACTGACTGTAATTGCCTCTACAAAGTTCCTTTTGAAACACGAATCTTCAACCACTGGCAAGCAGAAGCCGAAAAAAACTCCGGCCAGATTGTTTTGATGCCGCCTTAACCTTGTCCCAGCCAATAACCACGTGGGGAAGAGCCGGACCAAAGTATATTTTTTTTTTTGCGTCATGCCTTAAGACAACTCAAAATGCCGAACCAGAGCTTCAAACCAAGCCTCGCGGGGAGTTGGATGAGCCCCCCGGGTTTGTGTTTCATTCATAAGATGTTCTGTTGTGCAGGAGCCTCGACAACTTCACGAAAACGAATATTGTGGGGAGACCGATCCGGTTGGTTCCTTCTTTGCTACGCGCACTCCATCCGAAATAACTAGTGTCAATCAAAGCTGGGTCCAGGTCCGATGCTTAGCTTCGTTTGGCTGGAGAGCAGGCACATCAATGGTCGCCGAGTGGTACACAGTCGGGTTGTATCACGGCTGTAGCCGGGGTCTGGGTCGGCGAAGTCTTTTTCTCTGTCGCTTGGCCGGGTACGATGGCTGGTCATGGCTCCTGGGGGAATTGTCTCCCAATCAGCCATGGCAACCAGGGGCGGCGAAGCCCAAGCAGCGACGAGGAGAGGAGGCGAAATCAAAAATCGACAAGGGAGGCGACGTGCCGGCGGATGCGGCATGGGCTGGGATTATCGCCCACCCAACAACGGACTTGGTTCCCGAGCCGAAGCAAAGGGCGCAGCTTGGCTGGAGTGGGATGAGTCGATGATTTCACACGCAACGCATCAGTTATCACCAAGTTATGTGTCAGTGTCCCGGAGCTGAAGTGCGAAGCCGGAAGTCGGCCATCCAGGACTGCCGAGATCCGGAGCCAATACCCTCGAAAAAAGCCATTAAGAGGTCGGTGTGATGTCCAGAACGATGCGGATGCATCAGGAACGAGATAATGGGGTAGAAAGAAATGCTCCGACAGCGTTGAGGCGAAACCGAGGAGCAGCCAACAAACCTTCGAGACGGCGACTATGGGCGATTCCCGGATGCTGATGGGGGCACGGAGTTGATAATATTGCGGGAGTCGGGCGGGAATCGGCCAATGACGCATGTGTAATCCACACACAAGGGAAGGTGGCGTCCAGTGGGGTAAGGGTCAGCAACGGCCCCTGGAACCCCCAACCAGTGAGCTTCGGTTGGTCGCAAAACATGATGAGGTGCAATGGCAGTGTGGTGGGTTTCGGGTCGTCGGGCGCACCGACAGAGCGGGACTATTGCCCTGAAGTGTGCTGAGGCAACAAAGCAAGACCAGTGGCCGGGTTGCAGGAGCGCGGTCCTGTGTATGTACATCCTACATGCCTCATCCCGGTCCTGCTACTGTTGCGGCCATTAAACTGAACTAGGTTTATCTCACTTGGTCCGCTGAACTAACGTCGCCGGCCTTGCTATGGCGCATCAAGCCTTGACAGGGCTCGGCCCCAGAAATGGGCGTCGCTTCTCGGCGAAAGCCCCTTCTCATTGGCATCCCCCGGATTTTTTTTTTTTACTCATCCACGACGCTGCAGAGGAAGGCACCGGCAATTGTCTTGCTGAGGGCTCAACTGCAGCAGCACGGGACGAGAGTGCACGAGCAGAAAACGCTGACAGCAAGATCGATCGATTTGCAAGAAAACAAGAGGGGCGGGGATTGCGGGGCTTGTACTTATTCGATGGAGCATAAGTGCCCAGGCTGAGGGTGAGGAGGGGAAGAGGTGGTGTCGCGCGATATTCTGCCAGTTACATGATGCGCTCTGGATGTCGTGCTTGAAGGTGCCCACCACATCCTACGTGTACGGCGCATGCGGATGGCAACTGAGACCGACAACACACTGTCTGAGGTTTTGCAGAGAAACATGTTGTTTTAAAGGCTGATGATAAACCCAAGCCGAACACCAGCAATTGGCATGGAAGGGCGTGAATGCGGGAGCGGTGTACTGTTGGCAAGGTAGGCTGATTGTTTGGTAGGTGGCTGACCCGTGGAACCCTGAGAGCAATCGATCTATTGATGCCGATAAGACGAGCAGTTTGGGCAGGTAGAAACCTAACTCAAAATCAGCGCCTCGGGGCCGCTCGTCGGGTTTGTGGTTGTTAGGCCGCTGATGAAGATGATGGCGCACCTGTGTCGATGAGCTGGAGAACAATGGAGTAGATCTTGGCTCAGTGACAGAAGAACCCGTCAGCTGCGAGGTGGAATCAGGAATATGTCACGAAAAACCAGATGTGGGAGACGCAGTAGCATCCTTGTCAACCTTGTCGTGACCAGCGAGGTCGACGTACGAAGGCGGGACTGATCTCTCTGCTTAGGAGGGGTGGGCCGGGTTTACCCATACCCGCCGGAGGTTGCCCTTGTTCCATGCGCTTTCCACCTGGGTCAGGTGAAGGAGAAGAAAAACGCTAAGGTTAGCAGCAACATGCCCAGTCAGTCCCGGACGGAGCCGTGGGCTGATGCGTCATCGAGAGAGTGGCAGGAGATTATTTTCCCTTTTTTGGTGAATGCTGTAGTCAATTGACACCAGGGAGTTTTTACAAGAACGCAAGCCAAATCACATTGATGCAAATTAGAATTGCGTTGGAATCGGCGTCGACAAGAGTGGTGAAAGTTCCAGTGTTACAGCGCTTCACCGGCCCAGCGGGGCCTGACAGCACTGGCACAGTGGAGCCTGTTTGTCCCGGGCAGGCCCCGCCAGCTCAGAGGCACGCCCCTGTCGGTTGGCGAGAGAAAAAATACTACATAGTACCTGTGAGGTAGGTGCCTCTGCCCTGCCCAGTGCTCAGGACTTGGTGACCCGAGACGAGACCTGGCGAGGGGCAATAAGCCACTACCGAGCAGCAACACACGCCCGATTGCAATTGCCTGAGGACCAGCAGCCAACCTCGCCAAGGAAGGTACGGCCGAGTGCATTACACTGCGACAACACTCACGACGTCCGTCGGTGTGTGTGCACCGAGTCGTTTTTTTTTTTTTTGTGTCTGCAGGACCTTTTTAGCCATTTCCATTCCGGTCCCGGTTTTCCCACACACCGCGGCCAGCTTTGACTCGCATCTCTCACAGTGTCGAAGCACCATCTCCAACTCCTTCCTCCCCTCAACCCGCGCTTCCCTTTGTCTGTCGTCTTCCTCTCGCCCTCCCTCCCCCTCCTATCCTCTCGCCCTTCACCGCCCGCCCCATGGCCCTCGTTGAGGTCCCTCTCGGTGGATTGCTCTCGCTTCTGGTCTCCGTCTCCGGCTCCGGCTCCGGCACCTGCCCCCGGATCTCTCGATGAGCCACCCGCGCGTCCGCCGCTGCCATGGATCTCGCTGCCCCGTCTGGCGACAACCCGAACAGCCTCATCACCAACCTCGACTCCCAGAGCCACCCGCCGCGCTCATCGACAACGCCTGCCCCTAACCGTGGTCAGCCCGCCGCCTCCCAGCCGGCTTCCCACGCCAATTCTCCCGATCGCAAGCCCAAGAAGTCGTCCCTGACTTGCACCACCTGCCGCGCCCGCAAAGTCCGCTGCAACGGCGCCCGCGACATCTGCTCCAACTGTGAACGCCTCGGCTTCCCGTGCTCCTACGACGATGCGGACCCGGGCGCATTGTCGGGCGCTCTGCCGCGACGCCGCGTTCGCCAGGCCTGCCTCAGTTGCCATAGCCGAAAGGCCCGATGTTCCGGTCACATGCCCTCATGCGAGCGCTGCCGCGCTCAAGGCATCGAGTGTGTCTATCGGCCCAGCAAGCGAACGAGGATCGCCGTGAGAACCGAAGGTCGCAGCACCCAGAGTCCTGATGGTGAGCGGGATGACGGCCACAACGACAGTGATCCGGGGCTTACTGACCCCACGAGCACCGTTACCCCGAACGCATATACTCATGATGTGTAAGTCCAAGGTTATCGTGTATCCGTGCTGTCGTCTGGCTAATTCACACAAGCAGCCCTTTCCCCGATGAATCCTTCGACTCCCTCATTGGACGCACCTTCGATCAGTTCTTTCGCCATGTCCACCACATACCCATGTTTTCTTTTTTACACCGAGCGTCCCTAATGGAGCGCTACCATTCAGGCAAGGTTGAGAAGGCTTTGCTCCTCGCTCTAATTGGAATTACTTCATATCTTACAGACATGGGCCCCGGTATGCGCGAGTACGGCGAAAAGTGTATCGACGATGCAGAGGCTCTGATATTTGCCGAGTATAATCGGCCGTCCACCATCAAAGTCCAAGCTCTCTGTTTGATTATAAAGCAGCGGATCCTTTCAAAAAGATCTCCCAACGCCTTCATGTTACTGAGCATCGCCTCCCGCTATGCTTCGGCCCTTCGCCTTAATCACGAGGCGCCAAACCTTTGTTTTCTGGCCCAGGAATCACGACGAAGACTAATGTGGGCTCTGTACTGCGTGGACTCTGGTATATCTGGTGGCTATCGCGACTACTCACTCTGGACTGCAGACCGAATTCATATTGGGTTGCCTTGTAACGAGCGCAACTTCGAATTCGACCTCCCGCAAGCTACCGAGAAGCTTATTCATAACCCCAACGCTCCGCAGGTAGAAGACATAGGAAGTCTTGCCCTGCATATTCGTATTCAGCACATGCGCCGCCGAATCATGGAGTTCACTCGCCGAGTTGTTCTGGGCCGCAACATGAAACCAGATGAAGTCCAGGCCGGGATTTTTGCCCTGCACAAGGATTTAGGCGATTTTGCCTCACACCTACCCACGTCCTTTCAATTCTCTGAGAGCTCTCTCAGGCTACGAGCCTACTCCCCCAGAATCTGCGCCTTTGTAATGATCCATGTGTGGTGGCGGCAGTGCCATTGCGACCTGTATCGGCTTGCTCTGGTAGGAATGAGGGAAGCATTACCTCGCTCAGCCATTGTCACTCTTGACGAGGGATTTGTAAATCACTGCCAACAGCAGAGCGTCGAGCACGCTCTTGCCATGGCCAACATATTTTCGTCGATGCAAAAGCTCAACGCGAAACCAGTTACCGATCTGGATTTGGCCATCTGCGCTTATCAATGCGCCCGCGTGTTAACATACGCTTACCACACGAACGCGCGCAAGTACGACCTGACCCTTGAAGCTGTACTGGAGCGAGCAAGGGTTTGTTTGCACACAGTACAGGAGTGTTGTATGGGGAAGACGGCGGATGGCATCAAGGCCGACCTGGAAAAGTTAATTGCTCACGGAATCAATATCCAGCCAGCTCCGGCTCCAGGCCCTCAAATGCCCATCGACAACGGCTTCCACAGACACCTTCTTAAGGGTGCAAATATGCCAGGAGTTCACAGTATCAATGAACCAACTCAGTTCAGTGCCCCGAGCCCTTCGATGGCGTTCGGACCCATGACAGATTCGACGTTCCCGCCTTCGTTAGTAGCCGATCCATGGGTGCCGGAAAGCCAGGTATCCCCGGATCTGGTGCACACTTCACAACAACCACAACCGCAATCTGATATCCAGGTGCCTAGTCGGCCCAGCTCACACAACACTCCTAGTACCACCAGCACGGTCAACTCAAGCCTACCAGATATGGTGTCCCGGCCGGAGTTTGGGGTTTCGGAGCTCAATAACGCATACGACGGCGGCTTAGAAGGCCTCGGGCTGGAGAACAGCATAGACTACGGCATGGGAATGGATCAGAACCTGTGGATGACTCCAAACAACGACTGGCTTGGCGTGGAGTCGCTGAACGGAGGTGTGGGGGCGTGACTGCAGGAGGCCGACTTCTAGTAAAGGACTCGAGAAATTCGAACAAAGTGTAGCGGCGCTGCACTCCTATTTACACCCAACCATAGAGGAGACGAAACCATGTCCACGGAAACATTGCAAACCGACGAAACAGACACCAGCGCCCCGGATCAGGCAGACTAAAGAATCAAGCAAAACGACGACGGGGCACCTGATATAGGCCGCAATTCCCCAACACACCACTTTTGAAACCGACCCTTTTGATCGTGGTTGTCGAATTTATCATGATCAAAATAAGTGATCGGAATACGTGGATAGTTGAACTCTGTTCGGTGATACGGTCCCCCCCCCTCTCTCGCGCCGTCGAGGCACAAGACAATTCATGTAAAAAAAACCCGAATTGAAAACGATCATCATACCAACGCTGGCCGGTGCATAAGTTGGCCGATTCTTTGGATGTACATGGTTCCGATCCGAAAGGAATACAAAATAAACGCTAGCGCGAGGAGAAAGAGAAGAATGGTTCGAGGGAAGGACGTATTTATATAGACCGTCAAGGTCTGCGCTGTTGAACGGGGCATGATGAGATGGACAGAAGGAAATCTGGTCAAACAAAATCTTCCCTACATGATACCCAATGACACGATACGAGATGTCACGACTGTCCCATGTGCATTCATGTTTATTCAGATATTCAAGGAAAAAAAAGAGAAAAATCAATTAATCATTTACTAAAATCATCTTTTGTTGTCGTGCGATTCGTTGAATTGAAATACCACCCACCACCTACTCGTCGATTTTGAGTATAGGTAAGAATAGTCATGTGTTGCATTTGTTCGTTGATGGTACATGGAAGAGATTCATCATGATTAGAAAAAGGCAAACGCTAGACCCCGAATACGCCGAAGGGGATTCGAGAATACAAGAAACCAAGGATAAAACAAGGAAGCAAAGTCCACGGTGCATTAGCTCATTGGCGAGAGTGCCAACTCAGCCATTCCTTCCTTTTCAACACAAAAGCAATTGGTGCTGTCAGCAGTATTGAAATGAAATAGGGAGAAGACGAGCCCCCAGGCGGTAACCCAGACATTACTTTCCCGATACATATTACATCTTGACTCGGAAGAGGTATCGGAGCTTAACTTGGGCAACATCGTACACAATGTACTCGTTGTAGTAAAGACCAGCACCCGGGACGTTGGTTGGGCCAGGCTTGACCTTGACATCGGGCTGCGAGGGATTAGCAAATTGAAACAAGATTTTTTTTTTTTTAAAAAAAAAACGGGGTCAAATCAACATACCATCTTGATGCCCTCAAGGCTCTCATGCGCGATGCTGGCATCAACCCACTTGCTTGGGCCTGTGTCACCCTGACCCCAAGTGCTGTGCATCCCCTTTTGCTTAGCCTCATCTCCCGCATTGTAGTTGGCATTAACAAGCTTTTGCATGGGATCGCCCAGTTCAGCCTCACAAAGCAGCAACAGAGCCTGGCCATTGGAAATGTACGAAGCACAATATCCTGCAGATTTGGACGACATATCAGCGAGATAAATACCTTTACCGAACATGTATCCTGATACGGGAGCCTCTGGAGGTGCGATTCGCAGACCTTGGCTGAGGATACCGCCGAAGTTGGTACATCTGGAACCATGCCATAATAGACGGCGGTCAGATTTGATCTTGGCATAAGGAGATTTGTCAAAGCGATCCGTCTCGCCTTGACGTTCAATACGGAAAATCTCCTGAATGTCATATTTGACATGGTGGGTCTCACCACGAGTCTCGTTAAGATACTTGCCAAGTTCCTTAAACTCTTTGCTGTCATGCTCAAGAGGAGTCATCTCCTCCAAGCCAAGACCCTGGAACTGACGATCAAGTTGATGAACGGTGTCTCTGGTCTTGCGATCGATCTTCATGATGTCGGCAGCGTCCTTCATATCCGACAAACTCTCCAGGAGTTCCACTTCCTTCTTCAGCAAGCTGTCGTCCCGGATAACGGGAGGACGCTGGCGGCCGAACGCGTGAGGAATCACAGAGTAGTAGGTGTTGGAAAGGTTCTCAATGGCAGTACCCAGGCTCGTACTGTATTTACTGGCGGCAAGGGTTGGGTCATCAAAGAGGGCCGCAAGATCCTTAAGCTGCTGGAACCCTCGAGTGATGGTTGCCTTGCTCAGCTTACCCAAAGGAAGCTTGTTTGCATCATAGTTCAGGGCAGTCATGGTGGCTTGGAAATATTGCTGATTGAAGATCAGCTCCATCAGCTCCTTGATGGGCTTCTCAAGGGTGCATTCTGGAGGGGGCGCCTCCTCCTCGCCCTCTTTCTTGACGGCTTTGACGTCATCCTCGTCCTCGTCATCTGAGTCGTCAGGGTTGTAACTGCGCTCAACGAAGGCGTACTTGCCAGGCTTAGGGTTATCGCCACGGTTCTCCCAAGTCAGACCTGATTTGTCTTTGAACTTTTTCTCGAATCCTTTAATAGCACTTTCAAGCGAACCAGCGCCAACTACAGCGTTTGCGCCAGGCTCACCAACACGGCCCCATCGAGTCCATGCATGGTATTGGCCGGTGCTCGGGTTGGATTGGACCTATGGAATGGGTCAATAAAAGCTCTTGAGCGAGAAGGGAAAAAAACAGTTAGCTGGAAGAAACTGACCTGAATCCGATAAAATTTGTTGTTGTTGTTGGAAGAGTTGGACTGGTTGAGGGAGGCATCGTAAATGAGACCAGAATCGGGGTCAACATAAACTTCCCAGCTGGTGTAGGGACAGAATTCATCAATTGGAATTGCAATTCCCTTCTTTTTGATGAACTGGCCTTCTGCAACCATCTTCTCCTCTTTCACAGCCTCTTCCGGCTCGTCCTTGACCGCTGCCTTCGCCTTGGTAGCTTTGGTGGCTTTGGTGGCCTTGGTGGTCTTTGGCGCAGTAGTCTTAGGTGCGGCAGTCTTAGTTGCGGCAGTCTTGGCCGCAGCAGCCTTTGTGGCCTTGGCCTTCTTCGGCTTGGGCTGCTCTTCCTCCTCCTCTTCCTCCTCTTCTTCCTCTTCTGACTTTTCAGCGGCGGCCGACCTTTTCTTGGAGGCGCCCTTGGAGGAAGCATTCCCGTTGGTGCCGTTGGCCTGCTTGTCCTTCCAAGCGTAGTCGTCGGCGCTCAGCTTCTTGTTTTGCGAGTCAGTGTCGAGGAGCCATTGTGGGCCCACCACGGGTAGATCCTTGGCCTTTCCGGCGGCGATCTTGGTAGTCTCGCCCATGAAGTCTTCTTCAGTGCAGACAACATGCGTGGTAGCCTTTGTGACGCTCCTCGTGACGGTGCCTCCATGCTTACGGATGAGGGTTTCGAGAGAGCTCTGGTTGTGGGAAATGGAGTCAAACTTGCCGCTGATGGCGATGGCGCAGCCTTCCAGCGGAGGGTCTGCTGGAGGTGCAGCAGCGGCAGCAGCAGCTCTTCGCCGAGTAGGCATTTTTTTTTCAAGTAGATAAGGGTGTCGACGGCGAAGACTGAGAAGGGTTGGGGAAGGCGATGAAAGGAACAGGAAACAAAATTTCCGGTGAGACGAGTTGGCTGAGCTGATGCGGCGAGCTGGTCAGCTATGTTTATTGTGTTAGTGAGCTGAGCTGGCTTGCAGTGGGGTTAGGTCAGGGGCGCTGGGCGCTGGGCGCTGGGATCGCGCCAAATTAACTAACAATAGCGGCTCGGCACAGCGCAATTTACAACAAGGTGCACCCAACACGATGGGGGCCAAAAGCAGTAATCGCCGAATGCAGGCGACGCACAGGTGTCAATTGAATGGTGATGAAGAGGCAGGAGCTGAGGAGAGAAAAGACACAAGGGGGAGAAGTCAAGGGATGAGTCCGCTGGGGGTTGGATTTGAGAAGGATGAAAAAACGTGGATGGTCCTTCCGGTTTTATTCCTGAACGGCCAGAACCAACAGTGGCTCCAAAATGAAGGGTACCGAGCTTCAGCTGAAGGCATCGCCCCGCCACCTGCCATCATTTGCATCAAGCTCGCACAAAGCTCTAGGCACCAGCGGCCCCAGCACGCGCCAAAGGGCATTTTGCGGGGCGCGTAGCAGGCACGACCGTGGCACGTTATCACGTGGTTTTAATTGATGGAGCTCATCTCATTATCCGTCAGGTACTCTCCCGCAAAACCATGTACTCGGGATGCGTCACAGCGTTGCAAGCATTGTGCGGTGACGGATCGCCAACCACCTCGGGGATCAATGAGGGTCCTGCTGCCTGATCCTTCGGCCCAATGCTCCATGATTGTGCTCGGCAGCTTAGGATCATTGGAATGGAATCCCCATGATGACCCTGCCTCTCTCATGCCACATGTGAGATAAGCCATTGTCAATTCGGTTTCCCAAAAGTGTTCATCATCGCTCTGCCTACAAAAAAAACTTCGCTCAGATAATTCCTAACTGCCAGGTCTCCTTATTGCATCTTCTTACTCCAACATCATGGCAATCCAGCATAGCTCTTCGCCCAGTGTGGGACGCACGTTTTCTCGTACAATCTAGGGAATGGACGAATCGCGACAAAAGGAATAAATAAATCCGGATCAATTGGCATTCTTAGCTCCAAATATACCACTTTGCTATGTTCCTTCTCGCCCATTCATCTATCTTATGACTTATCTTGTCCTTCATCATATGTTTATCGCTCAAAGCCACCGTAGGAACCAGCTACTCAGCACAATTGATCAATTTGAGTTTTCAATATCGCCATTATGCGTGAAAGTTTGCGTTTCAAATGAACTGAACCATAATTAGGTCCAACATAGAATCGGCTCGATCTGCAAGCGAAGGTGTGGGTGGGAATGGCCGAAACCCAGCAAAGAACCCAAACTCCCGTTCCCCATCCCAGAAGCAACCAGGATAAACTGTACACAACACTTCATCCAGAACTGATCGAAAGGCACATGATCGCATCTCAACCTGTGCACTTGGGGAGCTTGCCGGGATCCGCGCACCAATGGGTATTGTGATCGCCACCGCAGCACTTGACGGACGACGACTTCCGGTGCCATGGGTATCTCGGGCACAGATGTTCCACAATGACATTCTCGCCCATAATCATGCCGGTGTGGTCCCCATGGCATTCGTTTTTCCTGGTGGGTTTAATTGTCAGCCAACGAGCACTCGCTTTGGGGAACCGTGCGAACGGGAACAAAGAGGAGGGTAAGTAAACAAGCGAGTGGATATGGACATACTCCCAAATGACACATCTTCCATTTGTTATCGTGACGGTCTCGATGTTATCGTTCAAATATTCATCTAAGATCTCAAAGTCATCTGAAACACCACATATCAGTTTTTTTTTCCCCTACTTCTCTCTTCATTTTTTTTTTTTTTGCTGTCATCCCAAAACCAAGGACAAAGCAGGACCAACTTACAACAGCGTGCATGATCCATCTCGATTTCTGAGCAAGTGTGCGACTGATTGAACTTTCGACACCAGCCAAACTTGATGCGCTCATATGGATTAATCGCGGTGGGCAGCGTCATCCACCTAGCGGCCACGGCGAGGTTTGTTCCGCAGAGAACCGCAAGGAGAGCGCTGAGCTTCATCATCTTTTTACACGAGTCTGTCGACGGATTCCGGGGATGGAGAGGCAGCGGCCATGGTTTTGATACGAATACTTATATATTAAGGCTTTGGGGGTAGAAACCAAGGTATATTAACTATGGGGTTCCTTCGGTACTTAAGTCGGCCAGAAAGTTTCTCGTCATGTCGTGACCTGAGTTCGGCGAATTTGCAAGAGTTTGTTGGGGAATGCATCACTCTCTGAATTTTACGTGCCCATAAACTGACCACATCTCCATCACAGGCCGTCAAAGTATGGCAGGCGTTCGATCAAAACGTCACATGGAAATTTCCTACTGCGTTTGCGAGAGTTGGGTATCTCAGCCGAAATGAAGCAATTATCCATTTTCCATTTTCCATTCGTAATTCATAATATGAGATTTCTCTCGAGGAAAAAAACATGCCTGAATGATAATATCCTTCGTTAGGGAAACAACCCTAAAGATAAAATAAACAAAGATAAAATAAAATAAAGCTAAAATAAGAAATAATAAACTGCGTCGGGCCCATCGTAGAATGCCTTGAGTTCTGTGTAAAACCACATCTTATCTGCTAGGTTGTATTTTACGCCAGTAGTTTGCATCTCTCGATATCTTGCAAAAATGGTTATCAGTAGCATTACAACCAATTACAATAGGTTTAGAATACCTATACCGATCGGCAGCTACAGTTTCGAGATACGCATTGTTATTGTGAATGATAGCTCTTTCGAATGCCATGTTGGCGTTGATAGTAGGTATAAGGGTTGATGATAGTGTGCACACAAATCCCGAGTAGTTCTTTGACAGCAGTTGTACGGTGTGTGTGTTTGTGTGTGTGTGTGTTTGAATACACCAACCTTGGCCATTGCGTTGTTTTATTGTATTGGAATAACGTTTGAAGAGTTTTCTTGTTGCTTTACCTTCAGGCTCCAACAACCATTGTGGTCGCTGGACCATTGTATTGAAAAGCATATATCTAGGCAACCTGCTGTTGAGCTCCTGTTCTTAGGAACGGACTAGAACTTGATTGGCATTCAATAAGAAATAATAATAACCATAAGGCATTAGAAATAAAACATAACGAATGGTCCCTTTTGGCTGTGCAAGCAAACATAATACCCTAAAGCGCTTTTCATCGAATTTCATTAACATCAAGCCACAACGCACAAACTATCGGCACTCCTCGCCCCTGGCCGTTATCTCCTTTATTTTATGGTGCATCCATGCCCGCCGCAAGCACGTCTTGCAACATCCATTCCACTGGGTCGTCCAACATTGCAATATTCTCCTCGTCGAGCTGCCCCACAAGGACTTGAAATAAATGGTGTTCAATCGGCCCTACAAAGTAAAATCGAGTCAGCCACTCCGTTGACAGGGAGTGCCCCATCATTCGTCTTCTTCTTCTTCATCATTGTCATCTGCATAGGAAAGGACAAGTCAGTAACCCGCCGAGGCGGCTTTTATTCAAATATCGAGGGCATATTGGTCCCAAATACCGTCATCCTCACCGTCTTCGTCTTCATCGTCATCCATATCGCCTGGGTCATATACATGCTGAACTTCAAGAGTCCGAATTGTCTCGCCAACAAAATGCTTCCAGTCGGGGCCCGTGTACGACATCCGATGATTTTTGCCAAAGGAAACTCTCGATTTGCTCGGCCGACTGTGCCAAGATTGCTGGACGGTCCTCATCGCAATGTGATGCAAGTTTAGGCCTGGAACAGCGGCAAGCTTCTCCAGAAATCCTTGCCAAAAGTTTTTCTTGGGAGGGGCGCCAGTGTGGCCATCAGGCAGCTTCCGTTCCAGAGTCGCCCTGTTAAGCTCAAACCTCTTCAACGTAGGAGCAAACTTTTGAACAAGATTGAGAACCGCGGGACCCTCAAAGTTCAATTTTCCCAAGTTGAGTTCTTCGAGCAGGGGGAAATCTGGAGACGGAACTGCTGGAACCAAGGGAGAGGTCGGCTGTGCTGTGGCAGCAGCAGATTTGGATAGCCATTCCAGCAATGGTTTGAGGACCATTTCTTCGCTATTGACTTCGTTGATCCGCAAGTGTCGAAGGTTGGGCGTGTTCGAGAGGAACTTGCGTAGGAAGTGGTCGACCATTACGCCTGAGTTCGTCCCCGTCGGTACAAACCCCACGCGTTTCCATGACAAGTCAATGTCGAGGTGTAACTTCTCAAGATTCTTGAGGACTGGCAGAACCGCTGGTTCCATGTAAGGAGGGACGTTGAAAGCAAAGTCCCTGAGATTGTTCCCCCTTCGTGCTATGACTTCGATGCCTTTGGGCCTCGCCCCAGCCTGCCCAAGAGCAAAAAGGACGGCGGGAAATATTTGATTGCTGAAAGGAACTGTTTGGTCGTGGAATCCGCCAAATGATGCATGAGAAAGCGAAACGCCTGTCTCCTCCAAGGCCGTAGTCGACCCATAGCTGGTCCACTCGCTGCCTCGACCGTCGCGAGTGCGTCTGTCAGAGTTAAAATCCCGAATGACAATATCCTCTAGGTTCTTGAGGTTTTGGAAGGCTTCAGCCAGCATGTCTCGGTGGTATCCAGTGCTCCACAAAGTAGACATGCCGGCATAGCGCAGCAAGAAATTGGCCTCTTGCTCTTCATTGCTTCGCATACTGATGTAAGATGGATAGCGATCAAGGCCAAACTGCACCATACGCAAGTGTTCGCCGAGCCGGCTCTTGGAGATATCTACAAGAGCCTGCAAGCTGTCGTCAGAAAGCATAAATTGCTTGCGGGTAAAGAACTCCTTGACAAATGTGACATGGAGGGACCGCTCAATCGACTGGCAGGTCAGCCTCACTCTGCCCAGGTCCGGTGTGGATAGGAAGCTGGTGATGCGCAGCAGAACCTCCAGAGGCACCTTTTGGAACGGGCAGCTTGGGCCGGGAGCCGACGGGTCATTCGTGTCAGCCATGTTGGTGTCTGTATCAGCCATGGGTGCGGTGGTGCTGTGTGTTTGAGTGTGAGCTGGATAGTCCAACGTCGTTGTGGTTTGGTGGCTAGAGCGTACCTAGCTAGTACTTGTGGTGACCAAAGTCTGGTGCGCCAGCAGGTTTTGCGATAGAAATTTGGATGAACGAAGGAACGCAGTGCGTCCCAGGATTATCTATTTATTTATGGTTAGCCTCGCACCCGTTTTTCAGCTTGTCGTCCCAGCTTTTAGGTGATTCACGGCTGCGTGCAGACACGCGATGGGATGGAAGGGATAAGGCGGCAGCAGGCAGCAAAGGCCCCAAGCGTCCAGTTGACCCGTTAATGGGGACCACTATGGAGCCCCCTGTTAGTGACGCTTCTTCACTGGCTGTACGCAGGTAAGCAACCCATGGGCGGATGGGGATGGCTCCGATGAAGACGCCCGGGTGCGGGTGCGTGCCTAGTTAGTTACCTTATGTGCGTAGGCGAAAGTTTGATGATCTCGGGCGCGCAGGAGTGTGGTTTGGGGAGGAGAATCGCGACGTGGTGTAGGATGCAGGTCGCTCCAAGCATGTCAAACACGGCTTGCACCTACATAGTCGCCCCGCTGGAGCAGGGGGGCTGATTTGGTCACAGCAAACCCATCTTCGTGTACTGTTTACTAAATGCTCTTTTTACTCTTATTAAAAATAGATAATAAATAATAATAATAATAATAAAATAAAATAAGTTTATAAATAAAATAATATTATTTATTTTATTTATTTTATAATTTTATTATAATTTTAAATTATTTTTATTATTATAATTTTATTCATTATTTCAAGAGTGTACGAGATGATGAAAGCCTGGTTAGTCAACACACACCGGCTCGCTAGGTGGCGGCAACCGCCTGCAATGGGTCGCAAGTTGGCAGCCACATCACTGGCCAGCTCCCAACATACAGTGCTTGGGCACCATGCAGTAATCTTCTGATTCTCATATCCACACTGTATCTGTCACTCTTTCACAGCTGCAGTCAGCATTCATGGTTGCACAACGCATGTATCCGTCAGTAGTACCCTTCTTTATTCAAATATCCCTAAACTGCCGATATGCAAAAAACAACAAAAAAACAAAGCCAGCATACATATGTACTGCTCAGATATAACAAAAATCCTGGTATATGGTATATCCTCCACACTTTTTCTCCTATCAGAGAAAGAAATGCCAATTCTTGACCGCAACTTGCAAAAACATGAGTAAAAATCGTATCCGAGCATGCATCCCTTCTAAAGATATTCCAAGCCCAAGCAGAGGCAAAAAGCAAAAAGTCAAGTACAAACATGAGCGACTCGTCGCCAAAAGGGCATGTTCCCATCCTCGTCAAAATAATTGCTCCTATGCCATGCGCGCGTAAACGTTCAAATGATAAATCCAAAAACAAGAACAAAAAAAAAGCATGTGTCGTGTGGGTGGGTATAATAAACTCAGCCAAGTCCCCCCATGAACTCGTTCTGTCGTAGGAAACTCGTCGCCAACTCATCACCCCCATGCTCAGCTGCTTCCATCCAGTGTACCGCAACACACATCAGCCCTGGATCGCTGCGCACATCGCTCTCCTTGCCGTCCCCAGAGCCCACCCCCATTCCGGATCCTCGGGCGCCGCTGCCTCCACTGCCGAGGCCGTGCCCGCTTCCTCCAGGGCCGCTGGGGCCCATTCGGCTTCGCTCGCTGCGCCCATACATGTCCATCACTGTCTGCTTGAACACCTCACGAGGCTTAGACAATGGCAGTGTAGTCCGCTCCACGTACTCGGGGTGGGACAGATAAAACAGTGCGAGCTCACGCTGCGCTGTTGGAAAGCCTTCTTTAGCTGTAATGGTCCACATCTTTCCAGCGTCTTCGAGCTTGTAGGTGGTTGATGGAGGTGGAGGTGTACCAGTAGAAGAGGGCGTCGCATCGCCGGGAGTCGAGGAATCGGCGTACGCCTTGCGAACCTTGGCATCCACGGCAACGACATCGTCTGCCATTTCTACCATGGTGCGGCACACCTCCGACTTCAGCTTCAAAGCTGCCAAAGCTGTGTTCCAGAATGCCTTACCACGGTCCGGCTTGTCCAAGACTGTAGGTGGCACGAACGAGGCGATAAATTGAAGGTCGCGGAAGAGCGTCTTGGGTCGGATTGATGCCTCGCGGAACAACGCCTGCAGTTCCTTGGCAATAGCGTCGGTGGTTGCCGCGCCGCCAGACATGATCGACCGCGTCTCAGAGCTGCTCTGCCTTGACGGGTAGTGACCAAACAATGGTGTCTCCAGCTGCGATTGGATCGCCTGGGACCGTCGCTCTTTGATGTGATCAATGGTTCCCTCAAGAGCCGTTGGTCGAGCCTTGTTGCCGTGTTCGGAGACAACGACGCTTGACCCAGCGTCAGATCTGTTCCAGCGGGGCCTCTTGCGGTCGCTCGAGTGAAGAGAGGCCACAATAAGGTTCTCCAGCTCTTGCAGGGCGTTCAACTTGGCATACGGGTTGGGGTGAACGCAGAACATGTTGAGCAGCCGCTGATAAGCCTTCTTGAACGGAAACTCGTTGGTCTCCTTGGTGGGAGACAAACGAGGCGTGGAATCATTCGTGGCTGAACCATCATTGAGAGCAATAGAGGGGGTTTCCGAGGCCTCGGATGCTCGGTCTGACAAATGATCACCCACATTACGCAGGTTCCCAAAGCTCTTCTTCTTCTCAATGACTCTGGGGCGTCCAGAGCTTCGCTTCTCGGATCGTCGCTTCGCCCGACGGTCGAGAGCATCCTTGCGATCGATACACTGCTGACCAAGAGTTTCGAACCAAGCATCCGTTTCGGATCCGCGGGCGAAGACTTGGTTGCCGAGATCCGAAAGCAACAAACTAGTGAGAGACTGCCTCAGCTCGTTGAGGAACCGAGTCTTTTCATCCTCACCGCGCTGCTGGAAGACCGTCTCATTGGATGAGGCAGATGTGACTGGGCGTCCAGTCCCAAAGCTTGAGGTGGATGGAGCAGTACCAGGATAGGCAGGATGAGAGAAGGTGGTTGACAAGTTGGTCAAGCTGGTGGTGGGTGAATAGGCTCGCGACGCTCCAGAGCTAGGCGACATGACTGGCTGGAACGGCGACCAGAAGGTGCTCGCCGAATCAATTGTATGGGCCGGAGATGCCTTGTCAAAGTATTCTTGTCCGTCCATGATTTCTGATAGAGTCGCACTTGCTCGTGGGATTTGGCGCATAGAGTCGAGCGACTGCTGGCTGGGATTGTGCATAGACAGGTTCCGCAAGTCTCGGGCGAATGAGCCAGGTCGACTTGATGTTGAAGTAAACTTGCGGTCTTGATCACTGATGACGCTTGCAGAGTCGTCTCCGCCCCACGACTGCTCACGTTCTCTCGCTCTGATGCGATCGAGGGTGGCTTTGTCGCGTTTGTACAGATCGCTCGACCACAGCACTGGCGCCTCGCGAATGGTTTCGCCAACCAGCTTTGAGATGCACTTATCAACCTCGCAGCAGAATCTGTGGATTCTTTCCTCGCCCTGGCAGAAGTTCTGGATGCCATACTTCTGAAGCCACATCGAAGTTGCTTCAGCTTGATCATCACTGAGCTTGTTTGGTCCACCTTGTTCTTCGGTAGCGGCCAACAAGTCCATGATTTGAGATTCAGCACGATACAAGTATGACGAGTTTGGCACCCGCGCCATGTTGGCACGTGATCGTTGGAAGGAATTCCAGCGTCGGGGCATGCCCATGGTCTTAAGGGCTTGGCAAATGTCACGGCTGTGCGAAAACTCCTTGGAGTTGCGCACATCCGTCACATACCACATCTTGTCACGCATGGCTCGTACGCGCTTCATCATGCCGTCAATGAGGCCCTCGTGGCGCTCTTGGCTTTGCTTCAACCAAACCAACCAGGCATCGTATTCTTCAATGGCTGACGCCGACCGACGGATCGAATCCCGAGGACCCCTGGAGAAGATGTTGATGAGAACAGCAAAGCCGTTTTCTCGCAGCGAAGGTGAAGCCAAAGCGTTCAATTGGTTGAGGGTCTTCCAGTACTGGTGAGACGACACGAAGTCGGCGAGCGCCTTGGACTGGGCTGACGCAGCCTTCAGCATGGTGATCAAAACTGGCTCAGGTTCATCCTTGGGGGCGGCTTGCGTTGGGCTAGGCTCCGACTTTGCGGCTGCAAACCCGTTCTGCTTTCTGTAGGGGTTCCGGCTGGCCATTGACCTCTCGGGGGTAATGATCTTCGTTTTTGATTTGTATCTCTTCAAGCCAGAAGCGCGGTTGCTGAGCTGTGTCCGGTTGCTTTCGGGCTCGAGGCTTCGAGGAATCTCGTAGTCTTCAACCAGCCTCAAAATGGAATCTCGAAGCTGGTGATAGTCCTTGTCGAGTTCCGGGCCCTGGGGCACGTCATCCTCGTCAGTGTCTGTGCTTGATGAGTTTTCCTCGTCGTCGAGCTCGTCATCGGGATCGAAGGTCATCTGAGTAGAAAGGCTCTTTCCATCGGCAGAAATGAAGAGGACAACCCATCGCTCCGCACAGGGGTGGCAGGAACCACGGACAGCGTCGGCACCGAGGTTTTGGTTCATCTCATGGATTGCGAGGCGAAGACGGTATCCGTCATCCTCATACTTGCCCAGTCGCTTTTGCATTTCCGAGTCCACGGCTGGGGGAGAGTATCGTTGAGGCGTGACCGAGGTTTGCTCATCCATGAAGCCGTCTCGCGAGGCGGTGGCATCGCTGAACACGGACGAAGCGCTGGTGCTGATGATGGAGGCCGTCTCAAAGTTGTTCCTCGGGTTGTTCATGGGAATAGGTTGAGAAATAGCCGACATGCCAGAGATGGACGCAGGGCCAGACCTGAAGGTGCTCGAGGCGGCTGATTGGGGTCTCTTTTCTGGGAAGATGGCATTCACCAGAGTCGTCAGGTCAGCAGGGCTAATAACCAAATAGGGGTGGACCTCCATGGTTTCCCTCAAGGACGTGATGGACCTCGCGGGTAGCAGCTTGGCAGCTGGCACCTTGGACTGGGATCCCTGGAACCTGGCGAGGATACTCTCCACATGGCCCTTGATCTTGGGAGGAACATCCACGGGAACGCAAGTTGCCGATGGCTTTCCGCTCCACATGCTGGAGACGTACTCGTGGGCCTTCATGGCGACCTTTTTCAGAATCTTCTCACGAGCATACGGGGTGATGTGATACTCGGCCAGCATGCCATAGGACTCGGGGTGTATGATGACACCTAGGAGAAAGACAAAGAAGAGACATCTCCAGACCAACCACCGGGACGTGTTCTCAACGTACTTGTTGTCCAGCTTGCGGAGGATGGCGTTTCCAAGCTCCAAAAGGCCTTCGGGAATTCCAGTGGCATCTTCGTCGTCGACCAGCTCAAACAGTTGGTTCACTGCCCTCTCGTAGAACTCCTTGGCAGCGATCTCGTCCGAGTGGTTCCAATCTGAGAGGTTAAAGCGGGTGCCGTGCTGGTCCTCGGCCCTGTCCAAAAGAAAGGCTCCATCCTCTAGGATCTTCATGAGGTACCACTCCATGTTGGACTTTCCGGACCAATCGCGCATGGCAGTCCAAATGTTGAGAACGGAAATGAGAAAGTGCTCGCCTGTGGATTTGGGCTCGGAGATCAGCCGTGCCAGGGCGGTTGCCCAGATCTCGGTTCGTCGCTGGTCCTCGGAGCTGTCGGGGCCGGCAGAGTTGGCGAAGCAGGTGTGAATGAGAATTGAGAGGGGGTCGTGGCGCTGGAAAGACAAGAGTCGCTCAATGTCCGCGGCAGCACTGCCTCTCCCAGACGCGCTTGCGTGAGATCTCGCAGCGGACCGGCCATGGAAGGGAAGAACGGATTCCACGGGCTCCAAACCTTTGTGGTAGCTTAAGAAGGCATTCAGCTCAGAACTGGTCAGCGAACAAATGCGGGTAGCCAAGTAATCAGGGTTGGTGCGGAGTTGGGTCAAGAAGTCAAGAAAAGTGTCCCGAGCAGAGGCAGAGATGTCGTGGAAGAAGGGTGTCATGGTCCTGAGAGGGTTTGCTCCAGCTGCAGTGTTAGTCGGCGTGTTCAGAGTATCCGAGGAGCCCAGGGCGGGAGAGGCGAGAGCTTCCATTTCAGGGTCCAGGAGGGCATATCGGCGGAGCTCGTCGCAGCTGTTTCGGACGTCGTGAATGGCGTTGTAGAGGGCGGTAAAGTTGTCCTTGTCATCCCTGCGGAAGTTCTCGACGAGATACCGGTGGGCAATCTCGCCGCATCGAGTCAAGCGGGCGCTCAGGGCCGTGGAAACCAAACTCCTCTGGAGACGAAGGCGGGTGTTGGCGCGCTTGCGCTCCTGGTACTTGGAGAGTCGCACGAGATGGGCCAGTTCCTCAAGGGTGGTGCTGTCCTTGTCGGGAGATAGATGAGGGTTAGTGTACTGGGACACATCTTGGATAAGCTTCTTGTGATAGGGCGAAGAGCTGGTCTCGGTCGAGGTATCAGCGGCGGAGGGTGTCCCCGACCGAGACCCGGGACCATGTCGTGGGCTGGATTGGCCAGGCATTTTCGGCTGTGCTACGAGAGGCTTCCGAGTAGCGATGGTGATGTTGATTGTTTGGTGTTGCTGCGCATGACCGCGGTGGGCGGTATCGTCACTGCGTCGGATAGGTAAAGTCTGCGGCTCGTCGTCGTCGCCCGATCTGCCAGGGCTCGGGGAGCGGTATCGACGTGATGGTCGAGACTGTTGCACATGGGCTTCGGTTGACGTCGAGTCTTGAGCAACGGTGGGTGACACGGCTGTAAGGGCGGCAAAAAAAAACCATCAGTCTTTACAATTCGGCTGAATTCAAGGGGACGGCGGGTTCAGAGGAGAGGGGGGAGGGTATTTCAGAGCAGGAGAAAGCGTGAGGTGTGAATGCTCAATGTCAATGTCAATCGATGTCATTGCCATCGCCTACTGAGGCAGGCGGCGTTGACGTAGACGCAGGGCGGCGGCGGAGCTCAACATACGGGGAGAGGATTGGATGCAGACTGGCGAAGAAAGGGAACGTTGCATGGAAATCATAGTGCGCCCATGGACAGGAGGTCGAGGTCGCAGTCGCGCAGCTCAAGTGGCAGCTCTCGACGAGAGAGAAGCTGCTCACGAGCCTTTTGGGGCGGCGACTTGGAGATCGACGGCGGAGTTAAGAAATGTCGGCGCACTCTAGGCGGTTCACGAAGCGGTCGGAGGAGGGGATCCCGCAGCTTCGAAGAAAACAACAAACAGGCCAAGCGTGTCGATCGACGGTCGACGCGAGGCGATGTGTGCGAGAGTTTTGTCGTGGTGGTTTTGTGGGAGGTTGGTGCTGGGCCAGCTAGCACGACGACGGCTTAACAGGACGGACACTATCAATGGTGGTAGTGTTGTTGGCTGCGGTGGGGTAGGTAAGGTTGGGTTGGGTTGAGGAGCACGGTCTAGTTGACGCCTCGTTCGGGAGGAGAGGGACGTCGCAAATCAGGTGGGCGAAGTGGGAGGAGGATCGCCAGAGGGGAGAGGCGGGTCTTTTTTTTTCTTGGAGGGGTAAAAGAGAGCCAGAAAAAAAAAGGGAAGAGATGGGTGTCGAGAGGGGGGAGAGGAGAGAGAGAAGAGGCAATCCAAATACTGGAGCAACAAACACACAAAGGCGGCTTATTAGAGAGGTCGAGGTAGAGGTACGGTACCTACATAAGGCGAAGTTAAAAAGGGAAAAAAAGAAAAAGGACGGGGGTGGGAGGGATTGGGGAGGGACTGGGGGATGCGAGTTAAAGGTAATACCACATCCATCCGAGATACATGAGAGAGGGACTTGTAACAGCTGGCAACGTCCCAGCTCCCTACGTCAAGGCCATTTCGCACCCGGCGACTCGCTCGCGTCAAAGCAGCAGATCCTAGTCGCTGAGGAACCATGCCATGCGATAGGATGGGGGATGCGATCGCTGGTCTTGGGATGACGGACAGCCGTGGGTTACAGACAGTCAGAGAGGCAGAGTCCGTCCGTCTGGGTTGGCATGGTGGAGAGCCACTGGTGGGGATGGATAGCAGATGGTGGAGAGCAGATGGTGGAGAGCCAGTGGGTGGCCACCGCAGGTGCAGTACAGCGCAGCAGCGCACAGCGCACCACAGCGCAGCAAGCAGGGAGGGAGCATCGGCAGGCACTGGCAGGGATACCCTCACAGCGCTGCGCTTCCCAAGAGGGGGTGGGGGTGCGCCTGGTGTACCCGTAGCCTGGGCAGGGCGACAGGCGACGACGTGCTCGCCGTCCAGTCCAGGTCATTCAAGATGCATGTACCTACAGTAGGCCGGCCATAGCCTACATTGGCGGACGGAGAGTACAGCGCACTGGGTTGAAAATAATGATAATAAAATAAAATAAAATAAAATAAAAAGAGGGCTGCGACCTGATGGTGCTGTGACCGCTCCACGGCCGCTGACCACTTGACACAGTACCTCACATGTACCGCCGGCGGTAGCGCACCCCGAAGCGGCGACAGTGGCCACGCCCGAGACGCTGTTCACTGGGTGCTGGGGTGGCGTTTGGCGCTGGCGTGCTGGAGGAGGCGGGAGCGGAGCGGGCTGGGGCGGCGCGCCGGCAACTGGTTGCGAGTGCCTGTAGGGTCATCAGCGCGCTAAACCGCCTTGGGGGGAGGCGAGGGCGGCCACCTCACACGCCTCACACTTTTTGGCTACCAAACACCTCACACGCCTCACGAGGGGATCATGGGCGAGTAATGGGAACGGCACGGGCACAGTGGACCACGCCGACCATGCGGCAATGCGCATGCAGCAAACCAGTTTTTTTTTCCCTCTCTTCTTCTGCCTCTATCCGGTTCCCTGCCGACATTTGCTCTCGGTACCTGAAAGTCCCATGTGCCATTCGCACGTGGTACTTTTCTTCCTCCTCTTTCAATCCCACAATCCCACTTCTCTCCCTTTGATCCTTGTGCATCCAAAGAAGCGTTCGAATACTACATGACAAATGCAGTTTTCTTTGCTTCTTCCACTAGCTAGTTGGACTCTTTGTCGTTAACCTCGACAAGGCAAAAAAGAAGAAGAAAAAGAAAAGAAAAAGACAGGTTGAAATCTCCCACAGATCGTGACGCAAGCCAGGCTTCCTCGCTACTTTTCGACTAGACCGGCGTTGGGCGTGGGCTGGGCTGAGCTATCTGCTGCTTGAGACCTGTGTTGATGAGCTGTACAATCTTCTCATACCCAATCCAGCCCGCTCGGCCTTTTTTACCTTCCTCTCATTCTTTGCCGTCATGTCTAATCAATTTTGGTGAGCTGTTCCTGCTAGTGTCCTATCTAGGCAATTACAGACTGCAGCGCTGGGCTCTCTTTGGGCTTGGGCCATGTGGTGTGCCGTGCTTCGCCGCGCGCCGAGTTGCGCATTTGCTCACATATTCAAGCACTAAAAGCACAAGAGTGTTACTCATGCCATGCAAGCAGAGTGCAATCGGCAGCATGGCACGCACAATTGCAAAGTGAAATAAAAAACGGAGCAGTTCACTTGCGGGAAAAGCCACCACAAGCGCAATACCAGGTCCTTCCTTGCGAGGTGGTGTAATTAATCACTTATGTAGGTACCGTTGTGGGAGAATGAACCAGGACCTGGGGCTCATGTAGCCCATCAACTCATGTATGAAGTGCATATTAACCGCCTCTTTGTGAATCCTCCCGGCGCCAAACTTGACCGCTTCCCGTTGCTTCGGTTCCTGGGTGGAAATTAGTAAAAAGAAGGGGCATTATGTGCCTCATAGTTGTCTTTTTTTAATCCAGGATGACGGGCACAAAATACAGACTTAGAAGGGATCTGCTTTGTCCTGCGTTGTTATGTGGCGAAACATTCAAAAGGTGCCATGAGCACTTCTCGCTTCTGACGTGCAGTGCAGATGGACCACGGTTACAGTGCAAGTCCCCCCCCCCCTTCACCGACTCGATGCCCATATGTATGTCTTCCCGCCCGCAGAACCTCCGATACCTCCTGCATCGTCTCCGACAACAGAAACCAGGCAGAAGCCTGCCGGGCTGTTTCTAGCGCCGAAGAGGTAGAAAGTAGTTAGAAGAAGAACGAAAACACCAAAAGTCTTCGGTGACAACCCGAACGTGCTTCGGTGTGTCTGCGCGACATCCAACCAAGTCGACAAGAGTCCAAATTGCCCAGGCATTGGACGCTAGATTGCTGACTTACAGCCCATAGAGGACGCTGTGCAACACACCCAATCAATGCCGTCGCTCCCCGCTCAGTCAGCCAGTGTTCTACTACTACTACGCTTGACAATGGTTCCCAAACGGGAAGAAAACAAAAACAAACAAGAAAAGGAAACAAAAAGAAAAACCCAAAACAAAGCAGAAACAGGAAGAGGCCGAAAGTGCAAAGAAGCAGGCAGTTACAACAACGACTGGCACTCGGCATTTCCTCTGTGACATTCTGCAAGTTCGGGCGTGCGTTGTCACTGCATTCTCCGCCGGCCAGTCCAAAGGACCGACTGTTCACTGGCAAAAGCCCACACCCCTACCCGGCCAGGCCCCCTCCCCCTCCCGAGTCGCGGCGGACCAGCCATGGCTGTCCACGCAGCGCAAAAGGTAGGAACAAGAACAAGAACAAGAACAGTAGAATTCGACAGGACAGGAGGAAGAGGCGCAAAATGCATGCAGATCCGCATTCGTACATGCCTTCCGTCCCGTCTGTGATCCCTTTTTTTTTTCTCTCATCTAACCCAGGCAACCCCTCCCCGTCCCCTTCTCCCTCCCCCCCTCTCCAGGTAGTGGCAAAGGGTTCGGCGCTTGCGTGCAGCATTAGTTGACTGCGCAGATACGAATGAAGGCGCGCATATAGCCCCCATCTCTCACCTCTCCCACATACACGAGTTCGCGGCCATCTACAAATCAGACAAGCCAGCTTCTCATTATCGGCAAACATGGAAGATCCCAACCGCAGCGACTGTGCCCGCAACTCGATCGATTCTAGCTTGCTCAGCTCCAGACTACCGAGCTAAACTAATCCTCAAGCAAACTCGACCCCCCTTCTCTGCCTCCATCTCCTCCCGAGCCCACCCCCTCCTCGTCGTCCCCGGCCCCTCGTCCCCCAGAAGCCGCTCCCACCCCCCACCAACCAATCTCCATCGTCCACGCCATCTGGGCCTCCCCCATCTGCGAGCGAGAAACATGTGCGCGCGCGGGCGTCTGAAGTGTGTGCGTGTGTGTGTGTGTCTATCTGTCGCCGTTTGCCAACGCACCACACACCACAAGTGCCCCCCGGGGCCCAATCATGCACCACGCCGGCTCCACCCTGCGCTGCATCGCGTCCTCTACGCCAATCACACCGTGCCAGACAACCGTTCCCCCTGCCCCCCTTACCTTGGATTGTCAGATGGTACAGAGGGAGGTAGAGCGAGTGAGAGAATATTGCGAGACTGCAACAAAGGGCAGCATCTGGCAGAGCCGAGAGGGGAAGGGGGGAAAAGGTGCAATAGTCGCTGGCGCCGTGCTCAGCCATTCGCTCACCCCGTCACCGACAACAGTGACAACTGCCGCCGGCCCCGGCTTGGCCGACCCCGGCAGGGATTGGGCTGCTGCGTCTGCTCTTTTTTTTTTTCTCTCTTTGAATGAATCATACTCGTGCTCCCAGCCCTCTCAATGCCAGCACGACGTTACCTCCTGTGCGTGTAAGTGGTGTGCGTGCTGCGCTGTGCTGTGCTATGTCATTATGTGTGAGTCTTATGTCCTGCAGCATCTATGTGAAAAAGGAAAAAAAACGACATGCTGCCACTCTCAGACCTGCTGCCCCTGCCATGCCGGCCCATCCCTGTGTCTCTCGGTCGTAGTCAGTAGGACCAGGTCCCAAGTCTCGGGTGAGCCGCCCGCCCGGTGCGTTGGCTCTCCGTCCCCACGCAGCCCCGGCCCACCGCCGTCCCACCTCCGTCCCAACAGTTCACCGCGGGCTTTCGTTCAAGCCTCTGCTGCTCTAGCTAGCTAGAAGTGCCCCTCCTCTGGGCTCAGCATGCGGCCAGCTTGGGGAAACTTGTGCCCAAAGAGCACGGAGCACTCATCATGACACCCCAAGCAAGCCAAACACGACTCATGGGCCCCGGAAGACCCTCTTCCTCCTTTCCCCAGAGCCACTCTTCCATCTCCTCTTTGAGCTTCTCACAGCTTTGACAGGAAGAGCCCATGCACGTCAGCCTCCTTCCTCTCCTCACATATCAAGTCCATAGGCACCCAGGCTCCAGGAGCACCAACAGCAGCCATCAGGCAATTTTTTTTTCTTTCTTTCTCGGATAAGAGTCATTGCCTCCCAACAACACAAAAGACGCATACGCAAGAAGAAAGACAAAGCAGAAGAAAAAAAAAAGGACACCCTCCCCATGGCCGTTGTCGTGTCAAAATGAGTGTCGTGGCTGCATCTCAGCCCGTTTTGACCCTGCCTATACATCTGCGAGCTCGTGGCACGTACCTTTTTTCTTCGCCAAGCACGAAAAAGCAACTGTCAAACAAACGACAAATGACGGCAAAAAAGAAAGCATGTGCAACCACCTTACGTCGAGTTGCATGAGAGACATGCCCAATGTGCGTAGATAGGTCGCAGTCGCTGCCCCAAGGAGCCCACAACGTGGCCGTCATCCCAACTTCTTCGTCAGGCCTCCCTCGTCTTACAACCAGTCCCTTCGATTGTCGTCATTTTGGCCACCTTGATTCGCTTCCTCGTCTCGCCTTCTCTCCACGGGTGGTCCTTGTCGAGAACCTGTCTTCTCCATCGCCTGTGGTTGTTTGCTTGTTGTGTGCGTTGGCTAGCGCGCGGCTCGTCCTCCAGTCCGGGCCCTTCTCCTCCTCCTCCTCTTCCTCCGTGGCTCGCCCGTCGTCCCTGTATCCATGTAATTCTGCCTTCTCCTAAATCAACCCTGCCACACCGTTTGCCCTCGTCGAGTCAGTTTGCTTTTCTCGGCTCGTGCCCTACTGGTCAACCCCCTTGAACTGACCAGGACCAGTTCGATCTTCTGGAACCATGCACCATGAGCCCCTTGTTCGCTCGCAACCTGGTCAGGTATAGGGCAGACACCGATTGGCGAATCCCTCGGTGTGTGTAGGGTTGGCTACGGTAGGAGCAACAAGTAAACAAATAAACAAAATGCGTGAATCGGACCAGAGCAGGTTTCACCACTCACTGCCATGACAATCTATTCTTGTCAAGCTCTGTAATTCGTTCCCTGTTGTTCCCTGTCCGTTGCCAGCAGCCTACCATGTCAAGCATTATGCGTGGAGCACATCCAGACACCCATAGTCCTCCGACATGTCACTTACACGTACCTACCTATCACTCAGCCGCAGGCTCAGTCACAATGCAACAACGGCAGACATCTTTCCTTGTATGCTGAATAGACACGTATATTCGTTCAAGCATAAAACCAACACGAAGCTTGTTCCGCTTCACAGTAAACATGGGTATAATACATCCGCTATCCGACCTGACCGTGACCGATTCCCCGTTTGGCATGCAAAACACTTTTCTTATTTGCATTGCCACAAAATATGCACAATGCTCTCACACAATCCGCTTTTGAGTAGATCCCTTTGCCTTGCAAAAATTTTCCTAGATTCCTCGCCCGAATCGAACATCAAAGTCCTTGAGTACACTCATGATGCTCGCTGCCTCTACTTCGATAGGCATCATTGAACCCGGCGGCTGAGGTCGGGCGCCAGCTCGTGGGGTTGCCTTGAGTTTGGGCAACCACGAGCCGATATCATCAGCCGCCTTGGAAAAATTCCGATGGCTTGATAGAGTCTGGTAAGCTTCGGCGCAGCTGAGGCCGAGACTGGGCAAACTGGGCAGAGAGATCTTCTCCTTCTTGGGACCAGCCTTGCAGCAGCCGCCATCAGCACCCTTGCCACCGCAGCAGCCACCTCCGGGAGCACCGCCCTTGCGGTCAAAGTTGGCAGCCATTAGGCGACAGAACAGGCCAGACTTGGGGTCAGCTTGGCACTGAGCGCAGGATCCGGGTCCATTGGGGCCACATCCTCCTCGGCCCTGGGATGACTGGTTGCGAGATTGAGTTCGGCGAGGCAGCTTAACTGCACCGTCGGCCGTCATCTCCATGGCCATAGTAGGGGGCACCGCATCGGTCTCAGATGGAGGGGGAGTCTGGACTTGGCGTGAGATAGGGGGCAGGGTATCATTAGGGGTCATGGCAGGAGTTGCCAGTGAAGTGTCTGCGCAAACGCAGTAGGTTCCGTCCTTGCAGAATCCGCAGCCATCCTTAAAAGCTATGGCATCAAGAGATGGAACTTGGGAAACTGAGGATGGAGTAGAGTATTGAGACTCTTGCGGAGCCACGGAGTTTGCCTTACGAGAGAACATGGCCGTATAGTCGGTTTCCACCTCATCATGCACTGGGCTGGGACGATGGCGCTTTTCGATAGAAGTGTTTGCCGTTGGAGAGGCCGGGCGCTTAAGTTCCTGGCCCTGCTTGAGGGCTTCTGTCACCTCGTCGAGGCAACGGCAGGTCGCACTCGGACCGCACTTGGCGCAACCGTTGGCCGCGGTGGCCATCACCTCCTCGGCACAGGCACAGTGGCCGTTTGGGGAACAGCCGCCACATGTAAGACCATCCGATGGATCACCCGACGAGCCTATGTCGAGAGTTTCAGGGGGTGAAATTATTTGAGAGATGGAAAAGGTGGTCTGGCTGTGATGCCTTTCAACCGGACGTCCATCTGGGAGGCTGCGTCTTGGTCCTTGGCTAGTTGGGCTTTGGAGACTCTCAAACGGGGCTTGGGACGTGCTCATGTTCCGGGAATGATACCCAGCATGGAAAATGCCTTCATCAAGGCGACGCTTGAGCGTCTCCGCCTCAGTTTCGACACGAATGCGGTCCTGGCGCTCACGGTCTAGCATGTTTTCTAGTAGCATGCAGCGGGAGCGGAAAGATTGGACATCCAGTTCAAGTTCGTGAATCTTGTCCTTAAGGTCAACTTCCTGCTTCTCGTGGACCTCTCGTTGCTGGTCTAGCTGTTCTTCCAGCTCGCCAACCCGAGCGGCCCTGCGTTCCCGAAAGGCCCGCTGAGCTGCGCGGTTTTGGGCCTTTCTCTTGGTAGGGGGTGTGTCGGTAGCAGGCTTCCTGCCGGGCTTAGGTCTGGGGGGGATGACCCATTCCTTAGATGTCATGGAGACCTTTGGGGCCTCCGGTGGTGCTGGGTTGGGGCTGATTACGGACGACATGGCCATCTTGTTGATGGAAGGAAGTGCAGTGCGTGATTGAGGTTGCACGGGTGGAGGTGGCTTCGCACTCGGTTTAATGGAGAGTGGTGGGCGGTGTGTGGCGTTTGGTGTGGCTGGTGTCACCGGACTGGGTCCGGCGGAGATGGCCCGGCCAGACTTGGAACCAGCAGTATCGACGATGGGTCGAGGCGACGGTGCAAGCGAAGCAGGTGTGCTTGCCATTATTTCCAAGAAGAGACGACGTCGTCAACGAACTGCTTGTGTGGCGATGCTTGTGGGTCTCGGTTGATTGGTCGGCTGTGCGGCCAATAGCGGCCTCGGAGTTCCGAGACGGGAAATTCAGGTGAAGTCAAAGTAGGCGTTCGACTCCGGTAAACGCGCCTTGACGACACCAGATGATAGACTTGTGTTTTGTAGTATTCAATCGATTCGGTCGATGGAAGGGGTCAGCGCGCGAGTTGGAAAATTGTCGGCGACAGAGGCATGGGCGAAAGTGTTGGGGGTGGACGAAAAGAGATTGAAGCGAGGGTCAGTCGTCGGCTTGAAGCCTCGAGGTAAACAGCGACAAAGCTGGCGAGCCCATCCGCGGTCGTGACGACGACGGCAGCGACGACGGCAATGGCGAAGGGGAGATAGAGCGTATCGCAATGCGACAGGCGCCGTGAATTGACAGATTGATCAAGAAGAGGGGGAGGGGAGCAAAAGAGGATACGGAGAGAAAATCAGACGTGGGGGGAGGATAGTTTAGTAGTCCTTCAGCGCAACAAGTCTCCCAAGCATTGGACCAGTCGATGTGTGGAGCTGATCCGGCTGATTGATAAGATTCGATTGATAAAATAATGCAGCCAGTAGCCAGAACGCCGCACAGTGCCGCCCCAGCTAGCCTAGCCCCAGCAGTTTAGAGCCTATTCCGGGGCTTCGCTTGGGCTAGTCCCAGCGGCTCCAGTTGATCTAAGGGTAGGTGTTGTTTTTGCTCTCAAACTGTGTCGGCCCATAAAAGCATAGCCGCTATGGTTCTTCTCTCACTTTGATTTTTTCTTTTGAATTTCCAGTCAAAAATTTAGGTTTCGGCGCCCGTGGATTCCTTGCACCGGTGGCTTGGCAAGTGCTACCACATGTATCAGGCCGTCGCTGCATCCCCTCGCGCACCGAATTGCCAGACCTAACTCCCGCGTTGTCGATCCAAACACGCCGCAATCGCTGCTCCGGTATTTTTCTCAACGTCACAGTGCGGGAGGCTGCCCCCACCTTCTTAGTCCATATTGCGTACCAATGTCAGTGGGCGCCACCCACCAACCAACCCACTGTAGCCCACCTCCTGCGAGCATCCCGTCCGTTGTCGCATGCCTGCCTTGCCTTGTACCCCAACAGCCACGAGGGTTTTTGGATCTTGATTTGAATTGACGGCCGAAATGTCAGCCGATAACGCAGCCGGTGTAGCATCAATGAACATCCTAATTGCAGCTTTTGCAGCACAGGACCGACGATTCATTCAAAAGTCGGCAAGAATAGGTGGAGGGTGGCCGGATGTTATCTCGACTCATGTCACACGCTCTTACACCCACTCTCGATTTCCCTGCCTCTCCTTGTCGGTCTCGTACTTCCCTCGCCGTCGCCTGCTACATACGGTCACGTACGCATGCACGACATGGAACAGTACCTCCCATATACCAGGAAGCGGATAAATAGCATGGGAACACGCGAGTCTATCCTCGTGCCTAACCTAATCCACACGCCAAGGACCAGGCCAGACACAGCTACCGAACAAGGTGATGAGCATAATGCCTCCCACGTCTTTCCATCTTCTTTTCTCCCCCCACGCGTCCCCATAAAAAGCTATATGGGGCATGGAACATCGATCAGAGAGGGTGGTTCTCACTGAAGCTGGCCCCTTCACCTGACCTGGTCGGAGCGATGTCATCGCTGGTCCTCCCACTCATTCGCCGTCTGACTCTCGCTTTCGTCCGGTGAAGCCACCGGCGTGATTCGGAACAGGACGTGGGTCAGGTCCCATCCACCAATGCTTCCAGGGTGGTTGAGTGGGAGTTTGTCAAAAACCCGGGGTGAGACCCCCAAATCTAGTTTGACTGGACTAACATGCCGTAAAATGTGTGGGCAGAGGGAGTGCCTCCGCCTAAACCAAGGTCCTGGGTCTCCGATTTCGCTCCTGCTCCCTGCTTGAGTTGTGTTTGCAATGCACCCAGCGTGGTTTGGCAGATCCCACTGTGCTGAGAAAAGGGTGACAGTGCACAAACCGACAGGGTTGGCAAGGCGTGGGCGACTGACTTGGACACAGCTCAGACGCTTTGCCGGAACGCTGACAGGCCGGTCGTACGAGCCCCCAGCACGCCTGCCCCTGATGGATCCGAATACAAGGGCGTAAAGACGCTACCATGACTGGTGGATGGCCAGTGGATGGCCAGTGGTTCTTTTTCAAAGTCCATGTCACGCTGAAACTGGACCGGGCCGAGCGCCCTCACACGCTACCATTCTAATCCGGCGGTGATGTGATCAGATGGATCTGATAAAAAATTTTAATTTTTTTCTTCGCTCCGTGAGCTCAACTTTTTTTTTCATTTTCTCACACCCACATACGTATGCCTATGCAAGGGTGTGGAATGATGCTTGGCATGGCTTCCATTTACCTTTTTACTGACCGATACCCGATATCCCGATACTGAATCCGACACACCGAGCGCATGTCATCCCCTCACTTCGACAGGCACCTTCAAACATTTCTTCTTCCGACAGGCAGCCCGATAACGCTAACATGAGCCAAACAGCTTCAACTAGACGTCCCAAAACGGCAACAAGTCAATTATCATTAAAACTACGCCTTTTTCTAAAACCAAGTCTCATCAATTAGATCCCATTGCCGAGACACAGTGCACTCGCCACCTGTCCAACATACCCTCGGCAAACCCTGGTCGTTTTTTTCCCACCCTCGTTTGCTCAACCAGTCCCTCTGATGGCCGCTTTCGTGTCCGCTTACCGCGTCCTGTGAGGTCCTGTTGACCCCCATGTCCCCAGCGCCAGCTCTAGCTCCAGGTCCGACTCCACCCACTAATAAAGCCCTTCCTACGGAGGACCATTTCAAAAGTCTTGTCCCGCCAAGACGCTAGCGTAAGCCACAAACAAGGAAAAAGCAAGCAGGGAGTCCCCCTACTAAAATTTCTATATATTACTCTCCTTATGATTTTTTTTTATTTGGTTCACTGTAAAATGAGGTCTAAAGATAATATTATAACCCGGGCTCTTATAATTGCCCTGAAGAGCTCTCAAGGTAGAAAAATAATATCTAAAGTCTCTGAAATAATAAGTATTTTAATTTACTAAATTAATTGTATTTATACTTATGTAATTAAGTATAGTTTTAACTTAAATCAATAATCTCTTATTTTTTATAATATCTTTCTTATTAATAAAAAGTACTCTAAGTATCTTAAAAAATAATTAAAAGAAATCTAAGTAAATATTTTCTTTAAAATATATTTAGATTATTTTAATAGAAAAAAAACTTATATTAATATTACTAATAAACTTAGTAATAAGAGATTTAAGATCTTTATTATTATAATTTAATATATCTTAAAGAAAATAGAGTTTAAAAAAATAAAACTAACAAAAAAACTTAAGTTAATAAAGAAAATAAGAAAAGTAAGACTTACTGTAATATAGGTGGGGCGGCACCTACTTTTAGCTACAGTTTAACTATAGCCTCACTATATTAATATATATATAACTATATAGACTAAAGCTTATAAACTTTAATCTTAGAATATAAGAGACAGTACTTTATTAGCCTACCTAGCTATACCAATTATTATAAGATACTATTATAATTCTAAAGCTTCTATTATAACTACCTAGGTTTAATATAATATAAAATACAAAAAATACTTTAGAATATACTAAAAGTATTACCTAGAATAATATACCCGAAAACCTCTTAATAATCTTTTTAGGAAATAATAGAGACCTAAGATAGAATAATCTTAGTATTATAAAATAAAGAGTAATTATAGAAACTTAAATTAAAGAACTCAAGAAACTATAACTTTTTAAAGAATAAAAATAAGAACTCTTATAATAATTAATAGGATATCTCTTCTGAAATATAGGAGATATATAGTTAAAACTAAGATAATAATCGAATAACTTATTATCTAGAGATAAAAGAGAGATTAGATTATAGAATATAAAAGATCTTACTCTATTTGTTATAAGCTAAAGAAAGGAAGAATAATTATAAGACTTATAGAGATTATTTAAATTAATCTTTAGATAATATAAAAAGGATATAAAAAAAGTTTTCTAAATTATTTATTATTTTTATCTAGAAGATAAAAAGAAATAAAAATAATATCTTAATAAAAAAGAAGAGAAAGATTAAAAGAAAGTAGAAAATAACTAAGAAGATTTTAAAGAATAGACTTTTATTTTATTATATAATATAACTAATATTAAGATTATAACTATAGTTAAAATTAATATTATAAAATAATATAATAAATAGTTGCTATAAGAATTCTATAAGTATTTAGATTCTCTAAAGAAATTATTTTTAAAATATATTAAAAAAAATAAAGTACTCTCTTTCTTTACTAAACTTTAAAAAGAGTTATAAGATTATATTATTCTTAAGATAAATATCCTACTAGAAATATAAGCTAAAATTATTATACTAATTACCTGAAATTAGGTATCCCTTTTAAATAACTATAAGAGAGATTATAATAGCAGCTATAGACTACTAGACTATAAGTAACTAAAGAGAATCCCTTATTATTCACTATAATATAGAAAGGGAAATAAGAATAACTATTCTAATCTAAATCATTAATCTTATAACTAATAATAGAATCCCTAAAACCTGGGACCTTATAATAATATACTATAATAACTACTATAAAGTAATATAATCTATTATAATTATAATAAATAGAGCTATATAAACTGTAATTATACTAAACCCTACAAACTAAGAAATAATACTTTAAGAAACAAGTTGTAGTTATAATTGCCCCCCTAATTATAACTGAGTAAAATACTATAAAGACTGAACATTACTTTAAGTCTTCTATTACAATTAATACCTAAAAACCTATTAAAATATAAATATATCTTAACTTATATATTAATTATAACTTTATCTTAAAAGAATTTACAATAAAACAAGGACTATAAGTAGCCCGAATTACTAAGTTTATACTATAAACTGTAAGCTAAAAGGCATTATATATATAGTGAGTTTAGAAAGTCCCTATTAAACTAATAAATTCTATAAGATATATATATACTTTTACTTATAACTATATTAATATTAAAAGTAATTTAAATCTAAAAAGAATCCCTTTACTATTGTCTAATTTAACTTTTATTAATAAATATATTATCTTAGACCCTAAAGAAAAACAATAGTAGTATAAGTAAATTTAGAAGAAAGCTAAGATCTTATTATTATATAAATTTATTAAAGTATATAGAGATAGAGCTAAAGTATAAGTAATTATATAAATACCTAAAGATTACCTAATCTTAGAAGATATTAAAGAGAGTCCTCTCTAAATAGAAGATATACCTAAAGAGATATATAAATTTCTAGATATATTTAGAGTTAACTAAGTAGGTATACTACTAAAGTATAAAACTATAGACTATATAATTAACTTATTATCTAATAAAATACTTTTATATAGACTTATTTATTCTCTTTCCTAAACTAAACTAAAAGAACTCTAAAAATACTTTTAAGATAATCTCAAAAAAAAACAAATTAGATTCTTTAAGAGCTCTATAAGAACTCTTATCCTATTTATCCTAAAGAAGGATAGGAGTCTATACCTGTATATGGATTACCAGGGCTTTAATAAGATTATAGAGAGAAATCAGTACTTTTTATTTCTAGTTTCTAAGATCCTTAACTATATCTAAAGAGTAAATTACTTCTCAAAGATTAATATCAAAGATATTTACTATAGAATTTGTATTAAAGAAGGTAATAAATAGAAAATAACTTTTAGAACTCAATATAATTACTTTAAATACCTAATTATATTCTTTAGATTAATAAATACCCTAGTTACTTTCTAGAGCTATATATATTAAACCTTATAAGAGTTAGTAAATATAGTTTATATAGTATATTTAGATAATATCTTTATATTTTCGAAAGATAAAAAATTATATATAAAATACCTTAAAAAAGTTTTATAATAGTTATATTAAGTAAAGCTATTTATAAAGCTATCTAAGTACACTTTCTATTAAGACTAAATAGAATTCCTAGGGTTTATCCTATTAAATACTAGAGTATCAATAGACTCTAACTAAGTAAAAACAATAATAAAATAAAAAGAGCCTATAATATACTAGGAAATCTAAGTATTCCTTAAGTTTTATAACTTTTATAAGTGATTTATATACTAATACTCAAATATTACAATACCTTTACACATTTTACTAAAAGAAAGCAAAGACAATAAGAAATAAAAGACAATAAAACTAAATAAAAAAGAAACTAAGATATTTCAGGACTTAATTTAAGCATTCTAAGAAGCTCTGCTATTATAGTACTTTAACTTCAAATTACTAACTAGAGTAAAAATAAATATATTAAAATTCACAATAATAAGAATCCTATCCCAACCTAACAAAAAAAAACATTACTACCCTATTATATTCTAATCTCAGAAGTTCAAAAGAACTAAATTAAATTATAACATACTAAACTAAGAGCTAATAATAATAATTAAGTCTTTTAAACACTAGTAATATTACCTTAAAAGTTTAGTAAAACCTATAAAAGTCCTAAATAATCACTAAAACCTATAAACCTTTATAAGAAATATAAAACTAAATAAAAGATAAGCTTATTAGTATATATATTTAATATCCTATAATTTTAAGATCAAGTACAAAGTAGAAAAGAATAATTTAGTAAATATACTATTAAAAAAACCAAACTATAAGAGCAAAACCCTAGAGAATCTAGACCTAATCTAAAGATTAAAACAAAAACTAGTAATAGTATAATTAGTAATACTACAAAACTATATAAAGAAGCTATAAGAATAAACCTCCTTAAGAGAGAGAGAGAGAAATAAATAATACTAATCTAAATATAAAGAGATCTCTTTAGGTAAAGCAATTACTAGCTTACTAGCTTATATAGAGGAAAAAGCTACTAATAAAGACCTAAATCTTAAATAATAGACTAACTAGTTCTAAGAGGTTATTAATTACAAGTAATATACCCCACCTAAACAAGTAAAGAGAGCATTATTCAAAGAGAAGTATATAATTAAGGAAATATCTAAGTTCCTTAAAGAGCTAGTAAGGCACTTATAAGTAAAAGATATAAAGATAAAAGAAAGAAAAGAGCACATAAGACAAGAGAAACCATAATAAGACCCTAACTAATCAATAGATAAGATAAGTTTTTTAAAGTATAAAAAGAGACTATATATCCCAAAAGACCTAGTAATTTAGTAAGAAATTATAAGCCTATACTATAAAGACCTATTAATAAACTACTTTAGGCAATATTATATAAAAGAGCTAATCTAATATAAATTCTATTAGAATAGGATCTATAAAGATATCGAGGAACTAGTATAGACTTACTATATATACTAAGGAGTAATAGTAAGAAAACATTGTCCTTATAACTCCCTTAAATTACTTTTAATTTTAAAGAAACCTTAAACTAAAATTATAATAAATTTTATAATAAGACTTCTCCTTATATTCACAGAACAAAGAAAAGCTAATATAATACTAATAATTATAAATTATTTTATAAAATACTCTTTATTCTTACTAATATCTATAATAATAACTATAAGAGACTTTATAGAGATCTTCTATAAGAAGGTTAAGTTAATATATAATCTCCTAAAGAGTATTATATTAGACAGAGGTCCTATATTTATAAGTGAGTTCTAGAGAGAGTTATATTATATAATACAAATAAAAAGGAGACTTTCTATAGTATTTTACCTATAAACTAATAGACAAATAGAAAAGATAAATTAAGTATTAGAATATTACTTATATTATTTTATTAATAATAACTAAACTAACTAAGTAAATCTATTACTAATAGCTTAATTTATATATAATAATGTTAAGAGTAGTATAATTAGAATATTACTAAATAAAACACTTTTTAAATATAAATTAAACTTTTATATTAAAGAAGAGAAAGAACTAACACAAGTTACCCTCCCAGAAGTAAAGTACAAAGTAAAATATCTTAGAGACCTATAAGAAAAGACAAAAAAATAATAGTAAGAAGCCACCAAAAAACAAGCTATATATTATAATAAAAAGTATACACCACTTAAGTTCCAAGTAAGAGACCTAGTTAAACTCTTAACTAAAAATATTAAATTTAAAAATAAAAAGAAAAAACTAATTCTAAAATATATTAAGCTATTATAAATATTAAAAGTTATTAAATAACAAGCATACAAGATAATACTACTAGAGAAGTATATAAAACTACATAATATATTCTATATAAGCTTATTAAAACTATAGAAGTTATTTAAAGGAAAATATAGTAAAACCCTCCTAATACTAGACTTATTAGATAAAGACCTAAAGTAAAAAATTAAGATAATTAAAAATAAAAAATAAATAAAAAGAGAAATATACTATTTAGTTAAATAGACTAACTAGCCTATAGAGTATAATCAGTAAGTAATAAAAGGAAATATAGTATATACATAAGATATTATCTAGGAATATAATAAGTCTTAAGAGAAAAGGAAATAAAAAGTAAAAGATATAAGTAATATAGAAAAAAGAAACCATAAATTATATAAGAAAAATAAACTATATAAATACTAAATAATAGATCTATAAAATTAAGAGACTGTAATACAGGTGGGGCGGTACCTACTTTTAGCTATAGTTTAGTTATAACCTTACTATATTAATACATATATAATTGTGTGGACTAAAGCTTGTAAGCTTTAGTCTTAGAATATAAGAGATAGTACCTTATTAGCTTATCTAGCTATACTAATTATTGTAAGACACTATTATAATTCTAAAGTTTCTATTACAACTACCTAAGTAATATAGTATAAAATATAAAAAATACTCTAGAATGTATTAAGAGTATTACCTAGAGTAATATACCTGAAAACTTCTTAATAACCCCTCTAGGAAATAATAGAGACCCGGGATAGAATAGCTTTAGTATTATAGAATAAAGAGTAATTATAGAAGTTTAAATTAAAGAACTTAAAGAACTATAACTCTTTAAGAAATAAGAATAAGAACTCTTATAATAATTGACAGGGTATCTCTCCTGAAATATAGGGGATATATAGTTAAGACTAAGATAATAATCGAATGACTTATTGTCTAGAGATAGAGGGGAAATTAGGTTATAGAATATAAAAGACCTTACTCTATCTATTATAAGCTAAAGAAGGGAAGAATAATTATGAGATTTATAGAGATTATTTAAGTTAATTTTTAGATAATATAAGAAAGATATAAAAAAAGTCTTCTAAGTTATTTATTATTTTTACTTAGAAGGTAAAAGGAGATAGGAGTAATATTTTGATAAAAAGAAGGAAGAAGATTAAGAGAAAGTAAAAAATAATTAGGAAGGTTTTAAGGAATAGACTTTTATTTTGTTATATAATGTAGCTAATATTGAGGTTATAATTATAGTTAGAATTAATATTATAAAATAATATAATAGGTAATCATTATAAGAATTCTATAAGTATTTAGATTTTTTAGAGAAATTACTCTTAAAATATATTAAAAAGGATAAAGTACTTTTCTTTTTTACTAAACTTCAAGAGAAGCTATAAGATTATATTATTCTTAAGATAAATACTTTACTAGAAATATAAGCTAAAATCATTATACTAACTACCTGAAATTAGGTATTTTTTTTAAATAACTATAAGAGAGATTATAGTAGTAATTATAAATTATTAGATTATAAGTGACTAAAGAGAATCCTTTACTATTCACTATAGTATAGAGAGAGAAATAAAAATAATTACTTTAACCCAAATTACTAACCTTATAGCTAGTAACAGAATCCCTAAAACCTAAGACCTCATAATAATATATTATAATAATTACTGTAAAGTAATATAACTTACTATAACTATAATAAACAAGGCTATATAAGTTATAACTATACTAAACCCTGTAGACTAAGAAATAATACCCTAGGAAATAGGTCATAACTATAATTGCTTTCCTAGCTATAGCCGAGCAAAATACTATAAGAACTAAATATTGCTTTGAGTCCTCTGTTATAATTGATGCCTAAAAACCTATCGAAATGTGAGTGTATTTTGACTTATGTGCTAGTTATAACCTTATCTCAGAAGAATTTATAATAAAATAAGGACTATAGGTAGCTCAGGTTACTAAGTTTATACTATAAACTGTAGGCTAGAAGGTGTTATATATATAGTGAGTTTAGAAAGTCTTTATTAAATTAATAAACTCTATAAGATATATATATACTTTTACTTGTAATTATATTAGTATCGAAGGTAACCTGAATCTAGAGGGAATCCTCTTATTATTGTCTAATTTAACTCTTGTTGATAAATATATTATCTTAGACCCTAAAGAGAGATAATAGTAATATAAATAAATTTAGAAGAAAGTTAAGATTCTACTACTATATAAATTTATTAAAATATATAAAGATAGAGCTAAAGTATAAGTAATTATATAAGCACCTAAAGACTATTTAATTTTAGAAAATACTAAAAAGAGTTTCCTTTAAATAAAAGATATATTTAAAGAGATATATAAGTTTTTAGATATATTTAGAGTTAACTAAATAAGTATACTATTAAGATATAAAACTATAGATTATATAATTAATTTATTACCTAATAAAACACTTCTATATAGACTTATTTACTTTCTTTCCTAAACTAAGCTAAAAGAGCTCTAAGAATACTTTTAAGATAATCTTAAGAAAAAGTGAATTAGACTCTCTAAGAGCCCTACAGGAGCTTCTATCTTATTTATCTTAAAGAAGGATAAGAGTCTATATTTATATATAGACTACTAGAGTCTTAATAAGGTTATAAAAAAGAATTAGTACTTTTTATTTTTAGTTTCTGAGATCTTTAATTATATCTAAGAAGTAAATTACTTCTTAAAGATTAATATTAAAGATACCTACTATAGAATTTATATTAAAGAAGGCAATAAGTAAAAAATAGTTTTCAGAACTTAATATAATTACTTTAAATACTTAATTATACCTTTTAGACTAATAAATATCTTAGTTACTTTCTAGAGTTATATATACTAAACTTTATAGAAGTTAGTAAACATAGTTTATATAGTATATCTAGATAATATCTTTATATTTTCAAAAGATAAAAAATTATATATAAAATACTTTAAAAAAGTCTTATAATAATTATATTAAGTAAAGCTATTTATAAAGCCATCTAAGTACACTTTCTATTAAGATTAAGTAAAATTTCTAGGGTTTATTTTATTAAATACCAGGGTATCAATAGACTTTAACTAAGTAAAGATAATAGTAAAATAAAAAGAGCTTATAATATACTAAAAGGTCTAAGTATTCTTTAGGTTCTATAACTTTTACAAATGATTTATATACTAATACTTAAATATTATAATACCTTTATATACTTTACTAAAAGGAAGCAAAGACAGCAAGAAATAAGGGATAGTAAAACTAAATAAAGAGAAAATTAAAGCACTTTAAGACCTAATTCAAATATTCTAGGAAGCTTTATTACTGTAGTACTTCGACCCTAGGCTATTAACTAGGGTAGAAATAAATATATCGAAATTTATAATAATAAGAATCTTATCCTAACCTAACAAAAAAAAGTGTTATTATCCTATTATATTCTAGTCTTAGAAGTTTAAAAGAGCTAAATTAAATTATAGTATACTAGACCAAGAGCTAATAACAATAATCAAGTCTTTTAAATACTAATAACACTACCTCAAAAGCTTAGTAAAACTTATAGAAGTCTTAAGTAATTACTAGAATTTATAAACCTTTATAAGAAATATAAAATTAAACAGAAAATAAATTTATTAATATATATATTTAATATCCTATAATTTTAAGATTAAGTATAAAATAGAAAAGAATAACTTAACAGATATACTATTAAAGAAGCTAGACTATAAGAACAAAACCCTAGAGAATCTAGACTTAGTCTAAAGATTAAAATAAAAATTAACAATAGTACAGTTAGTAATACTATAAAGTTATATAAAGAAGCTATAAAAATAGACCTTTTCAAAAAAGAGAGAGAGAGATGAGTAATACTAGTTTAGGTATAAAAAGATCTCTTTAAGTAAAGTAATTACTAGCTTATTAGTTTATATAAAGGGAAAGGCTATTGATAAAAGCTTGAATTCTAAGTAATAGACTAATTAGTTCTAAGGGGTTATTAATTGTAAATAATATACTCTACTTAAATAAATAAAAAGAGTATTATTTAGAGAGAAGTATATAATTAAAGAGATATCTAAGCCTTTTAAAGAGTTAATAAGATACCTATAAGTAAAAGATATAAAAATAAAAGAAAGAAAAGGGCATATAAAGTAAGAGAAACTATAATGAGACTCTAATTGGTCGGTAGATAAGATAGGTCTCTTAAAGTACAAAGAGAGACTATATATCCCAAAGAACCTAGTAGTCTAATAAGAAATTATAAGCTTATACTACAAAGACTTATTAGTAAGCCACTTTAGGTAATATTGTATAAAAGAGTTAATTTAATACAAATTCTACTAGAATAAGATCTATAAAGATATTAAGGAACTAGTATAGACTTGCTATGTATACTAAGGAGTAATAGTAAGAAGATATTATCTTTATAACTCTCTTAAATTACTCTCGATTCTAGGGGGACCCTAGGCTAAAATTATAATAGATTTTATAATAAGACTTCCCCTTGTACTCATAGAATAAGAAAAGACTAATATAATACTAGTAATTATAGATTATTTTATAAAATACTCTCTATTTTTATTAGTATTTATAATAATAATTACAGGAGACCTTATAGAGATCTTCTATAAGAAGGTTAAGTTAGTATATAGTCTTTTAAAGAGTATTATATTAAATAGAAGTCTTATATTTATAAGTAAGTTCTAGAGAGAGCTATATTATATAATATAAATAAAAAAGAGACTTTTTATAGTATTTTACTTATAAACTGATAGATAAATAGAAAAGATAAATTAGGTATTAGAATATTACTTGTATTATTTTATTAATAGTAACTAAACTAACTAGGTAAATTTATTACTAATAGTTTAATTTGTATGTAATAATGCTAAGAGTAGTATAATTAGAATATCACTAAATAAAGTACTTTTTAGATATAAACTGGATTTTTATATCAAAAAAGAGAAAGAATTAGTATAAGTTACTCTCTTAGAAGTAGAGTACAGAGTGAGGTATTTTAGAGACTTATAAGAAAAGATAGAGAAATAATAGTAAGAAGCTACTAAAAAGTAAATTATATATTATAATAAAAAGTATATACTACTTAAGTTCTAAATAAAAGACCTAATTAGGCTCTTAACTAAAAATATTAAGTTTAAAAATAAAAAGAAAAAGTTAATTCCAAAATATATTAAGCTATTATAAATATTAGAAGTTATTAAATAATAAGTATATAAGATAGTACTACCAGAGAAGTACATAAGATTATACAATATATTCTATATAAGTTTACTAAAGCTATAGAAGTTATCTAAAGGAAAATATAGTAAAATCCTCCTAATACCAGACTTACTAAATAAAGACCTAGAATAAGAGATTAAGATAATCAAAAATAAGAAATAAATGAGAAAAGAAATATACTATTTAGTTAAATAGATTGGCTAATTTATAGAGTATAATTAATAGGTAATAGAAAAAAATATAATATATACATAAGATATTATCTAGGAATATAATAAGTCTTAGGAGAAAAGGAAATAAAAAGTAAAAGATATAAATAATATAGAAAAAGGAAACCATAAGTTATACAAAAGGGGTAAACTACATAAACACTAGACAATAGATCTATAAAATTAGGAGATATTACCCTGACTTACTAGCTAAAGCTAAATTAAACTACCTAGAATAATATTAATTATAAGAACTTAATATATATATAAATAGGAGCTAAATAAAAATAAATAAAGCTTAAATATAACTAATATTACTAAAAAGGTACAACTAAGAAACACTTCTAATTAAATAAGAGAACTAAGAGGAAACTCTAATAAAAGCTCTTTAGCAATTAATTTATTAATAGTCTTATTACTATCAAAGATCTTAACAATTTAAGCACAGAAAGCCTATAGTATAACTAACTAAGATATAAAGTTAATATCACCTTATTATAGGTATAAGACCTATATCTACTCTTAGTAAGTATAAGTAGTAGTAACTTACACAAAAAGAGAGAAATATTAATAAAATTTAACTGAAGATAGGTAAAAAAAAGAGATATATAGTTAAAAAAGTAAAGGTAAGATATTAGATTACTAGAAGATAGCGATATTTAGTAATATAATCGTGGTAAGTAACTAAAACACCTTAAAATCAAATAAATATCAATAAAAAGTAATAAAAACCTAAGAGAAAGTATATACAGTGGTATACTTAACCTTAGTGCCTATTAGCCTGTAAGCCTAGCAGTGTACAATCTCTATAACTATAAAAGTAATATATAGGTCGGCAATAAGACTAATTAAATAAATATAAGTAATTTAAGTAAAAAAGTAAGGATACTTATCCCCCTTCTTAGCCTTATACTTAATATTATTATCAATGATATTGCAGGCCAGTAATATATCGATATAAGCATAGAATTAATTAACCTTATTAATATAAACCTTAATACTAGAAAAAGAATTAAATTAAAGTAATTAATAGTTAAAAATATAAAACTATATAATAAAATATAAAAAGAGAATAGGGTTTGTATTTATATAGTGTAAGTATCACTATAAGTACTATACTACTTATAATAAATAAATATAAAGTCCGAGAAACTACAGGTAATCAGGATATATTTAATAGGCTTTATAGTAAAAAGCCTAGCTTTAAAAGTATTAAGATTAGCTTTATTAGTAGTCTGGAAGTAATATATATATTAGTTACTACTAGTAAAGAAAGTAATAGTATATAAGAAGTATTAAGCCTTCTCAGTATCTTTACACATATAATTAGAGGTATTAGTAAGTATTATAAAAAAGGAGAAATAAAGAGATAAGTGAAACCGAAAAGAAAAGAGAGTAAAAGTAATATTAATAGTACAGAGAGATAAAAAAAAAAAGTGGGAGGTAATTATAGTAAGAGATAAGAGGAATATAAAAGAAAGTAAAGAGATATATAAGAGAAAAAAAAGTGAGAAGAGAGTAAGATCTAAAATTATAATAATAAATAATATATTATAAATACTTACTTTAACTATAGATAACTAATAGACAGATAATAGTCTTATACTATTATAAGACCTTACTGAGAGTGTAAGTAAACCTTAGTAAAAATATATTTAAGTAAGAAATATTTCTTTAACTTATTATTAGAGATAGTACTATAGGAAGAAGAGGATAATTATAATATAGATAGGGTAGTACTTACTTTTAGCTATAGTTTAGCTGTAGTCTTATTATATTAATATATATATAATTGTGTAGACTGAAGCTTATAAGCTTTAGTTTTAGAATATAGGAGATAGTACCTTATTAGCTTACCTAACTGTATTAATCATTATGAGATACTGTTACAGAGACACTGCCCTAACTTACTAACTAAAGCTAAACTAAACTACCTAGAATAATATTAGCTATAAAAGCCCAATACATATATAAACAAAAGCTAAATAAAAATAGGTAGAGCTTAAATATAACTAATACTACTAAGGGGGTATAATTAAGAAATACTTTTAATTAAATAAAAAAACTAAAAAGAAACTCTAATAAAAACTCTTTAGTAATTAACTTATTAATAGTCTTATTACTATTAAAGATCTTAATAATCTAGGTATAAAAAGCTTATAATATAACCAACTAAAACACAAAGCTAACATTACTTTACTATAGGTATAAGACTTATGTTTACTCTTAGTAAGTATAGGTAGTAGTAACTTATATAAAAAAAGGGAAATATTAATAAAACTTAGCTAAAGATAGGTAAAGAAAAAAGATATATAGTTAAGAAAGTAAGGGTAAAGTACTAAGCTATTAGAAGATAGTAATACTCGGTGATATAATTATAGTAAGTAACTAGAGTACCCTAAAATTAGATAAATATTAATAAAAAATAATAAAAACCCAAGAGAAAGTATATATAGTAATATACTTAACCTTAGCACCTACTAGCTTATAGACCTAGTAGTATATAACCTCTATAGCTATAAAAATAGTATATAAGTTAGTAATAAGACTAACTAAATAAGTATAAATAACCTAAATAAGAAAGTAAAGATACTTATCTCCCTTCTTAGTTTTACACTTAATATTGTTATCAGTAATATTATAAGTTAGTAGTATATTAATATAGGTATAAAGTTAATTAACTTTATTAATATAAGCTTTAATACTAGGAAAAGAGCTAAACTAAAGTAATTAACAGCTAAAAATACAAAACTATATAATAAAATATAAAGAGAAAATAAGATTTATACTTATATAGTACAAATATTACTATAAGTACTATACTACTTATAATAGATAGACATAAAGTCTGAGAAACCATAGATAATTAAGATATATTTAATAAGCTTTATAGTAAAAAGCCTAGCCTTAAGAATATTAAGGTTAGCTTTATTAGTAGTCCAAAAGTAATATATATACTAGTTACTACTAGCAAAGAAAGTAATAATATATAAGAAGTATTAGGCTTTCTCAGTATCCTTATATACATAATTAAGGATATTAGTAAATATTATAAGAGAGAAGGAGTAAAGAGATAAGTAAAACTGAAAAGAAAAGAGAATAAAAATAATATTAATAATATAAAAAGATAAAAAAAAAAAGTAAAAAGTAATTATAATAAAAAATAAGAAAAATACAAAAGAAAGTAAGAAGATATATAAAAGAAAGAAAAACAAGAAAAAGATAAAGCCTAAAATCATAATAATAAATAGTATATTACAAATACTTATTTTAACTATAAACAGCCAACAAACAAATAATAGCCCCACACTATTATAAGACCCTATCGAGAGTATAGATAAACCTCAGCAAAAATATATTTAAGTAAGAAATATTTCCCTGACCTACCACTAGAGATAGTACTGTAGGAGGGGGAGGATAATTGTAATACAGGTAGGACAGCACCTACTTTTAACTATAGTTTAACTATAGCCTTACTATATTAACATATATATAACTATATAGACTAAAGCTTATAAGTTTTAGTCTTAGAATATAAGAGACAGTACCTTATTAGCCTACCTAGCTACACCAATCATTGTAAGACACTGTTACACTTACTTAGTATAAAAAATATAAGTACTAAACCCTAGAAAACTAAAAGAATATTATTTAATTTAATAAAACCTCTATTATTTTACTTTATTACTATAGAAGTTATTATATATAGAGAAAGAAAGATAAGAGATTTATTTAAAGTTATATTTATAAGAGATAGAAAAGTATATCTAAGTTTATATTTTAAGTTACTTTTTCCTATAATAAAAAGAGCCCTTATTACTATTAATCTCTAGAGACTACTAATAAGAAAAAAACTACTAAAATAACAATTAAAAAGATAAATAAAGAACTTAAGCTTATTATAAAAAAAGAGTAAGAGATTTCAAATAGTATAAAGTACTTTTACTTTTATCAACTCCCTAACTAGAAACTAATTTAGAAATAGAATATAAATATTAATAAACTCATATACAGTATAAAAAGTAATATCAATTAATACTATTATTAAACTATAATTCTAATCTTAAAGATATTTCTTTTTACTTATAAATACTTTTAAAATTAATTAAATACTATTATTTAAGAAGATAAAGTACTAATATATAACTATTATATTTAATAATAATATTATAATATAAATTATATCTAATAACTTCTTTAGTACCCGAATTTACTAGACTTTAATACTATTAAACTAACTTAATTATAGATAAAGAAAAGAACTATAAAAAAGAATACTCTAAAAAATAAAAATAATATTATTTATACTTAAGACCAAGCTTAAGGTAAGCTACTTCAAGAGTAAATTTAAGCTTAAATTAAATATATTCCTATTCATATTAAGAAAATTATCAAATTAAAAAGCAGAAATAAGTATCGGGAAAAACATAATCCCGGGCATAAAAGAGGGGACACAGAGAGAGGTACATAGAGAATTTCCCCATATAAATATAGTAGCATATTGCTTTTTCCCCCTCGAGGTGCGTCAGTAGCGCGGGACAAGACTTTTGAAATGGTCCTCCGTATTGTCCACTGAATATCCAGCAGCCAACGAGCCAATGGAAACGAGCTCTCCCGGTGGCCTTCCGATACTTTCCTCGGAATTTTTTTCTCATGACGGATTTACCCTCGGGTCGGCCGCCTCAGGCCATGGAGTTTGGATGTTGACAGTGCGATATCTTGTGGCGAGGATTAGTGCGAGGGGTGGAACACCCAGGACACTACCAAGGTCATCATTACTCGACAAATCTGCCTCCATCAGCGCCGCTCGGAACCTGTGCGGAACTGTGTCATTATTTACTTTTAGACCGTCTACGAAGAACTCATGTGCGCATGCGCATCGGCGCCGGTCGACTCCGAATGAGCCCAAGGGGTTGCATCGCTCGTAGAATTATGCACCGGTGCTCACCAGGTCAGCAAAGGGTGACCATCGATCAGCCAGTGAGTTATGAATGCAGCTACTACACCGCCTTCTGCAAGCAGTAAAATCCAAGGCGGCATTTGTAAACGGGTTCGGCTCGGTGAATTGAAATGCTACCTACCATTGGCAAAAGACCGATGTGATAACAACAGAAGCTCAATAGTGAGAATTGGGTCCGGTCTCAGCCGATAAAAACACGGCTATCTTGTTCTCACATAAAAGAGGAGAGTTCCGATATAGGAATCAAGAAGGTAATGCAGCGTTTACACGTGGATGAACCAGCTGGCCCTCGCATTGCGAGATCTTCTTGATCAAACTGGAAGCAGCTTTCTATATATTGATTTTGAATTTTGACAGCGATCATGCACTCGCATAAAACAGATATATACTCATCCACATTATCTTCGAGTATTTAATTTCCATGGCATGTCTCAGTCAAATCAAAGCCAAACCGCCCATGAAGCTTGGCGATGTGTTTTCTCCTGCGGAAATTAACAGCCGTGCGGCGTTGAAGGCTCATTGCCCCACTATGGGTGACTACAATCACGCTAAGCTCCAACGACTAGGGATCACTACCGTGGCAGAAACCGCGAGGCTCCAACATCTGCTCTTTGACACCTGACGGCAACGTCATACTAACCCCAACGCAACCGCAGACCCGTATCAAAATTTCTCTTGCGCTATTCACACGTGAAACCCAGGGTGGCCTTTCCTTTTTTTTCTTCACAGAACAATTCGTCGTTTGCACCAGAATTTCCGCTTCGACGATAGCTTGAATATTCCAATCTCCTCCCAAACCATCCATCGTCAAAGCTCTCCCACTCCCCTCCAGCAATCAGCACAGCTACAGCGTAAGTCTTCAGGCTCACCCCTGTGAGACCCTCCTGCACAATGTCGGCAATGGCGCCGAATCTTGCTCCTCCGCCCCCGAGCAACAGACGCGGCGCATCTCCCACCTTCAATCTCGCCTCCTCCGACGACTCATCCGACCTCGACGATGACGCACCCCTCCCCTTCCCCGAGGCTCTCCCCCGATCTGACTTTCTCTCGACCGACTTCCAGCCCGCGGCCTACCTCTCAGCCCTGCCGCACCGCCACCAGACGCTCGAGGACCTGCGCTCCGACTTGCGCGACCGTAGCGCCGCCATCAGCGCCGAGCTGCTCGAGCTCGTCAACTCGAACTACACGGCCTTTCTCTCCCTCGGCAACGAGCTCCGGGGCGGCGATGACAAGGTCGGGGACGTAAAAGTTGCCTTGCTGGGCTTCAGACGTGCGGTCGAAGAGGTCAAGTCCCGCGTGGCGGCCAGAAAGGATGAGACACAAGCACTCAGCAATGAGCTGGGTGATGTACGCTCAGCCATTGAGCAGGGACGCAAGATGATGGAAGTTTCCGAGCGTCTGTCGTCTTTGGAACAACGGCTCGCTCTGGAGAGCTTGCCGGCCGCGTCAGATGCCGATAAGGATTGGGATGACGAGAGCGACGAGGAAGACGGCAATGATGAAAACGACGGGTTTCTAGGCAGCCCTCCGAACAAGTTGATGGCCTCTGCCCAAGAATGCGTTCGCATTGAGGCGCTCGCAAACGCACTTGGCCCAGATACACCGTGGGGAATCAAAGCTGAAGAGCGACTCACAAAATGCCGAAATACATTATTACTGGACCTGGGCAATGCTCTCAAGGATGCTAAAAATGCGGGGTCCAAGGGCCAAGATAGGATGCTCAAGTATCTGGCCATATATCGTGTGCTAGATGCGGAAGCGGATGCCATCAAGGCCCTTCGTAAAGGATGAACGGGAGGAAAAGCAATACAGGACAAAGAATCACGCATTGGACCACGCAAAGATACCCAAAATTACGAGAAACGTCCCTGTTCACGTCGTCTATTCAGTAATGTGACATATAGTGGTACAATCATACATCTCCTCTAATATCCCAAGACTCGCTATGCTTTTCCTTTTTTTTTTTTACATGATACTCTCAAGAGCTTCTGGGGTAATCTTCTCATCAGCATCCCGCAGCTTTCCATTCAAGCTCAGGCCCGGGCCGTGTGTGGTGCTGAGAATTACCTCATGCACGTCTTTGGGAACCTCCTCGGAAATCTCAGCAGCCTCGGACCTGATCTTGGTCAGCAGCACCTTGATGTTGGCCTTGAGCTGCTCGGGGGTGTAGCCCAGCTGGCCAATGGCTAACCGGATAACACCCTGACGCTCACGGTAGTCGGCAGCACCAGCAGACTCACGCATCGAGCGAACAACATCGGGAACGACAGTGCGTGTTCGCTTGCTAGGCATGAGTCCCTTGGGACCCAGAATCTTGCCGAGACCGGCCTTCATGAGGGCCTTCTCGCTGGACTCGTGGCAAATGAGACGGTCAAAGTTGATCTTCTCCTGGCGAATGGCTTCGAAGAGAGTCTCCTCGCCGACGGCAACGGCACCAGCAGCGGTGGCCTCGCGGGCAATGTCACTACCCTCGGGGCAAACGACGGCAATCTGCCAATCACTCTGCACAGGGTGTGGCAGACGGACGCTGTTTCGGATAACGGGGCCGTTACGGGCAGTCTTTAGGTTGATGTGCACCTCGTACTTGACGGAGGCGGGGGGTTGGCCGACTTCGACGGAGCGGAGGATTCTATAGTGGCGCCAGATGGTTAGCAAACCCGTCCATTCACAACGCAATGGTGCACAATTTCAAATTAGATTTCCACTCCAAGGGAAACTAACCTCATGGCCTCACATAGTGAGAACTGGGGGAAATCTCGCTTGGTCAGGTTGTGACGCTTGAAATCCTTGGGGATCGCCCGCTTCTTCTTGGTTGTCTTCTTGATGCGCACCACTGAGGCCTGACGGGTCTGGAGAGCGGCGGGGGCGAGGAATCGGGGTATCGTGGGAATTGCCGGTCGAGCGACTTGTGTGAGAGAAAGCCTGGCCATGGAGGCCAAGCAGCGGTCGATTGGCGCCATCTTGCGGGTGAATTGGGAGCTTCCTGGGGACCGAACCTGGTATCGTCGACCAGCGCAAAAAGTGAACTCGAATGGATTTGAATGTGGAGCCTGGAAAGTCAGGTGTCAACCTGGCTCAGGCTTATCGATAGAGTGTATGCCCCAGATTCCAACAGCCCACCTGGAATGCTGCCCCACCAAAGCCAGCACATGGCGCCTCCAAGACAGGTAAAAGAAACCTCAAATAATGAAGGAAAAACACAGACCATAAATAACGTGTAAGACAACATATTTTAGTCATTTATTTATATTTATTGGTTATATTTTCCCAAAGTACGTGTTTTTAATCAGATTATCCAAGTTGAATCGCATCCAGCGTTCTTCCACTCTGGCAATCAAGCTATCGCTGGCAAGCTTCGATTCACATCTATGAATAGAGTCACTTTGAGAAGTTCAAATATATTTAAGTCTTCGTTAATATATATATATACATCATTAAGTTCTCAAACATTATCCTCGCCGCACTAACACTACCTAATCGACACACACAAGAATATCCTTCAGCTTCTCTAACACAGTATCCTGTCTATCATCATTCACGGTAGTCTTGTCAGAAGCATCACCAATGCTGACTGAGATGTGGCATCCACCGCCAAGAATCACCTCTGTCTCAGTCGGCAGACGGGTGCTTCCACACCATTCAACGTCAGGAGCGGAGAGCAGGCCGGGGTTGATGCGCGTCAGCACCCACTTGAAGTCAGATGCCTTGGTACAGCTGCCTTCAACCTTGGGGAAGTTGACGTTGAGAAACACGTCGTCTGGCAGATAGGGAGTACCAGAGTCAACAAGCTGGTTGACCAATATCGTGGCCAGCTCGGCGTACACGCTACTACGTGCGGGCACGGGCGAGGTGTTCCAGGCAAGGTTGCCGCTGGATGCCCCAGAGAAGGCGATCGCCGGGATACCGGCCGTGTGGGCAGCGTAGCAAGCGGCGCCTACGGTTCCGGAGAATGGAACCTGGAGCCAGAGGTTGGTGCCGACGTTGGGACCCGTCACAGCCAATTCGGCCTTGGCGCCGTTCCAGAGATCAGGCCCAAACGTGTTGATGCCGTACTTGATGGCCGTCACTGGGTAAGAGTTGACCCAGTTGAGGTCGCTTCGCGTAGAGTTGTGTCCGTAAGGGCCGCTGTTGGCAGCACAGCTGTCATATTCGCATGCCGCTGTACGGTTGGTCGGTTCCTCATCCTTGGAGCCTGTTGCACATGCGTGAGTTTTGGATCCGATAACATAGGATGTTAGTGGCTGAAAAGGCTGACTTACTGCTGCCAGACTTGTTCTCAGCGGGCGCCGAAAGCACCACGTCATGACCCGCAGCATTTAGCGCGTCGTTCAATGATCTGACGTACAGCTCCGCCCATCCATCGTCGTTGCCCTGGATAATCCTCACGGCCTGAACGGCCAGGATGTTTAAGAGCGCGGCGGATACAAAGGTCTTCATGGCGATAGTATCAAAGAGGCAGCGACGGATCTGAATCTACAAGAGTCGCGACACCACACCGGCGGAACTGTTGGTTAGATAAATACGGTCACGATCATCCGTGTGCCTTTGTAGACGACCCTTATTATCATCCTAACTAATATTCTCGACCGAGCGATCCAGGCCGGAATGGTTGCAACGCCGCAAAGGCCGCCAATCATCAGTGGCCATACCCCCTGTGAACTAGCGGCTTGAAACCCAGCACGGCACCAAGCAGCTCAGAGGGGGACACGTGCGGCACCATTGGCCCAATTGAAATAAGCCCAGGAGCCCGGCAAGGATGCCAAAATGCGACGGATGGCAATCCTACCGGCTGAGCTCTGAACTCTGCGTGGCAAATGGACGAGAGCATGAAATAGCAATCCGGCCATGGTGCAATTGTGGTGCGCCGGGCCAAGCCGGTGGGCATTCGGACTCCGGGATTGGAAGGTCGATTTTTGCGGTCAACGGTCGCCGGTCGCTTGCATTTTTGAAGATCCCCCCGTGGACTACGCCGTAGCTTTCTATTGGGGATCCGCACGCAGATCCCGTCGGGGGCAGCTTTCCGAAATATTTGGGAGGGGACGAAGCGGAGCACCGAGGTCGGCTGTTTCAAGGGCCCATGAGTCTGAGCAACGCTGTCAATCTGATACCAAATCGCCGTCAAAGTGCCTTCATCCAAGATGAGCCTGGACGAGATGAGGGAGAGATCAATTATACTTGCTATCACTCTTCAGTGTTGTACATGTTTACTGTTTACATCTTGGCAGCCGTTTCGTTCTCGTTTACGAGATGGATTTCCGAGTAACCCAGGACCGGTTCTCCTGCCAATTCCGGACACCGATATGCCAGCGTTCTTTGCGAAGATTGGAGGAAATATGTATATCCTATATTATTGGTGTTCAACATATACGCGATGAGAAACTATCGCCATGTGACTATGCCTAGTGATGCTAGACTCCTCCAGCGTAGAGATTCTGTTCCAGCCGCAATGATTGTAAGATTTAGCATTTTCTTGGGAATTCTGGGTCGTTATTTCACTCTTTCTGGTTTTTGTGTTATCGGGATTCTTCCAGCCTTAAGCTCCTGACTCTTCTTCTCCATGTATCATCTTTGAGCTTGTCCGCAGCCCTTTATATTCCGTTCTCGTTCTCGGCTCATCTCTCTCATCAGTATTCCGTCTAATTCCTTCTCGATAATTTCTATGTATATTTTTAGCTTGTTTTGGTTGCATATGTTAATTTTTTTTTTCACAGACTTCTTCCGGAATTGCGTTGTGAATGAAGATGAGATGTTCAGTAAGCAAGTTACATGCGTGAACCAAATCACACTTTTGGAACACGACCAGGTACTTTTCAACCAAGGTGTGGAGATTTCGCCGAAACCCCAAATAGTAACCATCCCATGTACCATAATTTAGGATTAGAGTGTAAAAAAATCACACGCCTCAAGCAATATTGTGCAGCAGTTGAAATGTAATACAGTGGACTCGAACGCGTCCCACTTGATTGCGTAAGTATAGGGTAGCAGTGGCGATTCTGACACCCTGTGATCTATCTAGCGGGGAGCAGGACTAGCCCTGCTCCCAAGCCTTCAGGCCTGGGAAAAGCCATGGTTGTGATTTGCCTTCGGTACAGTATCATGTCTGTCTCGGTGGTATTGGAGTGGGCAGTCCATGGCTTGATCCCTTGATATGATTGGCTGTGCCCCGTGTGATCTGTGGCCACTACAATGCCAAGATGCCAATGCTCAGTTGGCTGACGACTACCTTTGCACTGCCACCGCCGTCCGATGGTAATTCTGATTTGTTACTCTAGTTGCGGGTAAAATTTTTTTTATTGCGCGAGACCGGAGAGGGGGTCGTGGATTTGGCGACTGTTGATTTGAGCCAAGAACCACGACCGCAGTGGTGCTTCCCCCAGGCTGATCGGCATCGGAATAAGACGATATGTCTCTAGCAGCAGATCATTGGGCGGCTCTGCAGATGGAACATGGCTGCCCGTTGCAGAACTTCACCACAGCATCGGCCAATCCCTGCGTGCGACCCATGATGGAATCGACCCGACAAGCCACACTTGTGCCAAGCAAGGATTTGTGTATTTAAGCTTAAATAATCATGGATCGGGGCCAAAGTGCTCTGTCATGACTCAGCGGACCCCTTTGCCAGCCGGGTGTACCACTCCCTAAGTATTTCATTTCCCGTCTGCCCTGGCTCTATTGCTACGCCGCCCCGAAGGCTTTGCAGAATGGACGGGCCGATCTCTCGAGAACGGGCCCTCTGGGCACCGGTGTGGAGGCCAGCATTGCGTGGACGCCAGCTGCAATTATGTCGCTCTCCCGCGTTGATTGGCTGGTGCCACACATGGCACATGGGCAAAGGTACCTGCTCAAAGGCTGTCTGGGCGACCGTCTCCTCCAGGAAGGTCCCCTACCTAGTACCTTCCTTGACAGTTAGTGCTTCCTTTTCCGACTTCCTCGTCGGAGGTCCCTCTTTGCACTGCCCCATTGATGGGCCAATACCAGATCCTATCGTGTGCCTCACCTTGCCCGGCTCCACCTCTCCTCGTACAGACACTTTTGTTCCGTCTCGCCATATTTTCTCCCCCAAATCCCCTCCCCTCTCTGGTTCGTTCTGGATTGCTCTGCCATTTCTCACACAGCACTTTCGACGTTGGTAAATTCCATACTTCCAGCCACAGACGACATGTTTGGGTGTTGTTGCAGCAAAGCCTTGTTCCCCATAGCGCCCACCTCAACCGGTCCGTGAACAGAGACCACGAGCGTCAAACCGAGGATTCAACGCCACCCCAAAATCGAGATCTCAGGCAGGTCTTGCCATTCACTGAGGCCTCCAGCTGAGAAAACCACCATGACGTCTGGGTGGATCACTCATGTTTGGGCCATGGGTCTGGTAATTACCAGGTTCTTCGGCCCGCATCAGATTACTACCATTCAGCTCGGAACCTAGCGACACGCCTGCAGGATTTGCGAGTGTCACCAACGCGAAGGAGGATTTCTTTGAAAAAACCATTCCATTATTTCTACCTCCCACCCCCCTCCGAAACCAGGCCGCAAGTTTCCACGTTCGTTTTCAAGGGAATCGAGCTTCACTTGGCTGCCCTCAATGTGCTGGAATCTCAATCGCAAACCCACCGCGTCCCACTTGGCTTCACTCAACCTTGCCGACTAAACATGACGGATTTAGTCTCACGGACCCCGAGCGGGAATTCAGCCCGAGAAAAGATTGAAAGTGCATTTTCTTTTCGTCTCGCTAGCCGACCTATCACCAAGCTGAGGTGAAAGACGAGCAGTTCCTCGTTGCGCTCAATAGCTACTATTGGTTTGAGAGTCCAGTTTTGATTGCTTCAAAATCATCTCGGAATTTCCGGGGAAAGTTCTCCGCGAAGCTCCTATCCCCCGAGAAAAAAAAATCTGTTTGATTCTTTGGTTGTGTCATCGGGAAATTGCTTTGCTTTGCTCCCGAGATACATTGAGAGACATAGTTTGCTCTGTATCACCCAAGCGGCTCGGGATTGACCCGAAACTCTCTGACAACTACACAATGTTTGCCCTCTTCTTGGATCCTGGATCTTGGCTCTTGTCCAGTTCTCCGAGCTTCGACACCGAGAATAGCGGGGCACAACCCAGCGGTTGCTTCCCTAACTGTACTATCTTTTTTTGAACTGGCGCACGCGAGACTTCTGACTACTTTCGTGGAAACTCGGGCCAAGTTCCTTCCCTCCCTCCCCTCGTTATCAATCAATCGTTATTATCCATCGTCCTGTTTTGAAGAGCTTGTCATTGAACTTAATGTCTGGGCAATCTCATGACTGGAGAAAATTCGAGGGAGGCTTCATGAAGCAAGACTCAATGTGCTGCAGGACGACGAATGGATATACGGCGAAACTGTACTCTCAGACTTCCGTCAGCAAAAGGGCATCCTCTAGTTGTGTTGCGGCGTACCAAACTATTCATCTGGGTTACGCCTATATGTCGGCGAAATTACTGCCTTCGTCTGGGAGACATCTGACTTCAAGGATTATCCAATATTCGAGCCATTTTTGGCGTTCTCCCGTCGGTATCTTCGCGACCTTCGCTATCATGCAGTGTCTTTATGGATTCTGAAGTGCTCCCTTTCCGAATCCTACTTGACCCTTCTAGAGGCGATTTTGATCGGCGGTCCTGGATCCTCGGCGATGCGGAATTTAGGCGCCCGGGAGTGCCGGCATTCGAGGAAGGGGGACTTTGCCCAACAGTAGGTGGGCTGGGGACATAAAGACTATCGGCAATAGATGGGGCGCGGCGATGCTTGCTTTCCCCGTGATCTTGCTGAATGCTCGCACTCGCCAGGACGGACAGTCTGTCAACAGAACTAGGCTCAGGCCTTGCTTGCCCGAGAACCAGAGCTGGCAAAGCCGGGAGTGTCGGCGGCTGGGGTTGAAGTTGAAGCAAATGTTGTCGCTTCTCCGTCGGGATGGGTGCCGGCGCAAGGCTGGAAGATGCGGTCTCGGACGATCGGGTTTCTCGCTTGATGCCTACGATTGCGTCGAGGACCTCCCTCGTGTTGCCCTCTCTGGTAATAGACGGGGCAACATACTTTGGGAGAATGGGACCTGTGGACGGTGGTCTTGACAAAGGTTGAATTGGAATCTTGGGTGCGGCCAGAGCGATGGCTGGCTGGCTTGCGGCGGATTTGGCGATGGTGGCCTTTGCTGCTTCGGTGGCGGGCTGATCGGGGAAGGCCTGCAGGAACTTGTCGATTTCCTCATTCGCGACGCCGTGGTAACCCAGGAGCATCCGCAGGCGCGAATTTTCGAGAGCAACATTGCGGGCCGCCTGCTGCATTTCTAATGTGGCCTCGACGCCACGGCGCTCATAGTCCTGGAGTTTCCGCTGCAACCCCTCGACGTATTCTTTGTGACGAGCGCGGGAGCGGCGTTGGTTGTCACGAATACGGATGGCGGATGGGTTCGTCGAACCCTCACTCTGCAGGGGAGACGAGTCAGAGAAATTCTGGAACTCGTGACTTGGAATGGGCAATTCCGAAAAACCCTAGCTACCCTCGGAAAGAAGGACTCAGGGTTGACGACGACTCACCTTTCCTCCCGCCATGACTACGCGTACAGGTCAACTCGAAGGGTCAACTCGGGACTTGAAGCTGGCCTACGCTACAACGGCAATTCTTGTAGGGCCAGCGAGAGCGAGACAAGAGCTCTTCTTGATGTATCGCTCGTGCCGCCAAGTCTAGTACGCGCGTTGGGATGGCCGAGCTCCGAGTTCTTGGCAGAGATCCATGTCCAGCAGGGCCGCAGATCCAGCTGCCGAACGAAGAGGCTAGCGCCAAGGAGGTTTTAAACGTGCATCCAACCATAACAACCCTATCGGGACCTTGAGCTTTGGGATTGGGAATGCGGATGGCTAAAGGATTTCTTGGCGGGGTGTCACTGGGGTGGCATTACTGGCGAGCGGTCACTCGTCCAGGCATCGATCCCACGGCGATGATGACAACAGAGAGCGAGGTCAGCGGCGCAAACAGTTTGCTCATCGTGTGTCTGCTGTTACGCAAACGGAGTCACAGCGTGACAATTGCTCATCTTCTCCTTGGCTGACCGTCAGATGGGCAACCGAAGGCTGACTTACTTGAAGCAAATTGTGGAGACGACTGAGAGGTCGCCCGCCATAGCCTCCCTCGAATTTCGAACCCAATGTGCAGTTGTGCAGTTTTGCAGGGGACCGTCTCTCTTGCGTGGGATTGCCCAGCCGCACAATCGGCCCAGTTTTTGGAGCATGTTACCGAGCGGGCGAGTGCTGCGCCACGGATTTTCGGGGCAGCCGACTGCCAAGCCAGCCTCTCGGCTCGTTGTATCCGATTGACCTACGATGCCGACTTTCCACAGCGATGTAGAGGCTTTTTGGCTGGAGCGTTTGGCGCCAGCACGCCCTTGGCAGCGGGCCAATCTGCAGCGGGCAGCGACGACACGGGTCTGGGGTTGAGAAGAGTAATGTTGTCCGGGCCGGTGCTCTGGGCCAAGATTCCCGTAGCCCCCAATTGCCCCCGTGATCCGCCTGGCTGGTGAAGCCCTCACTGGCTAGAGTTTCGACCGCGCTGTACTACTGGCCAAACGCCGAAGAAGAGAAGTCTTGGCTACGGAGCAGCCCCAGAGGGGTAGACGGGGAACAGCCCTAGCGAAGGAAGGATTGCAACGGTTGGGGAAAACGGAATGACAGACTCTCGTGGTGCTTCCCAGGCCCGCAGCTAACCCACTCGGCACGATTACCCAGCAATGACAAGAGTCTCGACCATTTGGCCAAGGCTTGGCCCATCCACGACCAGCCCATAGGGCAGCTCGCAGATTGGGGGAAGCATGCACCGCATTGTACCATGTGCCGCCTAATCCGCTTGGCAGTCTTGCACAATTCGACAAGGCCGGAACGCAGGATCAATTCGGAAAGCGGGAGGAGAAAATTGGATGGGCACTTGAGTCGACCCCAGTCACGCTCGGCGCAACGGCACGGTGAGGATTGATGCGACAAAGGAAGACTCCGTACTGAATTTTCCTAAGCAAAACGTACCCATTTGGGTGGCATTTACGTAACCACGCAAAAACCATGGAAGGCAGAGCAAAGGTAGGACAAAAAAAATTATGCTTCATGCTTTCTTGGATGGACAAGTTGATTCCTGTAGTATGGTAAGATTGTCATGTCTTTTCCTTTATTGACCTGCGTGACTTGGCAAGTCTGGCAGACAGACGTCATTTCATTTTCAACCAATGCAGTATCTAGCGGTAAGGAGATCCTCGTTCAAGAAGGAGGCAGTGCAAAGCCGAAAATCCGAAAACCATTCCCGTCGTAATTTAATAAGAATATACACGTATAGGGCCAATAATCTGCTTAGTGACATCGCACATGGATTCTACAGGCCCTGCTCTGTCGTTCCATGCAAGCTACAAAATTAGGATCAAATCTTGTTGAGATGCTTGGTGCGATCGATTTGCAGGCACTCCAGTCGCTTCCCGAGTGAAACATCTATCAGTTGATGGGCGGGCGGGCTTCTGACGTCAAGTTCGTGAATTAATAGCAGCCTGAAAAAATGCTGGTCTAATTGACAAAAAAATGGGTATCATGATGCTTCAAAAGAAAAATGTTCCCGACCCTGCCGTTCCCTTGTTCCAAGCCCCCCTTCAGCCCTGAATTGAATCTCAGTTCTCGGACCTTTTTTTGACTCACCCATGCAGACATGACGCTGTCTCGTCTCTGGTACCTCGACCCTTGTTCACATCCACGTGTCTCCCTCTCTCTAGGCCCTTTTACTTGAACAATCGCTTGCCTGTGCGTGTGGAGAACCTCTCAACACCGTTGTTCTGCTGAGCATGCCACAATTGCTGCATTCCAACCCCCCGGCTTTCTCCTGACAGCCTGTATCGCCGCCATGCTTCACGTAGGTGATCGGGCCGCAAGGGACCGCGTTTGATATCAACTTCGGCAGGGGTGGCCTCGGATGCTTCTTTGTCGGCCTCGTTGCTGTCTTCGGGCGCGGCGTCTTTGTTGGTGGGTGGCGGGGTTGGTAGATCTGTCTGCTTCTCTCCAGCAGCGATCCACTCGCCTTGCACGGCGCGAGCTGCCTCGATGATTTCACCCGCGAACAGCTTCGCTACAGCCTTGACGGCAGTGCTGACGTTTTGAGGCACAGACTGCGAGACAGTTGCGTTGACCACCTAAAAAGAGTCCGGGTTAGCATCTCGTCAAGATTGAGAGTAAGAATACAGATTAGAACATACTCGCTTGACGACCGAGTCGGCCAGCTTGGCAGCGCGCCAGAGCTCATATCGATTATACTGCTGGCTGTCAAAGGCCTCGACAAGCATAGCACGTAATCTTATTTCTTCCTGCTTTTGCTCCTGTGTCCTTGCAACCACATCCTCCAGAGCCATCTCGGCCTTATCGTCGTCCTCTTCATCCTCGCCCTCCTTGTCGCCGCCCTGGCCGCTGACGTTTGTTGGTGCGCGTCCGCCGACGAGACTGCTTGCCTGGTCATCATCTGCATTTTTCGCATTTTTGGCCTTGCGCCCGCGCTTCTTTTTTGGGGCGCCGCTGGCGGTGATTCCGCTGGCGCTACCACTGACATGGGAGGATGCGTCGACAGAGGGCGAGCGCGGGTAGGGCGAGCGGGCTTCCGGAGGGAAGGACGTCTGGCGGAGAGGGTGAGAGGGTGTGCCGGCGGAAGCGGAGGCTGTGGAAGGCTTGCGGCGCTTGCCCGGGGGCCCGTTGGTGTCCATATTTGAAGAGCGCTTCTTGTTCGGGATCTGGGCAGGAGAAGGATAAGGAGGCGACATGGCCGAAGGAGATGTTGCGTAGGGCGGAGACGCCATAGCTGTGGAATGCTCGCTGGTGCGCTGGAGAGTGACCACCAGGTTTGGAATGAGGATATCCGGCTTCGGATGAGTGGGTAATTAGAAACGATATCGGATCAAGTGTGTGCGAGATGAATTGCGCCGCTGAAGTGGACTGATTGATGAGGCAGGTGGCTCTATGAAGATAGGGCAGCTTCAGCTCCGGTTCACGTCCCGGCTTGAGTCAGACGCGCGAAGCTTCACAGTGCTTCGCTAGCCTGGGCAGCGACGTGACGGTGTCACATGATCGGGCCCGTGTCTCTGCTGGAGCGTTCTAGCCTTGGTTGCCTGTTTCTGGCCTGGCGTCGGAGTGCCCCGCTCTTTTCCCGTTACATGGCTCTCTACCAATCCTAAGGCCATAATTTTTTTCCAACGTCAAAAAATGGCAGGAGGCGCTAGGCGATAAGATAAGGCGAGGTACAGGCTTGAGTACCCCTCCCAAATTTCCCTCCGCTCAGCCAGTCGGCGCTCCGATCCGGCATCTTTTTCTTGAGGCGGACAGACTTTCCGAGTCACTGAACTATCCGCCAAAAACCGCATTGACGCGAATCTTGCCTTCATTGGCTATTTATTTTCTTGTTTTTCAGCCTCTCTTTCTTCTCTTCATACCAGCTCAATTCACATCACCCACTCATCTTGCAATGGCACCTTCAGAGGATACAACCGCGACGGATTTCGTCGATCATACCAAGAAGCGCAACTTCGACGTCGCCAGCGCCTCTGGGTCTTCTACTCACAGCGATGACTCCTCGCGCAAGAAGAAACGTCGCGACCGAAAGGCCCACAAGAAGAGGGCCTCAGCCACCTCTGACAGCCTCACCGTTGCCCTCAACGGCCGTCGCAGCGCATTTGAGAACCGGCGCAACAGCCTGGGCAAGGCAGCCCGGGATCCCCGCGATGAGCCCGTCGCAAAGAGACGTGCTGTCTCCGGCGCTGCCAGCCGCTCTCAATCGCCGAACCCCATTATTGACTCTGATGGATTGAGCCGTCCGAGTAAGCTTGTGTTCCTTTTTTTTTCTCATCCGAAAACCCGCCTTTTTCACCGGTGGGACAGTGGGCGGGAACCACACCAAGCGACGACCCCTGGCTAACATGACGTGATAACCCCCTCTTAGGCCGTGGAACCCGAAAGCGACAAGATGAGACTGCTGAAGAAGCTGAGGAGCGACTTGATAAGATGGCTGGCGCCGTGCGCACTCTGCTCGAATGCATCGGCGAGGATCCGGACCGTGAGGGTCTGCTGGCTACGCCTTCGCGCTATGCGAAGGCCCTGCTCTTTTTGACAAAGGGTTACCAGGTCAATGTCAAAGACATTGTCAACAATGCATTGTTCCACGAGGGTCACAATGAGATGGTCATTGTGAAGGATATTGAAGTGAACAGGTACGTATCATCTTGGCTGCATATTAAATCCGATTCGAGCTGACAAGAAACAAAAAGCTTGTGCGAACACCATCTTGTGCCCTTTACTGGCAAGGTGAGTCCTGTTGCTGCGCCAGCCGAATGAAAAAAAAAAAAGAACCGGCTGACGTGAAAATCTTTTCTTTTTACAGATGCACATTGGCTACATTCCCTCCGATACCGTCATCGGCCTCTCCAAACTCCCCCGCATCGCCGAAATGTACGCCCGCCGCCTGCAGATTCAGGAGCGCCTGACCAAGGAGGTCGCCCATGCCATCATGGAGATCCTCAAGCCCCAGGGAGTCGCTGTCGTCATGGAATCGAGCCATCTCTGCATGGTTATGCGCGGTGTTGAAAAGACGAGCACCACCACCATCACGAGCTGCGTCCTGGGTTGCTTTGAGCAGAGGAGCAAGACCCGCAACGAGTTCTTGAGCCTGGTTGGTGTTAACAGGTAAAGGGATTGGCCAATTCCTTGAATATATTGCCCAGAAGTGCCTGGGAATTCTGAAACCAATTACACAAACACATACATCCAACAAACGCAAGGACCACATTTACTTTAGACACATCGCCACTGCGCCACCGTTGTCTTTCTGTCACTACCACATCATTTTGCATTTTGATCGGCGTTCAATCAGGGAAATTGGCCATGTATTTTTTTTTCCGTCTCAACAGCCCTTGGTAGGCTTCTGGCGTGAGACCACGTATTCAACAATTTGGGTCTTGATTCAACAGCGCTGTTTTGGTTTGGTTGGCTGTGGTTGGATTTTCTACATATCCATGGGATGAGACGATAACGTCCCTCCACGATTAGACGGGTTCCGGGCTCAACGCCCAGGAGAGAATAAACTGGCAGATTTGTCCAATTTTCTTTCATCATTCTGAGATTGACACTTGCTCTTGTATGCGCAGTTAGCTTCTTCAACTGATTTATTTGCACAATGTGCTTGAGAGTGTAAATATTGATTCAATATCATTATGCATCTCCTGTTTGCAGTATCCGTGCTGCGGTGTCATAAATATCATATATATGCGTGTATATGTAAGTTCCACATGGGATCAAGTCGATGCTGGAACATGTAAAAAACAGAAAGAAAAAACCAATAAAAGAAACGCAGAAATATGCAATTATATCGCGCCCCTGGACCCTCACTCATGTCGCCGAGTCTGCACTCTTTTTTGGGGTGGTTTGTGTCCGACACAGTCTGCCCTCTCAGTACGCCCCGGTCAATGATACATGTACAATCGAAAAGATAATGATGAGCACCCGTTATAATAATACACGCAACCCTCTCACCACACCTCAACTCCATTCCATAACCATTTCCCATTGGTATCGGGCCCTAACGCCCTGCTCCCATACACGCCAGCAACACCAATCTACTCTCCATCCAAGAGAGCATCCATCCCATTGCGTTCATTTTCAAGAGACGCTGTTGTTACGGGCGCATCCTCGGCATCATCCTTTTTTTTGGGTTCTTCCTCGTCGTCTTGATTCGTCATGTCCTTGAACATCTGGGCAACGCTGCCCTCATCTTGTTTGATTATTTCATCCATGCCTGTCGGCGATGCAGATCGTGCGCCACCTCCGATGGAACCACCCCCTGGGCCCCAGACGTCCGGCCCCCACATTTTCAGGGCTTGTTCTTTGCCCTCCTCGGTTCGGGAGAGGATTTCCAGAGCCTTACTCTTTCCAGCCTCGGTGTTCAAGTTGATACCTTCGTCTAGGCCTTGGAGTAGCTTATCCTCAAGAGACATGGAGGAATTATCGCCAACCAGTCGCGGCCCACCAGCACCCAGAGGACCAGGGTGAAACCTGTGGCTCATATCCATCAAATCTTCCCTGGAAGAGTCGTGAGGGTCCTGGGAACTGCCATTAGGGTGGCCAGAGTTGCTTTCGGGAGAGTCTTGTTTTTGCGGAAAGAAAGTAGGACCACCGTATCCAGATGGAGGTGCAATGGGTCCAGCAGACAACTGTGCAGCTGCAGCTGCAGCCTCTGCGTTGGCTGCCTTTCGCCGAAGGCTATTTGCTTTCCCCTTAGCATGCTCAGGTAGGTCGTCAGGGTTGTCCACACCATACTCGACCAGCATCTTTTGTAGTTTGGTCGGCCTAGGCTTTCTGGTGCTGAGAGATACTTCTGAAATGGGCGGTGCATTAGGGGCTACCGGGCACCATTTGTGTAGTTCTTGTCGGAAAAAGTTGGTTTCATAGGCCAGGAGTACCTCCGCACCCTCGATTTTTCTCAAATAGAACCTTTGAGTTTCTGCTTCAGCCTTAGTTGATAGCATTGGATTACAATAGCGAGAAATGTGATTGCGGAAATCTAGAGCGTTGTCAATGATGCGGTTGAGAATATCCTCTTCTTCAGGTTGGAAGGGAAGTGTTGTCATTTCTTCAGAGAGAGCAATGAGATCTTCGAGTTTAGGTCGAGAGGCATCTCTTGGAATCTTCATTCGCCAATCGCAAATCGGGCACGTGTATTTGTCGTCTTCTTTGACCTTCCCACGTGCGATTTTGAGACACTTATAATGATACCTGCGTCCTCGTAAGCGACAGTTCATTTTTTTTTCTTGTTGAGCATGTATTTACCATTCGTGGCAGAGTTCGCATTCGATCATCATGCCAGCTTCAATTCTCCTGCAGATGCAAAACACTTGCCTGGAGCGGCCATCATCCCATTTGTTTGAGCCGGGCTCAGGAGTGACCTCTCTTGACACTGGCTCACCAGGCAGTCTTGGCGTGTCGTGTTCAACATCAAAACAGTCCATGTTCCGCTCTAGGACATATTCTAAATGGCTCTTCAGAATGTGCAAGGGGGCATTTGACTTCCCGAATAGCTTCTTGCCCTTCCTCATCCAATCTTCATGGCGCTTTCTTTCGTTCTCCAGGTCGATGGTGCCATTGGGTTTCGAGTTGAGATCCTCTAATTTCTTGGCAATGTCGACTACTTCGGTGTACTTTGGGCGCTTTCGAAAGTCGGGATTGTGGGATCTTTCCGTTAGATCAAGAATCTGGCGATGGGCTTCCCTTTGCTTGTGAAGAATCTGATCCACGACCTCTAGGGTTTCTTGTGAGACAGGCAAGGCATTGAGTTGGACTTGATGGGAAAGAGCCTCAAGTTGTGGGTAGTGGACGAATTCCGCAACTATGAGCTCCCTGGCTTTCTTCTCCCAAGCTTGGCCAGCCGCGAGCTGATCGACGAAAAAAGCCAAGTGGTCATTATAAGGAGGAAGTTCCAGTCGATTGCCCTCGTCAATAAGTTCCTGGACCTCTTTCAGGGACATGGGTTTTCCTCGGCTTGTACGAGCCTTCTGATTCCAACGCTGCTGCTCGAGGACTTTTGACAATCGCTCAACTTCGGGCGTATCAACATTAAAGCTGCGCCCCTCTTCAAGAAGCTCCTCCAATGTTTCTGTGGATTCGCCTGCAGCATTCTCGAGAGCTCGGGAAGCATTTTTCTGAAATTCTTTGATGGCATCCGCGCGCTCTTTGAGTTGCAAAATCTCTGGACAATCAAATCCAATATGTTCCGCTTCCTCAAGTAATCGGCGGATGTTGGACACGTTGCGTGACTCACGTTCTTTTTGTTCGTGTTCTGCATTGCCAATAGATTTTCGCAAACCAGCTTGCCAAGCCTTTTCGTTTTTTCGTCGGTTTTGTTGCTTCCTCACTGTGAAATTTGTTGCTTCTTCTACCCAGTCGTTGCACCGATCTACAAACTCGCGCAGGAGTGGCAAAGAGGGAAGTTCAAACGGAATGCGTTCGCCTTCATGGAGAAGAGCGCGTAGAGTTTTGAGTGAGGGCGTGGCTTCTTCATCCAAAATCTTCTCATACTTCTCCTCCCAAGCCTCAGGTGTGCGTGCCTTTTCAACCACTTTGCGATACGTAGCGTCCATGTCATCGTTCGTCTTCCGATAAAAGAGGATATGAGAGTCGCCCGCAAATCGCTGTTGCTCAGATTCCTCGCAGCAAGGATGAGATCCTGCATGCAGCAAACACATTACCTTGCCAGAATGAAGACATTTGAAGCGTGAAAGATAAGAAAATGCTTTGCAGTAGCAGCAGCATTGCTCGTTTTCATCCTGCACGTCTTCATCTTCAATCTTGAATGTCAACGAACATGAATCTTCGCCTTTGCCGGAGATGGAACACTTGTGAGGAGACGCATCCAGATGTTTTGATAAGAAATCCTCACGTTCAGATATTTCGCGCTTGTGGATGCGGTCCAAAGCTGGCGCAAGCCATTTTGCAGTTTGGATTGTCAAGCCAGCAGCTGTGCTCCCTTCCGCAGCCGTCCAGAGGAGTTCGTCATGTGAGAAGCAGGGTTGTTTCCGAAACTGCTGAAGACGCTCAACTCCCGCCAAGCCGAATTGTTCCCAGTCCGATGGCGCAAAGTTGACGGCTTCATTGAAGTTGAACCCGTGATTAAAGCCGGCGTGGTAGGCTTGAGGGAATGTAATGACAAATTGTCCTGCTCGTTGATCAAGGGCGTATACACGAACACCAGCTTTCTTGAGCTGTTCGGGTGTGAGCAGGGTAACGAGCTGAAACAAGAGGTCTGGCTGCGTCTCAAACAACTCTGGGACTGCCTCTCTCATTGCGGTCTCGAACTTTCCGGCGTCTTCTCCTGGAATGCCGTACCAGGTCTTGGTAGCGCCGAGATGCTGATAGTTGGCGGAGTAGGCATAATGATCCTCATTGTGCCAGCAAAATGTTGAGAATATCATTCCAACATAGACCCATGGGACCGTCATCCCAGATATATCTGATTTGATGTGTCTGAATAGACTCTCTGGATGGAAAGGCAACACATTCAAGTTCCAGGGGTCGGTAGCATACGGGTTGTTGGGATGCTTCTCAACGGTAGGGAATCCTGAGCCGTGAGTTGTGCAGTGAATATCGGCGCCGTATTCTACTTCGACAGTTTCCTCAAGGTCGACGACTAGTCGCCAAAACTCAGTCTCCACATCCTCTTCCGTCACAGGTCGATGACATTTGAGGGTGTTATCAAAGGGCATCTTCTTCTCGAAGTACCCTTGCTTGAAGTCGTTTGCTTTTTGCTGGAACTGCCTCAGGGAATATAGACCACCCTCTTCAAACCCGAATTGTCCATCGCCAACAAGACAACGAGGACAATTCCATTCGGCTTCCGGCTTGCGTTTGAGAGGAGGGTCGAGGCATGCACCGTGATATGCATGATCGCAGGATTCACAGAGAAGGAGGGCACCTGCATCATCGCCTCTGGCGCAGGTCTCGCACTTCTGCACTTGTAGTTAGCAAGAGACGTCAAATATATTTGTTTGGGATCTCTTTACCTCTCCTGCCGGGACGGGCTCATCTCGTGGAATCCTCGGTACTGACGGGCGGAATGGCGTCATATGTGATCCAGCCACAGTGGGGACAACAGCATCTGCAAGCGTAAAATGTTAGCCAGAACGACATGCAGCCAATCAGAGATGGGTTGGGTCATCGCTGTGAGAATCCCTGCAAATGGTACCACAAGCCGCACTGAAGCGGAAATGTTCAACGTAAAATTGCCAGTTCCGGTCGCCGGCGCTGGGGTCTGGGGAATGAAAGCAGAAAAAAAAAAGCCCAACTGGGAATGCTGCCACCACTTGACGTACCCTTTTTAAGACGTTTGCTGCGGCGACTTCCGCCATCAACGTCGTCTTTGTCCACATCGGTATCTTTTTTCGTGGAATCTGAGGAGCTGTCACAACTGAGTTGACGCTTGAGCGCTGTCGCAACTAGACTAGACGCGCGATTGTCCGGGGTGTTTTTGGCAGATGGGGTAGGGCTGTCAAATGCCCTAGAATCAGGGGTGAAGCTTTTCGAGTCACCGTTTGCTCCACGATTGACACTCGTAAATCCGGAATTGACTGCTGTAAATCCTCCTGAGTTGATGGCCGTGAACCCTGATGTGGGGGCTGGCGGGGCATCGGCCATCGGAGCATCCCGGTCGACCTCCTTCTTGACACCGTTGATACTGGCTTGTAGCGCATCAGATGCATGGCGGGCTGGCGAATCGCCCCTACCACTTGCAGGAGTGTTGACCGTCGATCGCTTAATTGGTGTTTGAGCAGGGCTCGGGGTCAAGGGGCCGCCATATTCCTGCTCAAGTTGCTGATGCACTCCTGGCTTGGCCAGACGGAGATACTCTTCATAAGGACAGAGCCATCGCTGGTAGGAATTTTTCAAAGAGGTTGACAAAGACGACATGATTTTGCCACTGTAGCCCAGATCTCGGCCAATTTCCGCCCACTTTTTCAGCTTGCAGACCTTGTCGAATCCGCCTCTCGATTCAACTGCCTTTTTTAGGCGATAGAGATCAAGTGGCTTTTTGTCGACGTATGGAAGACGATGAAGGTTGTTGCCATGTTGCTTGTGAAATTTTGAGAGGCCATCAAGATAAGTCAAGTTGGCGCGAGTGCCTGAGTAGGATGTCAGCTCAAGTCTCACAAGTAGTACAGAATAGATAATAAGACACATACTCCCTTCGACAGAATTGAGCTCCTGCTTCCTGGTTCTAAAATGAAACTTCTGCATTATAGTTAGCAAACGCCCTTGATGGATGCATTTTGGCATTGGTAAACTGCACTAGGCCAGCCAAGGGCGACGGCTTAATGAGTGCTCGAAAGGGCCGACATACCTCCGTGTCGATAGCAAAGTCGGGGTTCCACGACTCTGGGGGAACGATCTTGCAGATACCAAATTTCGAGGCCTCGGGTGTGATCTTGCGCATGTAATCAAAAGGATCTCGCCACTCCTCTTCCGTCGGATAGTAGGTTGGGGCCTCCTCGAGTCCGTGTGGGCGACTTTTTTTTACGACGGGCTCTCGGACTGCCGTTGGTTGTCCTCGTTGCTCGACGGATCTGAGATCCAATGATGTGCTGGACATGGAACTCAGGGGTATCTGTGGATTCGAAGGATGATAGCCGTTGGAGTTGACCTTAGGCTTTGGCTTCGAGGATTGATTGGCCGCGGCACCAACAGCGGGCGAGCTTCGTGAGCTGGCATTGGCGCTGTTGGAGCTGGCGGCCGCGCCAACGGTAGGGACCGAGACCATGTTGAGTACTGAGACGTTGAAGGAATTTAATGAGGGATTCGTATGCTGCGGGAGCGTGTCGTTCAAGTCGCGGATGTTACGGGGATGGTGTAGGCGACGAGGTCATACTGAGCGCGAGGCCGTTGTCGAGAAACGAATGGTCAAGGAACTACTAGCATGGCAGCAGGTCGACCCGGGTTGCAACCCACAGCCACGGCGCGGGCGGAAATCAAACGCGAAAATATCGAGTAGGGCTCCTAACAAAGAGGCAGCGTCAAGGCTGGATCGATCGCAGAGGCTGATGTTGCTGGGGAGGTCAATATGGATGTCGCGGAGAAAAAAGCTTAACTGGGGAGCGAAGCACACGAGAGATTGATGGATCCAACCAACTAACACGGGCTAGTTACTTACAGAACAGGAAAGAGAAAGCAGTGTGAATGTCACGATTGACAGGATAGTGGATGTGAGGGTAGAACTTGGACAGAGAGCAAATCGATGAGATTGTAACGAGTCATGCAACCCCGGGGAAGGTGGGTGTTGGCGTTTGAGCGAGAGAGCGAGAAGAAGAGGGAAGGAAGAAAGGAAGGAAGGAGGGTGAGGGTCGAGGGTGGGTGTGGGAAGTGGGTGGTGTGTGGGAGTTGGGAAAGAATGGGTCGAGGATCCAGATCGGGAGGCGGACGGGGACTCTGCTTGAGTGATGGGGGTACCTGGGGCGTGTATGGCTGAATCAGCGATAGAGTATGTATCTGGATGAACTAGAATAGGTACCTGCCGGGTGGTGCGCAGCGCGGCGGCAGGAGGTTCCTTGGGTCGTGGAGTGCTCCTGCGCTGCACTGCGCTGCACCCTGGAGTGAGCCAAGTACTGACCTGACGGTGCTCCGAACTTGACAGAGGTACTCCGTACTGTACCTTACACTTAATGCCAGCACCGACGCTGCTACCAATGGCCAGCCTGACTGCCCCGACCCACTTCACGGGAAGGCAGAGCGACAACGGTGTCAGCAGCGACGGCGACCGCAGCAGCGCGACTGCTCCGACGCCCACAATCCAAGAGCTAGTCACGATACTCGAAAAGTTTGCTGTTCGCATGAGGTTTGTCCGTGCTAGCTCTGTATCGTACCTCTCCTCTCGCGCCTTGAAATCCCTGCGCTTCGTATGCCGCCCGCTTTAAAGTCTACATCAAGCAGCGGAAGACCCGATGGGTTCTCGGGTCCGCAGATGTGAACTTGGAAGCAGCAGCAGCAACAGCAACTTCTAGGATCTGCACCGACCACCCAGCGCGCCTTATTTCATCCCTGGCGATGCTTGCTCGTCTTCAGCTCGTCCGACGCCTTCCAGGACCCATTGCCGCTCTGTTGCTCCCGTGGCGCCGCAAGACGCTGCTTCTGATACAGGGACCCGTGCTCTCAAGTGGAGGACCCACCTGCGACGACATCCGACCGGGCAGAAAACCCCCATTACCGAGACAGAGAGATGAGACCCAACAGACGGCTCTCCAGTCCAGGCCAACTAGAGCGATCGCGTCGCACACACGCCGCGACAATATAATTCAACACCGACCCTCGCTCTCCCCCTTGGAAACCACCCATGTCGCCATTTCGACTTTGGCGTCGCTCGGCCGAGATGCCCATCTCCTTTCCCTTGCGAGGCCTTATGACGTTGGTGCCGGCAACCAGCTAGCCCTCTAAATTAGGGCGCATTCTCACTCCCACCTCTGCGCCCCTGATATGTGACGAAGCCTCCTCCCCCTGGAAAAGCTTTTTTACTCTTTTTTCCAGCCCAGAGATCGGCAAACCATCAGATGCTCTCAAGCGGCCCGGGAATATCTCATAACAATGGCTGTAACCTCATATGTATGCTGACCTTCGCCTTCCTAATGCAACCTCTGTATGTCAGCTTCTCCGTTGCTGTATCCCTATTCTTACGGGGGCCTGATTATTGGCGCATCTCGGAGCCTTGCGTGGCATCGTGACATCAATGCCGAGTCACGCGCTGACAAGCGTGCCCCCATCATGCTTAAAGTGGCGGCTGGCCCCTCTTTTGCCATTGTCCCCAATTGGGGCAGAAGCAAAAAACGAGGGCGACCCCAAGGCGGGCTCCCAAAAAAATCAATCTGATATCGATTCCTTAGGTGGCAGGGGTCAGCAATTAATTGGCCGCTACCGAGCCAATCAGGTCAAGATGACGTTCAGCACAAGGCGCCGCTCCACCGGGGGGTAGCCCTGGTCAGCACCCGCGGGGAACCCCGGCGGCGGCGCGAGTGAGACGCGACACTGTTCGTGGACCGACTTTCTAAAGAGTTGAACTTTCTAAAGAGTTGAATAATCCCGAGTGACCGGATTTCTTGCGAGTCGGCGAAGTGTGGCCCGAATGCAGATTAATCGCATTTCTTACTATCACACAGACACATTTGATATTCGCGCAAGGAGCAATGGCCGCTCCGCAGCCTGATTGACATGCACTCTGTCGGAACGCCCCTTGCGTCCAACCGGTGCGGAATGGTGGGCACAGAGTGACATCCCTTGAAAGCAACTAGTGCGCGCCTTACTCCGGCGCATCAATGCAGCTAACCCGCCGTTATGAACAGAAACAGAATGCAACATGAGGTGTTTGAAACATCAAGCATCTGAGCCTGCTAAGGGTATCCGACTCTGTTAAATGCGATTCTTGTATTCCTAGTGACAATCAAATGCCAAGCTATGCTCCATGTCGCCCTGAAAATCCCACAGCCATGACATGCATGCAGACCCCCTCCAAGTCTCAGACGCTGTCATGTTTGCGTCAGCGCCTTTGTCCGTCGTTTCTTTTTCAGCAGTTTCTCGACTTCTTTGACCCCTCGCACCCGAAGACTAAGTTCCTTGATCATGTCGCCCCACACTACCTCGCCTCCGCAAGAGGGACATTTGCATTGTTCTGGAATCAGTGCGTCGCCCTTTTGGTTGTCAAGCGCATATTTGCCCCAACAGTCCAGGTGGCCCATTGCCTCACATCCCTCATTGGGACACATGGGGTAAAGTCCCTTTCCTGACTCCAGCTCTTCACGGCAATGCACACATTTGCCCTCTCGTTCGAATGAGACGATATCATGCGTTTTTTCGATGTAGGATGCCATGGGCGAATAGTCCAGGGGCAGCGCATGTATGCCGCGCAGGCCCGTTGCTGATCGGCCACTGGCCGATGCAAGTTCGTAGTCTGTAAAGATTTTCATGGTTGGCTTGGGTGTCTCACCCAGAGTCTTGAGGCGTGCATCCCATGCGGTGTGCGCCTCTTTGGCGAAGAAGTGCAAGCTCAATGGCCATTTGGCAAAGCTCTGAACGCCAAGAAGCAAATGAATATTTGCGACGATGGATTTAACACTATATGTTGGCCGGCGCGGCTTGCCACTCTTCTTTCTCTGCGTGCTGACCGTGATCCGCGACTCGGTCGGGATATGTAACGAGAGATGCGGATTCGCCAGGGCCCACCTAGAAACCATCAGCAAACCTACTGTGCAGGAAATGCGCCGCCTGTGCTACGCGCCCTGTTACGTACTCAAATTTCAGAGCGGCCACACTGCTCGGGAACCCAGTGACGAGCATAATCATCTCCCACGGACGAAGCGTCGCCTTGGAGGTACGCACTGCGCCTCCGGGTGCTTCGCCGTTGTGCTGCTTTAGCCGCCGCGGCGGGTTGGGCGTTGACCCAATGTACAATGATGCATGTCGCTTCGTTGACCGCAGGACATAGACTGCGTACAGCGCTGGGAGCGGTCTGATGCTATCCGACATGCCTCTTTTGCGGGCTGTACTCAGGCTTGACGGAATCATTTACATGCCGCGATCGCGGATTTCTTTTCATGCTGTGTTATTGATCCGTTCAGGTTGAACAGGGGGTAACTGACTGATGACTAATCGATACAATGACTCGGGCCAACGAACGAGACACATATGGATTCGGTGTGACACCAATCTAGCAGAATTTGATGCAAGACGAATAAACAATTTGTATTAACGTGTCGCAGATATTATTATTCGAAATCGAAATTGTGCGAATCCAACCGCAAGACGCCTTTGTATTTCCTTAACCCACCCTTCGATATCTGTTTACAAAGTACATGCACATCTCTCGCCACGGTGCTTTACAGCAGGCCCTGCTTTTGCAAGTCATAATACACCTTCTCGGGCATCACATTGCCCTCACCATCCTCCATCTGCACCACGCTTCCTTCATCCACCTTGGTCTTCTTCTTCTCTCGCTGGATTTTATCCCAAAGCTTGAGAGCCTCTTCGATACCCGTGATATCCCGGAACAGACTCGTGTTAGTGATACCCAAACACTTGAGGCCGTACACGTGTCTCGCCTCGTTAAAGTGCTTGTCAAAAGCACGTCTTCCCATGTACACAAAGTTGCCGCAGATTTCGCAAGGGAATTCGACGCCCAGGCCGTGTAGGCGATATAACCAGAAGGGGATCGGTTTACCGTCCCAAGCCAGGGGTAGCTTGAGAGGGTTGTAGATTTTTTCCTCTCCGTCCTCGTCTTCTCCTTCACCTTCCTCGGCTACTTCTTGTGGGCCATCTGGCACGTTCATGAGGTTGTCGAGCTCTTGTTGACGCTCGCGTTCCGTCATTCCTTGCTTTCGCTCAACATTTACACGGGTATCGCTTCGCTCTGTGCTCATGGCGCTGGCCAGTCGTTTTACACGGAACTCTCGTTCTGCCACGGCTCGCTCCTTTAGCCTTGTTGCGGAACCAGCGCCGTTGGCAACACCATTTGGAGTACTGCTTGAGTCTTCCAATCTTTGCTTTCGCTGCTCTGCAGCCTTGACGTGCTTTCGACCCGTCAAGTGGTTCTTGTAAACGTTTTCGTTTTTAAACTCCTTCTCGCAATCATCGCACCAGATGGCGTCGGCGGAGCTTGCGGCCTTGGTGGTTCCATTTGTCGCTGCTTCTTCCTTCTTCCAGCCCTCGATCTCCTCCTTCTCCCATGCCGTCTCGAATTCCTCGTCAAAAGAAGCAAGAACCTTACTCACATCCTCCAACGGCCTTGTTCGTCGCATAAAGGTCTCGAGGTACTCCGCCAGCTGGCCGACGTACTTGAAATATTGGTCGGTGAGCTTGTCGCCGCGTTTCAGACCAGCATGACCGACACCAAAGTTGTCAAAAGACTCAAGGTACTGTAGGTAGGACAATCGCCTAACACCAGGAAGGTTGAGAAATGCTTCGTGGCAGGTGTTAAGATCAAAAAATCGGCCGTAAGCCTCCTCTCCAGAGAAGAGAGATTCCACAATCGATGGCATCGCCTCAGATGGGTCGACACCTCTCCTCACTTTGTAACGCTGCTCAGAGTTTTCTGCTTGCTCATTGGGATATCTGGCATGGTGATCGCGTACATCCTGGAGCTGTTTGTAAAACTCCTCGAATGGATCTCCGGTTCCGATTTGCTGGATCTCGTGCGATCGCACGCCGCTCTCGTCCTTGTAGATGTCAAGTAAATTCTGCGACTGCACCTGTATCTGGTCTAGGAGCTGAGAAATTTCGTGGTCTCGGTTTAGGCGATCACGGATCTGCAGAGGAAAAGTCAGGTTAGCACTTTGCGGCGAAAGCCATTTGTTGATACTCACATGTTTGGGCTCGTCGCGAATGCGATCGGCAATGCCCTGCTCGAGGCGCTCCAAATCCTCGTGGATATAGCGTTGCTCCTCGAGAACCAACATTTTTCCGGGGCCCAACAGGGTATTGATGAGCCGAAAAGCGTGGGCGGGCGTGTAAAAAGCTGCGAGCGTCGAGTCCAAGCTGTCGCAGCCGTAGGTCAAGCCTTGGATGGTGGTCGCGGGTATGCTCCAGAAAAATTGCCAGCCTTGTCGCGATGTCCTTACAGTGGGTGGCGCGCTCTCCGAGGTAATTCCGTTCCGCCGCCCAAGCTTCCGCGACTGGAAATTTCCACAACCTTACAGCGTACTGCCTTCTCATCACGTCCTCACAACGAACCAATAATTCTTTGACATACAAAATCGCAACCATGGCTGAGGGCGCTGGTGGAATTGACCGCAAGGCTGATGAGCGGATGGAGTTTTCCACCTCTAAGGAGGTGACTGTCCATCCGACTTTTGAGTCTATGTCTTTGAAGGGTTCGTTCCCCCCCGCTGTTCGCGCAAAGAATAAGACTGACATGTCGCATAGAAAATCTTCTTCGCGGTATCTACGCCTATGGATACGAATCCCCCTCAGCCGTCCAATCGCGAGCAATCGTGCAAGTCTGCAAAGGTCGCGACACCATCGCCCAGGCCCAGTCAGGTACCGGAAAGACAGCTACCTTTTCCATCAGTATGCTCCAAGTCATCGACACGGCAGTGCGCGAGACCCAGGCTCTCGTCTTGTCGCCTACTCGCGAACTTGCGACCCAGATCCAGTCGGTTGTCATGGCCCTTGGTGACTACATGAACGTGCAATGCCATGCTTGCATTGGTGGCACCAACGTTGGTGAGGATATCCGCAAGCTCGACTACGGCCAGCACATCGTATCTGGCACCCCCGGTCGTGTTGCTGACATGATTCGACGCCGGCATCTTCGCACTCGTCACATCAAGATGTTGGTGCTTGATGAAGCCGACGAGCTGCTCAACAAGGGCTTCCGAGAGCAAATCTACGATGTGTACCGATACCTCCCTCCTGCGACTCAAGTCGTGGTTGTCAGTGCCACTCTTCCCTACGATGTCCTCGACATGACCACCAAGTTCATGACCGACCCCGTTCGAATTCTCGTCAAGCGTGATGAGTTGACGCTCGAGGGACTGAAGCAGTACTTCATTGCTGTGGAGAAGGAGGATTGGAAGTTTGATACCCTGTGTGATTTGTACGACACCTTGACGATTACGCAAGCCGTCATTTTCTGCAACACCCGCCGCAAGGTCGACTGGCTCACCGACAAGATGCGCGAGGCCAACTTTACCGTCAGCAGCATGCACGGTGACATGCCACAGAAGGAGCGTGACAGCATTATGCAAGACTTCCGTCAGGGAAACAGTCGTGTACTGATCTCGACAGATGTCTGGGCCCGTGGTATCGATGTCCAGCAGGTCAGCTTGGTTATCAACTACGACCTGCCAAGCAACCGTGAAAACTACATCCACCGTATTGGTCGAAGTGGTCGATTCGGTCGCAAGGGTGTGGCCATCAACTTTGTTACTACCGAAGACGTGCGCATCCTTCGAGACATCGAACGTAAGTTTCTTCAATCTACCTATATAGCATTCAGAGCTCCAAAGCTAACTTTGATAGTCTACTACTCGACCCAGATTGATGAGATGCCCATGAACGTCGCCGATCTCATCTCCTAAGGCAAACAGAGCGTCTGGAGTCAAACAAAATTACGCTCAAAAAGTCCCAGAAAATACCAAAAATCATCCGCCGCGTCAAGGGCACGACGGCAAATTGAAATAGTGGAGGAAAGGGGCCTTGATTCATTTCAAGTAGGTGCCCGTAATATTTGTTCGCTCACGTTGCGGTGCATGGAGTTCCACTGACACTTTGTAAATATAGGTGTTAGGACATAAAATTGTCATCAAATTGACCACATCCAGCAAGAACCGATTAAGTAGCTCAGTCTAGTCTCGAGCATAAACAAATGTCACATAATTTATCAACACAATTGGTCCATATCGTCTGTCTTCGTATTAGTGTGTTCCCAATGCTCCCAATACCTGCGTCATCACGGGCATCGCGGCTTAGATCCCTCCTACCTCGTTGAACAGAGGCCATCTCCCAGTCGTTCCGCACAGTTGTCAAATTCCAATCTATCTCCGTGGATCACCCATCCAGCATTCTCCATTCAAAACATCGAGGCAACAATAACCTAAGTTTAGGTCACCTCTGTTGGGGCCCCTTGTGCATTTGGGACGCAGCACAATGTCCACACAGCCCCTCGGCAAATATCCCTCGTCCGGGCCGAAGAATACCTGGGTCGCAACGTTTTCATTAATGATTGTCGGGCATGCGTAAAACTGCCCCGTTCCCTGAAGTGACAGTTCAGGACCGAGAGCCGTCATGGTCATATCGAAGCCGCTGTTGCCTTCGTCGCACGACATGACGAGGGGTTGCCCAAACTCCTCACTGGTGGTGTTTTTACCCGATGAAGCGAGCGAGAGGGTGAGTATTTTGCCGTTGTGGTCGGAGTTTATGGTCCCTTGGTTGTAGTCGAAGTAGAAGGTGAGCCCGTTGGGGCTGCCGGGATGGTCGAGGATGAAGTAGCCATCGCAGTCGCCGGGTCCGAGGAAGCTGATTTGCTGGTCCTCCACCTCAAGTCTGCGGGGGTTGAGCGGATCGCCACCGCTGGCTCCCGTTATAAGCATCCAGTTATCATCGACGGTAGGGATATTGCTCGGTAATGTCAGCTGAGCTACCGCTGCAAGAACGAAAGACGCCAATACGACGACAGCTCGTGTGATGGCTGGTATCGTCGCCATTGAGTGTTTCACTTCGACTGGGTAATTGTCTATTTTATGCCAACGATGCGAGAGGCTACGGAACGAGTTTTACAATGCGAATTGGTAGAGTTTATATGAAATCTTGAGACACCTTTGTGATTTCGTCATCGTCACTGGAATGTGATCTACGGCAACTCAAAGTGGCCGCCGTTCTTGGCCACGACGGCAGGGCGGTCGCCACTTAACAGTAGGTAACACACACACAAACAACACATTTGGCACAAGGCAGCGTCAATCTTTGTTGCATGGCGGGGAGGTTAAGCCATGCTCAACTGTAAAGCTGTTTTCGTCCATTTGGGCAATCCGCCTGCCTCCCTTTGACAAAAACCTTTAATGAGCAACACGAATGCAACCACTCGAGCACTGTCCTTGTCCTTGTCCTCCAAGGTGTGTTCGACACGGCATCGTATAAATTTCAGATTAATAATAGCATCCCTGATGGGTTAGGAGAGGAAGCATCTCCGGCTTTCTGGGTTTGGAATCTCCGCCATTCGCATGGACCCCACGAATACCCCACGACAGTGGCCTACTTAGAATCCTGGAACGATTGTGACAAAGGTGCTTCTCCACCACGATTGCTGCACAACGTGAATCCTAGCTAAAACGGCTACACTACCCAGAGCAAAAACAATGTTTATGTTTAAAGGGAAAAAAGACCCGCAAGGGATGATAATCCTTTGGTAAATAGGCAACTAAATATACTTATTTGGGCATTATTTTCCTTCATGTATTTTGGCTAGAAATGGTGACATGTGTCTTCTTTTTGCGACGGCAACAGGTAGGAAAGGGTCCAATTGACAGCCATTCAAGCAAGGGTTGTTTTGCGGTAGCATCTGGGATGGACACGAAGTTGCAGACGTCAAAAATGATAAGGACTGGAGACCCTGAATGACTCCCACGGCCTAGGTTACCAGTGTGTCGGTCCAAGCGAACCGAACAACAGGAAGACAGGTGTCGGGGGTCATGTCCCGTCTGGTCCATCAGGGTGAAACGGAGTCTCAGGAAAGGGAATCTCACACACAGAGGAAAGGGTCACAGAGAGGCCTCAGTCGATGCAAGGTTTATTTTACTTGCACACGGACCGGGGGGCAGGGCGAGGCGAGACCTGGGTCCATTTGTGTGGTTTTGGCACAGACGTCTATTGCAACCCAGCGCGCAGGAAAACGTGGTGGCCTCGTGGGTTGCTGCAATATGGTGAAGGGGGGACGTTTCTCCGCCTCGCCTCGCCGTGTCCCATCACACACCTCTGGCTGTGCTACTTGTTGGGTCACTTGCTGAACCGGGACCACACGAACTCTGTCATGGTTCATCTCCATGGGCCCATCCTATTCCTCGACTTTGCCCATCTTGGGAACTCTTAGCCTAGGACAAGACCCTCCTTCATCCTTGTTCCCGGGATGCGGTCCCGCAGCCAAGTTCACCCGCTCACCTGGGCACAGTGGAAGAGCACGACGAAATAAAATAACGAAAAACTAGGAGCCCCGGCCGGCTGGCTCTACTGCTACTACTGCCGCTGTCTATTCGAGGCGAGAGCAGCGAAAGAGTCATGCAAGACCAGCCCGGTGGAGGAGCCGCGTGCGTTGGGCAGGTGTCCCAGTCCATGGATGGCCTAGTAGAACATGGCCGAGTGGAGGAGCCGACGCCACCACATGGGGGATGCGCGCCGGAAGGGCCCGGGGAGCCAGAGCTAAGATTGCTGGAGAGTCTGGGCGCGAGCTTTTGGGAGACAATGAAGCGAGGTAGGAGATGACCCAGGACAGGGCGAGCAGAGTTTCTCGAAGTGGAGGGGGGGGGGGCATCTCCAGAAATCGATGGCGGGAGGGAAAGGATTGGGGAGCGCGGAGATGGAGCCGGCGAACGGAACTTTTAACGCTTAGGGAAGCAAACTTTTGGCAGCCCGTTGATAATTCCAAAAAAGCCATGACATGATCCAAGGTTGTAGGACGAGGTTCGAGTGCCGAGGTGACGGCGCTTAGAGAGATGGACAGAGTGCAATTGCAGTTAGCAGGTGCAGTTAGCAGGTGCCCATGTTAGTCCGTTGTGGACGATCAATTGTTCTCAGACGGGAAAAAGCAAGCACTGCCGGCAGGCAGGGCATGACAAACGGTTTGGAGGCCGGCCCTACTGAGAGGACGTTCAATGACATCGCGTCCAAGCTTCTGCGCTGGCGTCGATTAAGGCGCGTCTGAGCGTCACGTAGGACGGGTGAGCTGCACAGAGGCGAGGCAGTGAGCCAGCCAGACCAGCACTGCCGGGCACCCTTTCGAGCAAGGCGTCAGCGGATGATCGACTCACCACGCACGAGGGACAAAGCAACAAACTGACTGAAGGCCTATGCGCTCCGAGGAGCGAAAATTGTCCGACCGTTGCGCGAGAACTCGGCGTATATCTCCTGCAGCAAGGTTGAGCTCTCTGGTTGGTGGTTGACACTTCCCTAGGCCAGGCGCGAGACATGGCTTGCGAAAGAGAAGGGGAAAAAAGCCATCAGCCATGATAGCATGACTCCGTTCATCCGTGGGGCTGCTGTTTAATTCATGGCTTGCGGGCGACGACCAATCTCGACAGCAGCTATTGGACCTCCCAAACCCAAAACGAGCCTAGATCGCGGGTAAGAGGAATGTGCCAAGGTATTCTTCTAGTGTTCAACGTCTCCGGGGGGCCTCATTTAGCAACCCCAAAGGCTACACCTATCATCTGGTAACATACCCTCCATTTCAGCCCAGGATCCTAGTAGGCGGTTTCATGTTTGGGGTTACGGGCCTTTATCGCATCTGGCTCGGTCAAACCAGCCCAGCGGTGCAAGGAACAGCGTCCAGAATTCCCCAGGTTACCTAATGTATGGCCGACAAAGGCAGGCGGCCATGCTCCTCCCAGAAACAATACTGACCCTTGCTTGGCTGGCTGGGGTTGGGGAGAGGAAGACGATCCGGCCCGATGCTCTGGAGCCAGCAGTCGTCCCATGCGTCGTCAACGACCAGGCAAGGGTCGGAGACTTGACTTGATCAGGCGAGGCGATCCCTGAGGGCAGATTGGAGTCAGGAGGGATGTGGGCGCGGGCTCGGTGTCCGATTGCCCAAATACAGCCTCCAGTTTGGTGCAGGATCGACGATGGCGAGTCTGCCCATTGTTCTGGGGAACATGGATGCGTGGCCGGGTCCGCCACAGGCACATGGAATCCGAGTATGGAACCCTTCTGAGGAAGAGTAAAAGAACCAACAGCGAAGGCGTTCCAGAGGGCAACAAGAGCCTATTCAGGAAGCTTAGGCGATGAAGCAGGCTGGCTGCATGCGGGAGTCCAAGGCGAGGCGAGCCTCGTGGTTATCGTACCACTTTTGCAGCTCGGCTCTTTCCTTTTTTCCTGTTTTTTTTCTCTTCTTGTCCGGTACGTGCTGTGATAATGTGATATCCAGTGAACGACCACATATGTTCGACTCGACAGTCAATTCCAATCAGCTCACCGATGAAATTTGTCAAAGTTACGTCAATTCAACTCAGAATGCTAGCTCCCTTAACCTTAAACTTTGGTCCTCGGTCGCGGCGTAGTCAAAGCGAGAAAGCGAGACGCCTCGGGTGACGGACTTCTAGCAAAGGCCGTGACACCTTGAGATGATGGCAGCATCCCAGTGGTGAACCCACAAATTACCTGGGTGCGTGTCTCCTCCGCAAGCTCCAACTTTGTCGGACACTTCCCAAACCTCTCTCCACTCACCCTCGTCCCTTCAAGGGTCTTGCTCCTCGTTCGGGTTCGGGCTGGCAAACTGTGTGTGCATGGGCCGCGTGCCTTGTGCGCCTTGTGCCTTTTTTGGTTTTGGGGGCCCTTTTTTTTTTATAAAAAAATAAATAAATAAAAAGAGCCATACCTTGCTTGTATCACACATCATCGCGGGTGCGGCGCAATCATTGCGACATGGGTCGGCGCCCGACTGCACAACATTCTGCTTCCTGGAGCTGGCACTTGCGCAGACATACTTCCCGCGCGTACACACAGACACACACACAATTCGCCGACGGGAAGATCATCGGCAGAGAGGGTAGGGGACGAAGAGGGGGACAATGACATGGCTTGGCCGACCAACCGACTGAGGGACCGTTGGACCACCAGGTACCCGACTACAACCTACCGGCAGTACCCATCTGCACCCAGAGAGGACCGCCGTCGTCGTTGAGATGGCGTAAATTTTTACCCCTGACTTGTTTAGCTCGCCTGGCCGGGGAGCAGGCGTAGGGGGGCCGAAGCATTGGATTTTCCGATAATCACATCAATCACATGGCGCCAACGGCGCAAGCGAGCCCCAAGTGCGAGAATTTGCAAAGAAACGAAAAGGAAGTAAGCAAAGCCACCCCGGGCAGATGAGAAAAATATAGATGAGAGAAAATAAAAAGAAAGAAAAAAAATACGGAGGCCCTTGGCGAATTACGCATGGCATCTACAAGCGATGCCAGCTGAGCTGTCGCGTAGGGCGACTGGCCAGATACCGAGGTACCCGAATCACCTGCGGGCTGCGAGCGAGGCACAGTAAGCGTCCAGCGCTGCATAGCTAGGTGCTTGTGGGATGCGCCAGATTTCGGGTTACCTGGGCGCTGATTGGACAGCACCTCGTGTAGGAACCCCGGGGGGGTTGTCTTTGCTGGATCTGCCTCGTTCAAAATCACCTCGCACGGAAACCCTCAATTGCCTCTCGGGCTTGGCTTGGCTTTTGCTGGTGCCAGGTGCTTGGTGTTGGGGTGGTATGCATACTACCACGCGCAAGGGTGTGGGAGAGACATAAAAAAGTAAAAGGTCAGGGTCCATCAGGAATAGCTCGCCCTGTGATGGAGGGTGGGTAGGCAGGTGGGTGGCATGGATGTATGGGCGGATGCAAGGTACCAGGCACACCCGGCAAGGGATCAAAGAAGCAACGCGCCCTGGGAGGATCTTCGCTTCCCTGCTTCGTGCGACGTATATCGCCCCCGGCCTAATTATTCCTCGACATGCCGAGGGAATGGACGAGATGTGTGTGCACACGGCCAGTTTCTTTCTTTTGCCTGACCGAGATGGATCCCTTCCTGCCGAGATCCTTTTGCGACAGGCCGGGGGAGGGGGATTTGCAGCATCAAAGGGCCAAAAGCCGTCTTTGGGGATATCACGTCCGCTCACCGAGGGTTGATGCCCGAGCCGACCAAAGGAACTCGGTACCGCGGTACGTAATGGGCCTGTGCCGCAGGTAGGGCGGAGAATATCTGTGATTTCCGGGGGACCGCACTGTGCATTGTGTATGATCGGCGTGGTTGGTCTTTCAAGAAGCAACCGGCGATAATCGTGGCTACGTACGAATCATACGCAGCACAGAGGTTCTGACTAGGGGAGGGGAGAGTGAGAGAAGAGGGAGAGAGGGGACATGCATCAACAAGCAAATGGTCCATGCGTAGCCGAGTTGATGTGTCGGCTGTCATCAAACCCCTGGCCTGCGTCTGAGACGCCTTCGCCAAAAAAGCAAAAGAAGACGAGTAGAAAGGACACAAGGCATTGTAGAATCCCCAATGACACCCTTCGCCGCTATCTCAGCTGCAGGGGGCATGGGGCTGTTTGGCAGGCGAAGATGTTTTTCTTTTCTTTTGTCTTTCTTTTTTTTCTGGGGGCAACCGGCAGCAAGACTACGTCTGAGCTGTTTTTAGGTATAGCCATTTGTAGGCCAAGACACACTATTGTTGCTTTTTCGTCCCATCAATCTACCCACCGCCGGACCCCGTGATTGCCGCTGTCATCCCACCAAGCCCTTGGCGGGTGTTGCACACTCCGGTCTGCGTGCCGGACAAGCAGCTGTCTGGTGGAGTTAATGGCCACCCAGACCCAGCTTTTTTTTATATCTGACTATGTCTCTGTCGGTGCTACCCACATTGCGTATCGCCTGCCTGCACATATCTTTTTTTTTTTTTTTTTTTTTTTTTTTTTTTTTTTTTTTTTTTTTT
>KV875251.1:98176-111030 GCA_001879505.1 Calonectria pseudoreteaudii | reverse complement strand
TCAATTGTACTCTTTTCTTTTTCTCATTTTTTTCTCACTTAAATGTAACCATCCCGCAGGACGGTGCTACCCAAGCAAAACCAACCAAGCATCACTTGGTGTTTGGAATGGCGGGGAGGAGGGAGAAAACAAGATGAACTCTGTCCTACCACGCGACCCATTTAGAAGGGGGGCGACATGGCGAGGTTGCCCGCGAACAAACAAGAAGCGCCGGGACGGGGGTGCGGATCATGTCTTGCTTCGGTTCCGGACCCTCTATTTCCTGCCGCTCTCGGTGCTCTGGTTTGTGCAAAAGACTCATAAGCTCCGTGCCGTTTAATGTTAGCACTCTAGCCTTGACTTGGGGCCCCATTGGCTCTGGCAAATGGAGGCCCATTGCCGTCCTGTATCGTTGCTCGATGAGGGTTCATGACTCGTCGTCGGCCCTCATTTCCGTGACCCGTCTCCGCAAGAGCCCATCTCCCAATAGTCGCCAGAAAAATGGCAATCAATTTCTACCATTCGTACCCGTGCCTTGGCTAGAGAAGGCTGAGGTGCCCTCACTCGTCCCATGGCCCTCAACTATACCCAATCCATGCTGCCGCCCGCAACTGGGCGAGCTATCCGGGTCCGCCTGGGGCATTGATGCTCACTCACTTTGGGGTCCCGTTCGTGGATGTGCACCAAGGGCTGTGTGGTGTATGAGGTTGATTCGCCCTATCGAGCACATCTCATGCCCTCCCTCCCCACGCATTGATAACTGATATAGAAATCTATTGCTTCATGCTTGCTTGCTTATTCACTGCCCGTGTCCTGTTGGCATTATTGTTTTTTTTTTGTTTTTTGTAATAAGGTATCGTCACTCACGTGCAAGGCAGCAAAAGCAAACAATCAACACCAGGCCAACAGCCTCTCTCTCATTCTCTCTCTCTCTGCTTTTTCCTCCCTGCCTATCCATTTTCCCTCTCGACCAGGCCATCACAACCACAAATTTGGCCTGACCCTTGGCCTGATCCTCAAACTGCACTTGCTCCAGCAGGTCGGGACCAGATCAGACCAGATCAGACTGGCCAGCCCGCGCCGTGTGCCGACAGACCCAACCGGTGGACGGGGCCTCGCAGGTCGGTCGCCCACTACTGCTACCACTACACGAAAGCGGCGGGCTCCTGCTCCATTACACGCCCACAAATCTGTCGCATTTGGCCAGCAGAAGCCACCAAAGCTCCAAGCTCCCAGACCAAACCAAAGCCAGCAGCTTTTCTCGCGCACCAGAGCTGAGCAAGCTCGCACCACTAGCAGCGTCGATTCGCATACCCCTACCACTCCCTGGCCGTGATCGCCCACCCGAACCACCCCCCCAGTTGGCCCCTACCCACGTCTCCCACATCCCACGCCTCCCCAGGGGCCCTAAACGACGCTCGGGCGCCTCCTAGCAATCGCCTGGGCCACTGTTGGGCCTAGCTCCAACCCCCGCAGGACGAGTCGAGCGTCACCCCCCCTAGACGCCTCGTTCGCTTTCGTCCCGTTCACTCCAGGCAGTCCCTCAAAAGCGCCGCGCCCCGTCTCGCTCCCATCGACCTGTGCTGTTGCTGCGCCTGCGCCTGCATTTGTGTTCTGGGTGTCTGCCTGTCTTCTTCTGTCTTTCTGTCGAAAAGCTCAGGCTTGGCCTGTGTGTCCCCAATTGCCCCCCAAAAACTAATCCCATTTCCTGTTTGCTTTCCACCTTTACTTCCTCTTCCGTCCTCCTCCCCTCGCAGCACGGCCGGCCAGTCTCTTCTCTTCTTGTGCTCCCCAAGCTGTTCTGACGCATTGAATTCGGCCTCGCTTTATTGTCCCATCCCCGACTGACTATTTGCTTGCTGAATATCGACTGCTCGTCGCTCGTTCCTCGTCGCTCCCCTCTGCTCTTCTACATCACCACCAGTTTCGTCCGAACTCAGAGCCCCACCTCTCCCAAAGCGCCTCTCTCGTCTTATCGGCCCAGAGCTCGACCATCACCACAAACACTTCACTCAACAACCACCACCCTTTTCGCTGAATTCACCATGGGCCTTTTCTCTCGCAAAGAGAAGGCCCCCAAGGCCGAGCCTGCCATCAACACCGCACAGTCCAATGCCAGCGTCAACTCAAATACCAGCCTGCGGTCGCCTCCAGGCGCCCAGCGCAACCCCGTAAACCGCTCCTCTGCCACCAGCACCACTCCTGGCAGTCCCATGTCACCCGTCAAGCTCCCAAAGATCGACCTTCCTCGACCTCCGGACCCTCAACTTGACCCCGCCGGTTATCTGCGAAGTCTCGGCGCTGTAAGAGAGAGGTGTGCCATGATCACAGAAAAGGCCAACCGTAATGAGCTCAAGCACTTTGATGTTGATATGAACAAATTTTCCGATGTGGTAACTTTCGTTGCTGGTATTATCAAGGTACGCCACCGATGTGTTTGTTTTTGTTGTTTTTCTTTTCTTTTGCGCGACCTCGTGTCGATGCGACTATGGCTTGTACCACGCCAACGTGGGGAAGCGACTCACACGAACACAGTTGTCCAGCACGGAGTACATGCTAACCATTGACCGCGCAGAGAGACTTCGATGCTCCGTTTACCAGCATCCCCCCTCACGGAAGATATCAACACTTTGCTGTGGGTGGTCGAGATCGCATTTCGCAGCTCCTGTCCACCTGGCCCGACACCGTCGACAACACCGAGCGATGTCGACGTTTGATTGACCTGTTCGTTGTAAGCGTACTACTTGATGCAGGCGCTGGAACCCAGTGGTCCTACAAGAGCAACGAAAATGGGCGCATGTACCGTCGATCAGAAGGAGTTGCCGTGGCGAGTCTGGAAATGTTCAAAACTGTGAGTAACTGACTCGCGTACATGTGATAGGTGTGCCTCAGCTGATATGTGCGCCCAGGGATTGTTTTCTAGCAACGGCAGCAACAAGTTCCAGGTGGACAAGCAGGGGCTGCAGGGCCTCACTCTAGACAAGTTAACTGCGAGCCTCCAATCAAGACCCGGAAACGAAATGGCTGGCATGCCGGGTCGCTTAGAGATGATGGTGCGGTTGGCAAAGGCCCTGTCTGAAAAGCCCGATTACTTCGGCGTCAATGGCCGTCCCGGTAACATCGTTGGTAAGTATCTTATTCGCTCTGTGAGGTTTTAAGTGTACTAACGCGCTGGTGCAGACCATCTGCTATCGCATCCATCCACCCAAGCTTCGTCGATGCTCATTGTTCCTCTTCCCGTCCTCTGGAACATCCTGATGACGGGTCTTGCACCCATCTTCTCCCAATCCCGAACCGCCATCAATGGCACACCATTGGGTGACGCCTGGTCCTGCCAGTCCATGCCTCAGCCGGGCACCTCTCCCAAAGTTTCCGCCTTCCCCAACAGCACAAACACATCCGCCTGGGAGTCTATTCTCCCCTTTCACAAGCTCATTCAGTGGCTCACATACTCGCTTATGCAACCCATGCAGTCGTTGCTGAAAATGCACTTTGCCGGCACCGAGCTGCTCACTGGTCTACCAGAGTATCGAAACGGAGGTCTCTTCATCGATATGGGTGTTCTGACCTTGAGGAAAGATGATTCTGAGCGAGGTCTTCAAAACTACCAAGATTGGTGTCGACGTATTGGCACCAGTGCTGTCGAGGTGGCACCAATGTTCGAGGTTAGTGATGACGTCGTGGTCGAGTGGAGAGGTGTGACAGTTGGTTTCCTCGACAAGCTTGCCGTGGAGGTGAACAGGGCGCTCCACTCAGAGCTGGATGGCCACCAGTTGACGTTAGCGCAACTATTGGAAGCTGGAAGCTGGAGGGTAAGAGTTTCCCACATCACTTTGGCAGGTCTATCAACTAACATGCTGCAGGGTGGACGCGAAATTGCGGAGATTCACCGACCTAATACTAAGGAGCCTCCGATTCTTATCGAGAGCGACGGAACTGTTTTCTAATGTTTAAATCAATAAGGTGCTTAAAGTCACTGGGCTTGAAGCCGACCTCGAAAGTAGAGGAAAGTAAAGTCACCGGGGAAGATGTGGTGACAGAAGTAACGGATCTCCACGGAAAGGCAGGGGCCTTCTTTTTTTTATCTTCCTTGTGAAAGTACCATTGAGGCATTTGACATACTTTTCTTTTCTACCCTTTTATTTTTTTTTCCATGCCCCCTAAGGCCCCCCTTGAAAGGGATGGGGGGAAGGGGGGGCAGCCTCGAAAAGTGGCAGAGCAAAGCAATGAGCAAGAGGGAAGCTCGCGGTATTAGGCTACAAACACATATTAGTTCCGAATAATGGACACGTACAAGCAAAGTCGTGCAGGGAGGGAGGCGGCGTTTGCGCTTCAAGTCAGTTGAGATTCCTTTGTCTCTTTTTGGAAATTCTGGTTTCTTCTTGTTCAGTGATGATTCAATACCATACCACCAACCATGCATGTATTAGTTTGAGAGACTTCAAAGTTGCGTGAAAATAGACAGAATTGAAGTTTGAAACGAGAATGGGAGTTCCCAGGTCTATTACATGGTACGCTTGTAGTCTTTCATTTAGTTACACGCCCAAGAAGAGCTTTTTTCCGCTTTCCATGCATCATCTATTGTACAATGAACATTGTCCCTTCCTCATACCCCCAAGGAAAGAAATATCCATGTTTCCTCCCCCCCCACGAGGCCGAATCGTTTTTCCCTTTAATCAACTTCATATATTTACACGGGCCCATTCAACGACTGCCATCTCTTCTTAGGGTAACATTGGACCGTCCTCATTATGCAATGTTCCAGCAGACCCCTGGATCATATTTCATATCGTCGTGTGTCTACTGAGCGTGAAATGACAAAGCCAAGGTCATCGATGTTTGACGTCTATCGTTTGTACTTCTTCTCAAACTGGTCACGCTCAAGCTGCTTGCGCATATCCTCGATCTTCTTCAGGTTCTCTTGGCGCTTCTTCTCAGCACGCTCAGCCTCGGTGCCAGCGTACTTTCCAGTGTAGCTAGTCATTTGATCGGAGAATCCCTTCTTCACGTCCTCCAGGTTGTTGGTAAGGCGCTCACGAAGGCCAGAGATACCGGGGCCGGTAGGACGTGGAGGCTGGTACTTGACCTCCTCGACAGGGAGAATAGGAAGACCAACAACCTTGCGAACAGACTCGTTGTTGAGGAGGACGGCCTGGAGGAGGGTAGCGGAACCGGTGGTGACCATCATTACGTTGACACCAGCAGAGAGGAAAGTGGTACCAATGAAACCGACAGTACCAAACACCCACATCATCTTCTTCATGGTAGCCTTTTGCGCAGCGGGGGCATACTTGGAGTTGACCTGGGATGCTTGTTAGAAAAAAAACAAGATGAGATAGCGTCGGAAACTTACCAGCATGGCACCAAATAAAAGACCGGAACCAAGAGCTGGGAGGATAAAGTAAGGGTCCGATGCGGTCAGATCTGTAAACCAGAGGAAACCCGCGTTCTCCAAAGAGGGCACCGGGATACTAGCCATGCCGCTGATGATACGAAACAGACCGAAACTGAAGGGAATCTGGAGAAAGGACCAGAACATGCCCATGGGCGAAGCATCATACTCCTCACGAAGCATCTTGTTCATGAACTGGCCCTTCTGGATCATCTCACGATCGTTAGACATGTAACCCTTCTGGACCAATTGCATTGCCTCCTGAGAGCGAGGATCCTGGCGCATCTCGTTCATCTTGGCACTGAAACGCATGCTGCGGATCTGGGGCCAGAACATGACGGCTCGCAGAGCCAGAGCTGTAGCGATAATAGAGCCTCCCCAGCCCAACCCAGTCCAAACATGGACATGCTCGAGGGTCCACTGCATGAGTGAGGTCGGTCCCCAACCATAGTCAAGACCAATGGCAGACAGAAATCCAATATCCTCGGGCATGTTGAGGATGTTAGCGCTGCCCAGGTCGGCAATAGCAGAGAGATCGAGATCGGTCGGAAGAACAGGGGCCTCGGTGGCAGGAGCAGAAACAGCAGGTTCAATTGGCGTGGCAGGTGCCTCAACAACCTCCGGCTGCAATTGAGCAACGGGTTCGGGCGTTGTTGTCGCTGCTTCGGCGGCAACGGGCTCCTCGGTCTTCTTCTTTCCATAACCCCAAAGCGAAAGTGACCTGACACCACTAATCGCAGCGGGCGCAGCAACACCAGTCACGCCAACTCGCGAGCTAGCCAGCAGGACAGCCCGCGGGCTCTTCATAGCAGTTCCGAATTGGCGTCCATCTCCAAGTCGTCGGGGGAGGGTCCTGGAGATCTATAACACACCATAGTCAGCAAGCGGCGGGCAGAGCGAATTCGGGAGCCATTGCGGCATCAAATTGGGAGGGCGGCATACTGATTGGGCAGATAGTTGCCTTTGGAATGCCCCCGAGGGCAGGGAGCGCACAATTCCTCTGCTGGGAAGCATGGCGACGGGCGTGGGGATTGGATAGGCGAGGATGTAAATGGGCGCTGTTGCGATCATTGTCGTCCCAAATTTTTTGGGCCCATCCGATGCAGTCACGTGACACTTACACCCATCTCAACGTCATTCTTAGATTATTTTCTGACGCAACTTCTCGAGAACCAGGGATTCAAAGGATCCCAGTGGGTTTTTAATATTTCTCGATATGGCCCTGGACAAAAAGCAAATCCCTTTGTGATATCCTGGCGGTCCACCCATCCACGTGTTGAGATATTTCTGATGAAAAGTGCAACCGGATATCGAGGGGCGAGAACCAGACATGATAACAATCAAAACAACATATACGGGTAAAAGCTCTTGATTGCTAAATTCCCTTCGGAGCATCCTCCGCCTTGAAACTACATCAGTAAACTATGTGAGCACAGAGTGAATAGCATGCGTCTGTCCAAGGGAATCACCTCATTTCAAACTGGTGAGGAGCGATCCAATGGTCGTTAGCCATTGATGGTAGTAGCTGATTTCAGAACTAGAGTGAATTGGTTATTTATATTTCTGTATATTGTTGGCCCAGGGTCCGGACATTGATTCCCGGTGGTCATGGTCAGCAGATCAACTACGAGGTCATGTGCAGGAACATATCCAGATTCTGTGTCGCAAACAATAATTAAGACAGCGGGGATTCATTCGCTGAGCATGAAGTGAGATGCCGGAGCCCGGTGCGTTGGGTGACTTTGCCTTGTTGATGCTGTTCTATATCCGAGTGATGTCCCGGATTGTTGCCGAACCCAAAGTTGCCGTCTATTTAATAATGTAGCCATTACATATGCCCGGTTCCATGCTGTAACCATTTCTTTGTTTCGTTGGCTTACCCCTTTGGGTGTATTATGTACTTCATGGACTATGCAGGGCCAATGAATAGGTGGAGATTTCCGACGTTAACGCGAATCGAGCGGTGTCTTTATGCCCTTTGTGTCATATTACCAACCAAATCTAACTTGGGGCATATTAGGGCTCTTCCCCCAGCCTCCATATATCGAATCATGACTCTAGAAGGTTGGTTTAATGCTGCCTAAGCTCAATGCCAGGTCCGATGGGGTGGGCTCTTCGCCGAGAGAGGGGGAACACCTATGATTATAATGTGTTAGTGCAGCTCCGGTTCAACAAAGAGGCTCGTTTGATGTTGAAGACAAGGCAGGTAAAATATCTTATATTCACAGGGCATAAATATCTCACCTTTGTACCGCCCCATCCTAGTCTAAATGCAGCTTCATGTGCGAATAACTCTCCAAAACCCAACATCATTCCGTTGATGAAAGGCAGCAACAGGTTGATGGCAGCACCCCTGACGAGCGACCAAACGGTCGGGGGTTTGTATAAGATAACGGGGGAATCGGAGGACGGAGATAATGATACTTCATCACCTCCGGAGTACAACTCGCTGTCGGAGCGGATCGTGACGCCGGACTCGGCAAGGTGGTGAATGGACTCGTCGGACATCGGGACGGGTATTCGGTTTTGTGACAGTCGCAAAGCGTTGGGGAGAAAAATGGCAGTCAGCCCAGATATACAGCAGCTTAACGATGTTGCGGACGACGACCGATGGGCATGGACGGGTTTGTGGGAGGAGCGCCGAGCTTCGTCAAATGACCGAGGGTGGTGATGCGCCGAGCTAGCTATTGTTTCCCCCCCCCAAAATCCTTACATAAGAGCCAGCAGCAGCCGGTTACAGGGAGGATTCGTTGGGCTCCCGGGGCATCGGTGGATCGCTGTTCCGGTGGGGTGCGCCCGCCACCACAGCCACGGTGCGTCGGTACGTACCAGGTTTTCCATGGCGGGGCTACTGACTAGGCCCGGCTAGTGTGATGGAAGGTTCGGGGTACGTATCGAAAGAACTGCTCCACTGTATTACCACTAGCAACTCAGAGCTTGGCTGACGAGGCGACAAGCTGCCTGCCTTACGGCCGACCACTGACGTCTCGTCCAACAAAGACCCGGGCTTGGACTTGCTCTATCCACCACGTTTCTCTTTTGCAGCCCTGTAAAACTTCGTGGACAAATCCTCCCCCTTCCCTGTTCGCGACCGACTCTGCGCTTGACTGCGTCCAGATCTCTCGCTCTCTACGACGTTTCCGATTCCCCTCCAAATACCCCACCTCCCTCCCACTCCATCACCATGGCCGACTCAGACGCCGCCGCCAAGGTCAGCCAGTTCGCGGCCATGTGCAATGCGACTGAGGAAGAGGTATGCGGGACCTGTCCGTTCCTGGGAGCTGCGAAATCTTCCAAAGTCACATGCTACCTTGATGCTGACTTACAGAGCTAGGCCACCCAATATCTCGAAGCACACAACTGGGATATGGCTGCTGCTACCACCTCGTGGTTCGAGGATGCCGACGACGACCGGAGTGGCCAACCATCCCAATCTCAGGCAGCGCCTGACAATTACACCGGTCCCAGAACACTCGATGGCCGACCGGCACCTGGAGCAGGCTCCAGCAGCGGCGCTTCCCGCAAATCCACTGCGCAACCCAAGAGGAAGGGTATTGCCACCTTGGGGTCTCTTGGAGGCGGATCACACCACCATGATGACGACGACGATGAAGACGATGATATGGATGAAGATGATGATGACGGACGAGGAAACTTGTTTGCTGGGGGCGAAAAGTCTGGTTTGGCTGTGCAGGACCCCAAGCTGCAAGAAGGTGGCTCCAAAAAGATTCTCAGCGACATTCTAGCCAAGGCCAAGGCGTAAGTTTTTAGTTCCCAGCCTGCACCTCTACTTGCCCCTTTCTAACTATTGATAGAAATGCTCAGCGACCTGAGAACAGAGCTGACGCTGGTCCCTCTGAGCCGTCGCGCTTCCGTGGTACTGGCATGACTCTTGGAGGAGACGGCGTTGAGAGCCGCAGCATTCCCGATCCTCTCGGCCCTGCTCCAAGCAATGCCCCACCCCAGGAGCGTGTTCTTCACGTCTGGCAGGATGGTTTTAGCATCGACGACGGAGAGCTGCGCCGCTTTGATGACCCAGCCAACCAACTCGACCTCCAGATGATCCGATCTGGCCGCGCACCGCTGCATCTCATGAACGTGCAGCACGACCAGCAAGTCGAAGTGAAGCTTCATCAACACGATGAGCCCTACAAGCCTCAGCCCAAAAAGTATAAGCCATTCGAGGGTTCCGGTAGACGTCTCGGAAGCCCTGTCCCTGGCGATGGAAACGCAAGTGCTGGTTCTTTGAACGCCGCTGTTTCTGCACCAGCTCCTGCGGCCGCATCGTCAAGCTCCGGTGGTGCCCCTACCGTCGATTCTTCCCAGCCCACCATTACCATTCGCATTCAGCTTCCTGATGGAACTCGTCTGCCTGCCCGATTCAACACAACCCACACAGTTGAGGATGTATATAGCTTCATTCAAGGTGCCTCGGCCGAAACCCGCACAGGACCATGGGTTCTGGCCACGACTTTCCCCAACAAGGAGCATACTGACCGTAGCCTGGTGCTCGGAGAAATGTCCGAATTCAAGAAGGGCGGCACTGCCGTCGTCAAGTGGGCTTGATCAGATTCTAATGGCTGAATCGGCGTCAGGGAATGGACGGGTGGAATTCCTTACACAAAACATGAGATTTCGAAGTAGAGGAATTTGATAGATGAAGGACGGCCTCTCTCTCTATAGAAGAAGGGCTCACGTATGCATGACACAGATTTAGATGGCTCAGTGAAAAGCCTCATACCGCCTGGCAATGAAAAACCGGAAGAGTAAACATTCAGGACCAACGGTGAATGCGCCCAATAGTCACACGGCTGCATTACCCTACAGACACTGTGAAGTAGTTGCTCTAATGATAAAAAAAGCATCCAGAAATGCACCTTCGCCAACGCCACTCGGTTAGCTTGCATAATATTGGTATCTTGACGCCCAACGCCCAAGACCGGATTCGAAATAAACAACGCAATAAGTTTTCCTTCTCTTTTTTCTTTTTCTTTTTTTCGAAAGAAAAAAAAGTTGCCTCGAGATTAGATTACATCGCTATGAATATGGTCAGGTAGCAGCGGGAGCAACAGGCTGAGTGGGGGGTCCATCGAGGAACTTGAAGTGCTCAATCGCGATCTGGCAGTTGAGCATGGCAGCGTTGAAGCGAGCTTCTCCGGGGGGCAGAACAACCATGAGGTAGGTGTTTGTGGTGAACTTGAGGATGAAGAGGCTGAAGCGCATGCCGGCCTTGTGCTCCATACGGATAAACTGCTCGGCGTTTCGGGGGGTTCCGGTGAAGCGGGAGATGCTCTGCTTGAAATGCTTCATGATGTTGGACATGCGCTCGAGGCGGTCCTCGGTAGGGTTGCGGTTGCCCTCTGGCGAGGTCCAGGAGGAGACGGCAAGGAAGGAGGTGCGCTCAAAGAGGAGAAGCTCCTCGGCCTCGATGGCAAGGCCCAGGTTGGCAAGGTTGCGCTCGATGACGGCGAGGTTGGGGACGAGGTCGTGGATGATGGAGGCCCAGGCCTTGTAGAGACTCTGGTCCCAGATGGACGTGGCGAAGGGCGTGAGCTCGACTGAGTGCTGGGCAATGCCGACCGAGTTTGCGTACTCGAACGTCTTCTGGCGGATGACGCGGATGCGGTCGTCGTATATGGACTCGCGGGCCGTGGGGACGACGAGGTCCATCTTGTGGATGAGGATGTAGATCTTGGTCGAGGGCGAGAACTGGAGCAGCGCCGAGAGGATGGAGACGTAGGTGGCCAGGTCGCGGTCGACGTCGCGGGACTCGATGTCGAAGACGTAGATGAGCACGCCCACGTTGGAGAAGACGTGCACGCGCTGCTGCGAGAGGTAGTTTTCCATAAAGGCCTCCTGGCCACCGCAGTCCCAGAGGTTGAGCGTCAGGTTGCCGAGGAACTTGACATGCGAGAGATCGATGTCGATGGTGGCTCCTCTGAGGGAGGGAGGGGGGACATGGTCAGCTACAAACAGAGAAAAGAAAAAAAGAAGAAGAAAAAAGGAACCTGGACTGCTTACAGACGTCGGGTGTCGCGGGCAATGTAGTTGCTGAAAATGATGCTGCGCATGCTCGACTTGCCAGAGCCCGACTTGCCCATGAGGAGCACCTTTTTCTTCTTGGGCTTCTTGACCTCGTTGACGATTTCCGCAGGCGGGGCCTGGGTGGGCTCGGCGAGCGGGCTTTGGACGTAGGACGCCATTGCTTCTGTGCTTCTCGGGGCGGAGGTCCCTGCGGTCGTCTCTTCTGTTTCCCTTGGCGCTGCGCACGACAAAAGCAGAAGCGGCTCGTTATGGCGGAGCGGTGGTGGTTGGTGTTGAAGGTGGGTGGAATTTGAGCGGGAGAGAGAGCTCAGAGGTGCAAGTCCGCTGAAGCGGGTCGACTTTATCAGCCTGCCCCGGGCGTCATGTCATGCAATGTGGGGGGGGCTTAACGTTGGCTCCAAAAGGGCCGTCGAGTCTCAACCGCCAGCCTCGAGCGGGAATTGGGTTTAAGGAAATGGCGGTGTTAGCAGGTTGGTGTGTTTCTGATAATTTACAGTTGTCGCTGCTATGCAACATTCTATTGTTTGAAAATACGAACATCACTTTATCGTTTTGTTTGTTTTCTCAGTCCATAGTGCAACTTCCCACTTCCTTCCCTCGTCTGGTGACAATGACGGGATAATCAAACCAGCAATTAGTTATGCTTTCGACATAATCACACAACACTCACACACCTCAAAATAGACGAAACTATGTATCACTGCCTGTTTGATGCAATCGGCTCACTAGCCCAGGCTTCCAATTGCCCTTGATTTCTTGCCAAAGTGCAGGGTAGCTCACACCTGCTCCCCGTCCTTTGCCCCTCTGTGGGCCTTCCCACCGTTAGCCTCATCTGCCCTAGCCCACAACATCGTGCCCTGAATATACCTCATTTGCGCCCTCTCCTCCAACAATAACCGGGCGAATGGTTTAGTGGTATAATACTCCCTTAGCATAATTCGTCTGAATAATCTGGGAGTGGTCCAGGGTTCGATTCCCTGTTCGTCCAAATCCGGTGGTTAGAGTCCACTCATTATCCCTTCTTTTTGCGGGTTTCACCCATCACATCGATGTATTTTTTTTTTGGTGACCGTAGCCACGACGGGTTCCCTCCACTTCAAATTCCACCTCTACTACTACCGCTGCAACGTATCGTTTATTGGACGGTAGATATCGGTGGTTGCATGTCTGTTGAATGACCATTCGTGCTTCCACGTTAAAACTGTAACATGATCGAGTTACTTAGTCCAACCCTTTGTCACGGTCAGACGGCATTTATGATGAACAGCACCCCAAGGACACACATACACACACACTCTTACAGCATACACTATGCGGGTGATTTGAAGGGTTTGGAGTAACTTGCTGTTTCACATAACGCGTAAACCTGTCCATTCAAGCATAGCTTTGGCTGCCTATAAATTGCTGCGACGGCGCTGTTGTCCTGGCCCCCCCCCCC
>KV875251.1:81905-98130 GCA_001879505.1 Calonectria pseudoreteaudii | reverse complement strand
GTTATACGACTGTCCATTCAAGCATAGCTTTGGCTGCCTATAAATTGCTGCGACGGCGCCGTTGTCCCGGCCCCCCCCCCCCCAATGAGGAGAGAGGAGGCGTGTAAGTCCTGGCAACAGCTCCTCCCGTTGAACCAATCCGATATAAATCTACACAAACAATTCGATCATGAACAGCCGCTTCAAGATGGAAGTGTTGAAAACCTATGCGGCCGTCTTCTGCTTGACCGCATTGATTGCCGGGGCCCTGGGCCACATGCAGCTCTCCAACCCTCCGCCTCTGCGGTCCAAATTCAACCCGTACGCCGGCATCGACATCGACTACAGCATGACCAGCCCCCTGAGGAATGACGGGTCCGATTTCCCCTGCAAGGGCTACCACAAGCTCCTGGCGACTCCCGAGGGGACGGCTGTCGCTCTCATCGAGGGCGGCATGTCGTACGTCGCCGTCTTCACCGGACAAGCCACGCACGCCGGCGGCTCGTGCCAGGTATCGCTGTCGCTGGACGGCGGCCAGACGTTTCGGGTTCTCCACACCTACACGGGGGGTTGCCCTGCGGCGCCTGGCAACAACACGCTGGTCTTCAGGGTACCGGTGGACGTGCCGACGTCTGCGCGGGCCTTGCTCGCGTGGTCATGGTTCAACAAGCTGGGGAACCGGGAAATGTACATGAACTGCGCGTCCGTCGACGTCAAGGCGGGAGCGGGAACCGAGCCGCACCCATTTCTGAGCCGGCCGCTCCTGTTCGTGGCCAACGTAGGCAACGGCTGCACGACAGTTGAGTCGACTGAGGTCATGATTCCGGACCCGGGTCCCGAGGTCACGATGGGCAGCCCCGGTGCCGTACCGCCGGCCGGCGTCTGTGGAGTTGGGCCGGGGGCCCCGCCCGGCGGACCGGTGCCGGATTCCGACCCGACACCAGAGGATGGGCAAGGCACCGGATCTTGCAGTGGTGGTGGAGGTAATGGCACAAAATTATCTCATCGTCGGAAATTTAATCTGAACTCTGACCGAGGAAATATGAAGATGGCCATGGCGGCTCCTGCATAACAGAGCGGGTGCTCCCATTGCCTTTTTTTTTCTTTTTCTTTTTTATGATGAGTTTGAAGAATCGAGTGAATTGTATCTGATTTATTTGATATGAGTTGTTGGAGCATAGCGCACGTGTGGGAAACGCAGACTTGAAGCTCAACCAGTCTTACTCTATGCTTGTTGTTTTTGTCCAACATGGCTCTTGTGATGGTCGATTTGTTTGATCCAGCTCTTGACTGGGCTTGTAGTACACTCTAGAAAGCCAAATAAAGAACGCTTTATCACTCTAGACTGGAAGCTATTTGAAATTCTGAAAGGCACACTACTTGGGAGGATGCATCGCTTGTTCCATCATGTCATGAATTCATATTATAGTCCTAAGCAAATCAGCACAGCCATAGGGTAAAGTGAGTAGAGTATCTCCAAACAAAAATAAACCAGGTGTCCCTTTCTCCTTCGTTTGATGAAAAACAAAATACATTAGCATTCGTCGTCCCCAACACCGCCATCCACTTTGACAAGGACCTTTCCACGGGCGTGCAACCCTCCCAGCTTGGCATATGCCTCCTTGGCCTGATCAAACGGCCACACGCTGTCTCGTACGAGGCGGATTTCCCCCGAGCCCAACATGTCAATGATGCGCTGGCAGTCCTCCAGCGTGGGGCTCATCATGGCGACGGGGACCCAGCGCCGGCCGACGCCGCCGAGCCACCGAGAGACGGGCCACCACTCGTTCAGCTTCATCTGTAGGACGGCGCGCAGGAAGTCTGGCACGAAGAAGGTGGGAGGTTTGATCCCCACCGAGGTGTAGGGTCCCGTGGGGATGAGGTAGGACGGCGACGCGAGGTACACTGATTGGTGTCCCAGCGTGTCAATGATGCTGGTGAAAGGATTGGACGAGAAAAGCGATGTTAGATGGGCCGGTAGAGATTCGTGTTTTGTATAGTCAATGACCTGAGAATGCGTTAGTCGGGTTGTTTCTTTGAACCGAGCAGATGATGCCATCCATGATGAAGCTGTACAACGGCATCTTGGACATAATGGTGAACACTTGCCTCGTCAGCCCCCAAGCTCTTGACCATCTCTGCATTCTTGCCGCTGCAAATCCCCACGATGCGACCACTGTCCCCAACAACCTTTCGCAGCATCTGAACCACCATGGTTCCTATGCCACCGCTCGCTGCATTAACCAAAACCCTGTCGCCTTCCTTGGCCCCGGACGCCACCACCAGCTCCCAGGCTGTCAAGGCTGGCAGCAAGCAGCCCGCTGCGTCCCCAAGGCTCACCCCGTCAGGCTTGCGCACCACGTACCGAGCTGGCACGCGAACAAGTTCCGCCAGGGCGCCTGTACCCGTGGGAATGGTGTGGCCTGCAGGCAACATGGCCGCGACCTTGTCGCCCTTGGTGAAGCGGGGGCTTGTGCCGTCGGGATACCAAACGTCGACGACGGTGCCCGAAAGGTCCATCTCGGGAACGCACGTAGCCTTCCTGATCATGGGAGGGATTAGTGTCATCTGGAAGATGGCACCCGGGTTGAGCCCGACAAAGGCAGTCTTGATCAGCAACCATTCCTCGGGCTCGGGAACATCGCTGGGCAGCGGCAGCGGGGGAGGAAGTGTTGGCGACGGAAGGGATGTGAGAGAGAGGACGTCCCAGGGCAGGCCGCGGTTAGAAAAGACCCAAGCCTGCGAGGTCGTCATTGCTGTAGTGGTGGTGGTGGTGTTGATGACTCGAGGCTAGGCCAGCACGTAAACCCTCGATAAAACGAACATGCACAGCTCTTGAAAACGAATGAAGCAATATATGTCTTATGAAAAACCGCACTTTTTTTTCTTCTCTCCTTCTATCGGTGACACTTGATGTCATGCAGTGAGCACCTATTTTCTCTCACGACGAAATACGTCTGCCTGACTGAGCTGAAAGCTGAAAGGAAGCGTGACCCGCACCCGGCGCCAAGCCTCTGTGGCTTGCGGCGGCCTCACTTTTAAAACCAACCACGTTTCCCTTCTTCGTATGGGTGAGCCTGAGATAGTCTGTGCTATGGGAACCTACGAAATGACTGCCCAAGGGGTACCGAGGCTGAGAGTGAAATGCAGCGTCATGACTGGTTGTTGTGTGACACCCAAGTCTATAACGAAGTTGTGTACTTCGAGGTGAGGGCGACGACGAAGTGATAAAACCTGGGAGGACACTAAGATATAGATGAGTTTCCTTGGCTGCACTTACGCCAAAACTGGACCGGTATTATTTATTACCTGGGATAGTGGGGGTAGAAAATAGCATTTGCTTAAACTCAGAAATCTGGAGATATTCATACTTGATATATTGCTATTCTAAACACTACTTGGGGATTCGTTCCATAAGTATGATAATCATGAGCCTTTAACACCGAACCATCGATCCGCCGGACGCCGCGCCATCCAAACAAATCCCATGCTGAAAAAAAAAATAATCCAAAGAAAACCAGGCGGCAGACGCCCGATTTCTCAAAGGGCGCCCATTATACAGAGAAGATAGACCCGGAACCCCAACCTTCATTCCATTATGCACGGTCTAATCACGCATATCACTGTGCTCGACCATGCGGCTGGTTGATGGTCTCTCGTTACTCGGCCGGAGGTGGGAAGCGCGACCGTTGATAGTGGTCATAGCTAGCTCGGGGCTGTTTCCTCGAATCTTGGAAGCTGGTCCTCGGTGACTGAGCGCTTCGGTTCTGACTCTCACTAGCACGTGGAACATCAACCTCTTGTTGGCCTCGCTCTGCATCATGCGCATTGCTTCCTTTGAGGCCCTCCTCAAGGGGATCCACGTGGTTGTCGAAAAGACCGTGGACTTCATTGTCCTTTTCGATACGTTGCATCAAATCCTGATCAGTAGGGAAGTACACGCGCCGTACTGCTTGTACAACAAGCTCGAGCACAATCAACGAAGCAAGCTGCAGGAGCACTGTAGTCCACCACTGTAGCTGCCGCCCAAAGTTGTTAATGAACGAATCCCTGACAATGTAGGGTCCGAATCGCAGCGGGTATGCGCCCGAAAGGAGCAGCATCCAGATGAACCATCCAGCCACTGAAATGAAGAAGCCGGCAAAAGTGACAATAGTTTTGGTGTGCAGCTCAAGAACCCTGAAGACATTGTTAGTGAATGCTACCCAGAAAAAAAAAAGCACAAGGTTAATAATACTCACAAGAGTTTGATGTTGATGAAGACGACCGCAACCGTAAAACTGACCATGCCCATGGCGAATAGACTAGTATCGTCATTGGAGTAGTCGTCACGGTACACTAGCCAAGTGAAGTACCAAATGATAAAGCTGCCGATCGTGCCCATAATCATCCATCCGAGGTATTGGATGTAACTAAAACCCTGTCCTCTCTGGCCAAATGAGTACAGCTCAGGCACTGCCAGTAGTGTATCTGCCGAGAGATCCTTCTCAAAAATACCAAGCAGGATAACTGGCAAAGAGGTAAATGCACTGTTGAAAACTGTCAAGCTCCAAGACTCATACAAAGAGGTACCAGAGTAGCCGTTCTGAACCTGGTAGTGCGCTTGAACAAGGAAGAAGAGGATTTCTTTCCAAAACGTGGCCAGAACGTACTTGCCCGTTCTCATATAGTTCCATCGGCCATGGACAAAGAGGAGCTTCTGTAAAAAGCGGAACTGCGCAATTGAGTAATCCGAGATTCGAGACGCTTGGAGACCCTCCCGCCCTGAGATGCCGATACCCACGTGGGATTCCTGAATCATGCCAATATCGTTGGCACCATCACCAATCGCCAGCGTCATGCTCTTTGGGACATATCTGCGAATCGACTGGACAAGATTGGCCTTTTGCGACGGCGAGGCGCGGCAGCAAATAACGGAGTCTACTCGCACAACAAGATCGTAGAACAGTAGTGCAAGCTCATCATCTGCATCAACAGCCGCAAGTGTTTGGCCATCGATGACGACAACGGAATGGGGAACCATCCCGCGAGAAACATCTGTTAGAGTCGCTTGTATCGTCTCCCTGAGGTTTCCCAACGTCACATCTAGGACATACAGTTCCGAGTAAGGTTTGCAAACACGAGCAGAGTGGCCGATATTGATGGCTGTCTCACGCTTATCACCAGTGAGCATCCACACTTTGATGTGAGCCCGTCGCAGCTTGTCAATGGTGTCTGGGACTCCCTCCTGGAGCTTGTCTTCTATAGCAGTAGCTCCTGCAAGGTCAAACTTTTGTTCGATAAGTTCGCCGGCTTCCTCAATGCGTTCCTGACGGTCTTCCAGGCTGGTCTCGGCCTCTCTGTAAACCTCTTTCCATTGGGCATAGGACTCCTCGTCAATGTAGCGATATGCGTAAAGGAGAGTTCGCAGACCTTCCGATGCAAAGTCATCAATATGTTGGAAACACCTTTCAAAAATGGCACTCTCGCTTGCCGCCACAGACTCGTCGATCATGCTGTCGGCGTTGCCAGACGGCGCAAGGGCAAAACTGTGTCTTTGGGTTGTAGGGCTCAGGGGGCTCGTTGGGCTCATGGGATCAGCTGAAAGTCGGGGGGACCGTAGAAGATCGGCTGAATTCCTTGGAGACCGAGGGGTAGTGACAAATTGAGATGCAGATATCCTTGAAGGCTCCGTGGATCTTCTTCCAAGACTCAGCCTAAGACTCTCGCGCCTGCCTGATGACTCGGCCCGCTTCAAGGCAAAACTATTCCGTGGGCTTCCAGGATTACTGGAAGCATGGGCGCTTAATCTTCGAATCATTTTGTCCTGTTCAAACGTCCTGCGCACGCTCGCTCTGCGTCCAATATCCTGTGCCTTTTGCTCAGCAAGCTGGCTCAGCTTCAGTCGGGACATGATGACGTTGTCGGCTCCTTTGGAAAAGACACAAATGCGGCCATCGGGCATTCGGACAATGATACTCATCCTCTTCCTCTTACTGCTGAATTCGATAACGTCTAGTACCTGATACGATTCCCTTTGCGCATGGCCATCTGCGTCGACGATCTGGAGCTTGATGCATTGTGCCGGGCGGTCGATGACAATGTATCCCAAGTCCTTGGCGGCTTCAACAAGGGCCAACTCGTCGGGCGAGGAAGCCTGGTATTCGATATCACCGTTGTCCTTGATTTCTGGTAAACAGGTGTGGCAGAGAGCGATGCAAAGTAAAAAGTGTTTGGCCTTGCGGGAGAAGGCAGTGTTAGGGTTTCGGCGGATGTAATCAAGCAAGTCTTCAGTCTTCATTTCAGGACCATGACCTGGTTCGGCATTGGATTTCCACTGCGAGCCGACCATAGAGGAGGTCCTGGAAGGCGCTGGTCTCATCTGGGATCCCGCATCCATGAATGATTCGTCGTCATAGTCAACAGTCTTGGCCATGACCATGGAAGCCGGTCGAGTCTTGTCCTTGGATTTGCCTTTTTTGTACTTTTGCGATGCCTCAATCTTTTTGCGCTTAACTTCCTCGTCTCTTTGAACGTCCATATCGTGGAGACACGCCACACCTCCGACAGTGAGCTTGCGGAAGCGCATGACGTTTTCTGTCAATGTGCCTGTTTTATCCGAAAACACGTAGCTGACTTGGCCCAGATTTTCAAGAATTGTGGTTGTGTTGGCCACCATGGGAGTGTCTGTGACTGGGTCGTACATTTCGACGTCTTGCAGAAGAAGAAGCTGCCCAAGTTTGACAATTTCGAGACTGATGTAGAGCGAAAGAGGGATCAAAGTGTTGAACATGATGAGATAGCCGAAAAAGATTTCTTTGAAGGGGATATTTCGGCGCAGGTAAAAGGCGAACTTCTCCGTGTCGTCCTTCCACAGATAGTAGCCGATGGTCAATCCCATGCCAAGCATGATAACAATGAAGATTTGCACTATAATCATGTGGTTGATAATCGATTGCATGGCAGGCTTCTTCGCGCGGATGTTCTTGTTTGCATTCATGCGAATCTTGCATTCCTCACCAGTGTTGACAACGAGACCAATGGCCTCCGTAGTGTTTCGGAGCGTCGATCCACGGTAGACGACATTGTTTAAAGAGAGGGGCACCGTTTCATTGTCAACAGTGACCCTGCCATCGTAGCTGTACAGATCCAGGTTGGGGTCCTCGGAGACGACGATAGCTTGTGTTGCACGAAGACCATCCATTGTATTGCATCGTTCGGCAAGCAAAGTGCATGCTTGCTTGCTCTTGAGATTGGTTTCACCGTCAAGAGCCATAGTTTCGATATAGGCGACACCATTGGGTCCAGTTGCGTGAAGAAGAACAATATCGGCCGGAACTGCCTCATCGCGGCGGAGGCGAATTACGTCGCCGACTCGAATTTGTTCCCACTGCACCGCAACCCATTCACTGTTGTCAGAACTGGCCACGATGCCTGTCTCGAGATCGTCAAGCATGTGCTCTTCACCGTTCTCACGGTCCTTTTCCTTTCGCATCTGTCTTCTAATTTTCCTCTCGGCACGTTTTACAGCATGTCTATCAACGTGATCAGCCAGAACCGATGCGTGACTGCGGTTTTCGAGCCTGTCGAGCCTATAACGCCGGTAGTCGTCATAACCTTCCTTGGCCATACTGAAGGCCACAAAGACTCCCAGGGGAGCAATTGTAGTCCAACGACCAACAGTACTTAGACCGGGGATCAACTGGAGGATACCCATAACGAGAAAGTAAAAGTTACCGAGCTTGCTGAACTGGAAAATGAGTTGCTTGGGTATAAAGTCATAGATAGTATATCGACTAGATCGAATAAAGTTGCTGATGTAAGGCTTGTCACTTCGCTCATCGACGAAGCTGCTGGGGGCCTGGTGGGTTAGATTCAGCGGAATATGGCGTCCATCCTTAGATGGGGGGAGTGGTCTTCGGCGGAGAATGGTTTCAATGACAATTTTTTGGTACATCTCCATGACTTTATCCTTCCATGTGTTCTGGCGCTTGAGGATTTTTGACTTTTTATTCTTGCGAGCCTTTCTCTTACGAATGTACGCCTTCACCTCATCGCGAATGGAGGTGTCTTTCGCCTCGGAGCCTTGCTGGAACGAGGTTTTGTCAATTGGTTGTCTGTGAGCGTTGTCCATCGGTTCCGCGGCCATAGCAGCAGGGTCTGTGGTGAGAGCAACCCGGGAAGGGATCGTTTGCAATTCGTATTGGCGAGCAGTGTCTTGGTCGCGGCGCCTAGACCTGGATCTTTGGCGAGCACCGGAGGACGGAGGAGGGAGATGGTCATTACCAGACTCGTTTCGTGACTGAGGGGCGTTTCGGGGGCGAGAGAAAGAGCGAGTTCTGGAGGAACCAGACGGGAAGAGGTCGTCGACAGCATCCTGGAAGTCGCGGGACTCGTCGCGGGCGCCGTCCGATGACGAACGGCGCCCAGCGTTGTTCGTGTGGCTTGGGGCCATGTCAAAGACGCTGAGTTGGCATTGAGAAGGGGATCAGGTCCGGCACAGCTTGTTCGTCGAGGTTGCGGGTCAAGTGTCGAGCTCGAAGACTAGCAGGTGGGCGCGGGCGCAGTCGTGGTCGCAGATGCTGACGTACAAGCCGGCGCAATGGAGGGGGGCGCCAAGTCACAAGAGAGTAACAGAATGCGAGGGAGCGAGGGGGGAACCCGAGAGGGGGAAAAAAAAAGAAAAAGAGAAAGAGGAAAAAGTAAATATGAAGGAGAAGACGTCGCGATGTGGTGCAAAGTAACGGCTGTTAATTATGGAAATGTCAAGTTTCGAACATGGAGGCGGGACAGAACCTAGGCTGGAGACGAGAAAGCACTGATTGCCAATCCGTCGGGGCGCGCTAATCAACACCTTAATTATTCAAGGGCAACTGCGGCGGTGGAGCGCTTGGCCGCCGCCCAAATTCGGGCGTTGGGCCTGTTCTGGGGCATGCATGGGCATGGATTGGGACCCAGCGCTCATGGCCACCCGTGATTATGTACCTGAATGGGAATTTGATGAGATCATCCAGCCTGAAGCCACTATGCATCGCCGCAAGCAGAAGCCGGCGGCTGCAAACACATGGGCGCAGGATGGCAGAACAGACAGATAACGCTCCCTTTGCGATGCTGCTGTCGCAGTCTCTGCTCCTCGTGTCTCTGCCCATGTCTCTGCTGCAGCTGCCACCATCATTATTGATACATGATCGCCTGCCCACCTCGCCGTCTCCTCCGATCATGCAGGTTTCAACCTGGCACAAGCAAGAAAATGCGCTGGGCTTGGTTGGCGCCATGCTAAGTCGGGAATCGAGGCGCAGCATGCACACACAAGCAGGCGCTAACGTGCTGTGGAAAGCAGACTCGAGCTTTGAACAATGGGTGGCACATTGTTCTCGTGTTATTGGTTCACGCTCGCAGCACCAGGGAGATGCTCTTGTCGCGACAAATGGGATCCATCTAATACGAGGAGGCTTTGCCTCTGCTCCAACCTAAGTCTCATTCTTTTTTATGGCGCCATTCATCAATCAGTCTCTGTCTCGGCGCACGGAGTCCATCTCCAGATCCCATCCATTCCCTGCCTTCTGTGTCCCTGCTTTCGTCCCATCTTTCTGTCGCCTGCCTGTCTCGCTCAGGAACCCAGCACCTCAGTCGTCTATCACAGATCCATGGCCAATGGCAACCTCGATCCCTGCGCCTCAAAATCCACGCAACCTTTCCAGCTCCGCTCGCCAGCCACCACCAGTTAATCCCGTTGCTTCCGATATAGCCTTTTCCACCCGTAATATCGTCCATCCGCCACCTAAACCATAAATCCAGCCCTTGCTTCTTGGCTCGCTTTCGCACGTCCTTCCCCATGGTCTGGTCACCACCTCGAGTTCGTCGGTGCATCGGCCTCGAAGCTTATCGCTAATCACCGACAACTCAACCGACACCAGCATGCAGTGCCACATCATACACGCGATCGCATACACTTGGGCTTCATTGTCCCATTTTCCACCACTTTGAAACTCGGGCACAAGGCCCGCAGCCATTGAGGCCATGGTCGCATTGTCCAGACCGTCTTTTTCGTACCACAACCATCGAGTCTCGTTCCCAGCCCAGCGCCCCATTGGCTGAGTCTAGACCTCCACAAACACAGCCCAGGCTCGGTCGCCGCCCATGCACTTTGGTTTCTTTGTGTAGCCGCTTACTACTAATCAATCAAATGATCTTCATAGCAATGCGCCTCTTTGTCTCAATCCTTCCAGCAGGCCATGCTAAGTCGCCAAACTCACACAGCTTAGCCCAACAAGACCCATTGCGACGCCATGGGTCTTGTCACGCGTAGACTACCCGAGCAACCCGACAACCAGACTTTTGCGAGTTCTGACGTACCCTCGCAGCTTGTCTTACCACCCCAGGTACCATGCGCACATCTGCGCTACTACGCCCCTCGGGTCTTGCGTACTTCATCATCCCAACTTCCTCCGGAGTCCGCAAAATGGAATCGCACATTGAACTTTGACTAACTAAACGAGAGTGGAGAGTTGGTGCCAATAGATACGGGCTAAAGTCCCACTGAGTGCGTGCCTCAGCCGCCACTCCTGTAGGATGATACATTGAGGAGAACGGCCGGGGCTTAGAGGATACAGCCACTGTCAGCGGGAGATACAAATATAGAAACAAACAAGAAAGTGCATTGAACTTTCCAAAAAAAAAAAAAAATAATAATAATAAAATCGGGGAGGCTATCTAGAAGAAATGGAGAAATGGCTCGGTCTCCCCCTTTACGTAGAGGGCGTACAAGAAACTAGGCTTCGTCAATACTGAAAACCAAATATGGAGCACTTTACAGGAAGCCAGCATACTTCTTGTGTGAATTGTTCATTTGTATAAACCTTGATCAGACATATCTTTGGCGGTGTAGATCCTTGGCCATTTCTTTATCCGATGTAATGGCTGTAGAATGGTTCCGATAGGACCAAACATGATGGAAAACCGGCCATTGGCATTCCTCCCACAAACTGTAGTCCAAGCAATTCGCAAATAACGCTCATAATCTGACTGTTTATTCACTTGAAAGAAAATAGAAGACCCTTTGTCTCAACAAGTAAACCGTCATCTTATATGCAGGCCCTTGTTTTCATGTAGATAGTTGCCAATGCTGGAGGAGGAGCAAAACGGGTGAGCAGCATTGGCCTCGTAATCTAGCCTCATGCCTTTGAATGCTTTTCTCTCGATGCATAAAGCCCATAAAAAGATTCACGGAGTATTGGTTTGGTCAATATTGTTGTAGAGACACGTATGTCTCCCTGCAGTGCCGATTACATAACATGTGTATTGACTCAATCCATTGATTATGCTGTAATGCAGCTAATGTGGCATGGCGGGAGTTAAAGTGACAAGAATCGATACGGATTAAAGCAATAAGTCATTTCTCGCGACCGTATATCATCGTTTTCATCCTCTATATGATAGCTTCCTTACCGAATTCGAACTTGTGGCAATGAAGAAATCATCAATGATCGTAGTTCCAATCGTGTGATGAAATGATTGAACCGCCTCATCAAATATGATGATATTTTGATAATGCTCAACATGAAAATCCACCATGACGAAAGAAAATACGGCTTAATTACAAATACAAGTTAATCAATCTTTGGGAGAGCTCTCAGTCGGAAAGTCAGAACAACCTTTTCGCCATCAACCTTGTGCGCCACCCAATACAACTAAAGTCTCCGAAAAAGAAGTTTATACGAGCAGAGTTTTATGTAACGGCGGAGTTAATTCGACTTCATAAAGGATAACAAAAAAAAAGCCAATGGCTTGAATAGAAGAACGGGATGTTGCTATCCGCCATGCCGAACCGTTCGGTAAGAAAAAAGAAGAAGAAGAAAAGACTAAGGAGATAGAGGACAGGATATGAAATTTAGGAATAAAAAAAAATGAAATACCAACGTGAAGACGTTTTGAATGAGTTGTGTACGGGTTTCTTATGCAACCACCGTCATGTGTGAGGTGAACCTGTGCCAGAAACTCGAGGCCGCAAAAGCTACCAATGCTGCCCCTGAAGTTATTCATTTCTAGACTGAAACTTCAATCAGAATGGGTTTATTAGGAACACCAAGCCACAAGGGCGGTAGGTGCAATTATTTTTGCCTTGCATCGCTCCGACTAAAAAGAATCGATAGCGTCAAGTCAGTAAGTAATGCTTAATGATAGGTGTCTAGATATAGCACTGTAAACCTGATACTCTCAAACAGTGTAGCAAGGAATATTTTAGTCCCATCTGAGTGGTTAGTATCGAAAAACGAATAACTGTGCATAATCCGACAAACTGGTTTTGCCTTAGCACATAAGTCCACACAGACAATGTTTGGTACAGAAATCCTGTGTTCAAATCAAACGTCTAATTATATTTTACGACCGGGAAAAATATATACCTAAGTAGAACAAACAAATGCTTCTTCTTTGGTCCAAACGACAAGATGCCGGGGGTTGAGAGTAAATCACACAAGCCTGTCAGAAGAATGATCATTGCCATCCTTCATCAGTAAACTAAATCTGAGTAAAACCTGGGGTATAATATAGATGTAACGTTCTTGGATAAAAATATGTTTTCAGGCGCATAATGGAACATGGATACCAGTTCCAGAATTGCTTCTTTTTTGTTGATAGTGTTATGAGCGTCACTAGATAACCTTCACAAGGGACAGGAGAACGAAGAGAAGTTTGTTCGTAGTAGTGTATTTTCAAGTAGACCCGTGGGCTCATAGTTACGACGAGGTAGCTACATATTATCCATATCCATTATTGATGGGTCTCATTGCATATGCTCAACGAGACTATTCCCATCAACGTGCTAGCAAGACAATGTTACCAGGCTCCGTTGGCTGGATAATGATCCCGATGGTTCAGCTCCAAGTTCCCCTTGTGCAGGGCCATAGACACCAAAAAAAAAAGACCCACGATATTCCCAAACAAAAGGAATTTCCCCATTAAAGAAAAAACGCACCCCGAGGATCCTATCCAAGCCTCCTGGGCTTCCACCCCGATTCCAGACATAAACGTGCAGAACAAATAGTAACAAAATTAAAACACATAGTCCCCCGTTTTTGTTTCAACAATGTGTCCGTACAAATTAAGCTCCCTGAAGGCGAGTGGTGGCCGGAGCACGCTCCAGGGCTGATGAAGAGCCAATCGGCAAACAGAAACAACTGCTGAATGCAGCTTCAAAGAATAAAGACAAAGACCACCGAAAAAAGAGTTACCGCGAAAAGATTCGATTGAAAATATTTCGACGCGAAAACCGATACAAAAAATACGATCGCTGTGCTGTACCCGACAAACATGACCGATATCGAAGAATGGTATCGTCATGCAGGGTCATTCATGGCCGTTGATGGAGAAATGGAGCTGGGCTCCATCTTCCTTCGATATCAGCTTAGGGAGGATGGTGGAGAGGAAATCGTTGATAAAAGGAAATACAAGTATCCCGCCAAAAGGGGACAAAAATAACGAAAGATGAAAAGGGTTCCCAGTGGTATAATGTGCCGTCAAACGCCCCGTTATGATGTCTTCGACGTATCAAAGAAACACTTCAATCCAACCATGCTCATGTACACGCGCTCTCTCTCGAGCCAGCTGCGTTTTCAAATCTCACATGCTCACCGGTGCATGGGCATTGTCTCGGGAGACAAGCTTGAAGGGTCAACGGCGTCGAACTGAACCAGCTGGTCCATGTCAAGCTCAGGTTGCTGGGGGTGACCGAAGCCAGGCGAAGCAGTGTGCATGGGCAGGTTGATGGTATGCTTGGAGTACATCTCGTTGAGGCTTGTGCCATCCTCAGACACGGCGCACGAGCCGTCATTAACGGGGTAGAGGTCAGCCGAGCCAGGACGTCCCATCATGGTCATAGGAGGAGACTGCTCAACAATGGAAGGCTCTCCAGGGCCGCTGAAAGGCATGGGGGAGACCGAGTTGGGCACGCCACCATCTGCCTGGACCATGGGGGAGAGGAAGCCGTTGCCATAGGGCGTGTTGTAGTTGGAAGGCATTCCGTTGGCCTCAGGGGGGTGAGGGAAGAAGCCAGGGCTTGGCGGAAACTCAGCGGGAGAAGCGGTGGTCGCAGACATGGGGTACTGGCGCATGTCCAGCCCAAAGCCAGCCTGAGTGTCGATGCGCAGGCCGGGACCAACAGGACCAGGTTGCTGAGGAATGGGAGCATAGATGTTGGGGTTCTGCTGCGGAGGTGCCATCTCGCCAGGGGGCTGGATGTAGAAGGAAGGCATGGGCTGGTTCTGGAACATGGCGAAGTCGACAGGTCCAGGGACGGATCGACTACGCTGGCGCTTGTGTCCAGATGGGCGCATACCCGAGTGCATCTGGCTGATGCCCCACTGCTGCTCCTGGAACATGCCCACATGGGGTTGGAAGTTGGGCTGGGACGAAGGTCGAGCGGTGGGCGAGACGGGAGCCGAGACGGACAGAGCGTGAGGGTCAGCAAAGGCGTGGTGGGCGTTGTGTCGGTTCATGAAGGACTCCAGGGAGACTAGCTTGGCGAGCTGGCCGCTGAGAACCTTGGGGTTGCCGCCGAGGTGGTGCACGAGGCACTGGGTAGCTTGAAGATCTTCGGTGAAGTCTCCGCACTGGAAGAAGCCATTGGTAGTTGGCGACGAGTCCATGAAGAAGTTCGGGGGGCGGTTGAGCTCAATGACAATGCCACCAAGCTTGTTGGGGTCGCCCTCGTTGTTCTCGAGGAAAATGTTCTTGATGTGTGAGAATGGGTACTCGATCTTGTATCCAGCCTGCTCGTTGTTGATGTAGTAAGTCATCGTGCACTTGTCAGGGGAGTAAAAGATGATGAGATCCATGGTGTTTTGTCCGACCCGAGTCCACTTTCCAATGCTCAGAGAGCGGCAAGTGAGATGGTGGATCACTATGGATGTATTAGTCTCAGAAACTCATGTCGCGCAAAACTGGGTAGCCTGTCTGGGTCTGTACTCACAAACTTTGCCCTGGCCGCCCTGGTCCCCACCAAGGAGCATGTTGCCGTGGCCGAAGGGAACAAGTCCAGTACGGCCGAGATAGCTTCCGCCAAGGCCCTTGCCAGACTCCATTGCCTGCATAGCCAGGTAAGCTCGCATTGACTCGGGGATCGAGTCAATGTCCTCGCCAGTCTCGAGGCTCTTCTTGGCCAACAGCTTGATCTTGGCACGTCTATAGTAAGATGTTAGCAAGGCAAGCGCGTCCACAGCGACAAGAAACCTAATGCGTACCTGTTCTGGAACCAAATCTGAACAGAGCGCTCCGTCATGTTGATCTCCTCAGCTATCCTCTCGCGCACAGTAGCAGTAGGGGTAGGGTTCTTGTTAAACTCCATTTCCAGAGTTGTCAGCTGGTCTTGGGTTGCCCGTTGTCGCTTCTGGTTCTTCTGCTGCTGTGTGAGAGTGCTCTTGCGAGGAGGTCGCCTCGACGCGGACTGGCTGTTGGAGGCGGAAGGAGATGGGGTCTGCTTGGAGGAAGTAGGAGTGCCAACGACTGAGTTGGGAGTCGCGACGGAGACATCGGGACCGGATTGGCCCATGCCCATGGGCTGCTCAACCTCGGTGGCCATTGCTAAGGACGATGATCGCTTGAATATCCGCTTGTAATGGTGAAAAATAAATAAGTCGAATTGCTGGGCTGCGTCGTGGTAGGGTCGCGGCCTGTTGTCGTCGAGTTCGGGTATCGATTAATCGGAGAATCTTCGAACCACGAGTTGACGAGTCGAATTGACGACAAGAAATGGTGGAACAATGGGTTGTACTAGGGAATGTAGAGAATGATGTGAGCCCGTGAGTAGGGTGAATAAATGAGTGTCGTCCTAAACCGCGGGGGATGTGGTAAGGCAGAGAGTCGTGTTCTCGAAAACTACAGGAGTAGAAGCGCTTTGCAGGCAGCGTCTAAGCCCAAGGAAAGTAATGGTACCCGGAAAGAGTGACGGGTGCCGAGAGGCGATTGAAGGTCAAGATTCACAAGAGAGCGACTTAAAGGAAAGAAAAGAAAAAAGAATAGTGAGCGGGGGAAGAAGGGGAAAGAAGCGGTCACAAGGAAGGACTGGCGATGCAAAGATGCAGAAAGAGAAACGGGGGGAGGGGGGCATCAAAGGAGAAGAGGAAGAAAAAGGGACAGGCCCAACCTAGCAGGATGGGCGGTGGACAGCGCGCAGTGGACACCTCAGTGGGTGGACAGCGGCGTGGGCGGGCTGGGCTGGGGACTGGCACTGGCACACTGAGCGTGTGGGCGTGAGTGGGTGTGCAACGAT
>KV875251.1:55896-81895 GCA_001879505.1 Calonectria pseudoreteaudii | reverse complement strand
TATATCACCATTTTCATCCCAACATTTGTCCGAATACGTAGTCAATCAGCAGCGCCATCATTCGCAACAGTTGAATTGCGGCAGATGTTGGTGTAGAGGCAGAATCTTGTACCCACCACCGTCGTCGAGCGAAAAAAAAAAAAAAAAAAAAAAACTCGAGACTTTGACCCAGGTACTGTGGCCTCACCTTTCCCCGGCATGTGCGCATCGGGAAGTGGCGAGTGGTGGGATGGAGTCGGAACGGTACCTTGCAGCCGTGTACCCTGCCGACCTGTGCTTTGGGCTGCAGGGCACCCACCAGTCAACTTTCACGCCTCCCGCCCGTCCTGCCCCCAGGGGCCACCCAGCGCCGCACGACAGCGTACCCCCTACGGCAGACCTGCAGCAGCGCGTGGTGGACAGCAGAAACCCGCCCCCAAGGCAGCGTGATGCTGCATAGGGCGGTCAGCGGTGCCATTTTCGCCCTTGGCTTCCGTCGTTCCCTCTCTGTTCCCTCCCCCTGGTCCCGCTGGTGGCCGCTTCGACTTGGACCAAAGCTCGACGCCCACATACGCCCGGCGCAGGCAGCTAACAGTGCTCGCTAGGACGTGCGTGGACTGGACTGGACTGGGCCAGGCCGGCCAAACTAAGCCGCCCACCACCCACAAACAGACTTCAGTGTAAAAGACGTCGACGCCTCGCCCGCAGTCTCCATCCGTACGAATATCTGTGGCCAACGACGTGTGTGCAGCAAGCATTCAACATCCCAGGATGCCAATACCGAACACGACCTTGCTCGAGCCAGAGGCCTGCTACTCCAATCATTGGTCGCCGACCTGCTCTCTGCCTCCTGCACGTCCACCCGTTGTGCTGACGGCGTCTGAATAGTCAGTTTTCGATATCCAGTCTCAGGCAAGTAGCTGGGCGGCGGCAAGTCCACATGCATGACCCGCCGCCTATCCTCTTTCGCCTCCTTCACCTGGCTCCTGTTTCTTCCTCAGTTGCCTGGCTTGATGCAGAATTCTATGTATAGTAAGAACGCTGCATCCGCTGCTTCACGAGAAGCCCTCCCCCGTTCCCCGTAGGCCGTGTCCCCATGGGCCGGCGCCGGCCCTCACGGACCAGTTAGAGGTCGCCCACAGACCACTGCTACTAGGCCAGCCAGTCACACGGCGCGGGCGGGTGCCCCACACACCCCACTGCCACCCACCACAACACCTCAAGCCCACTCCTTACCCGCTGGACGCTCAACCCTGACACCCACACCACTGAGCCGTTGTCGACACAGTGTCGGATTAGCCTATGCCTATGCTTGGTAGGTAAGTTTGGCTTCTACGCTGGGGAGAAGGCGTCCTAGCTCCGTGCTAGGCTCTCTCCAGCATCCACCATCCCATCAGCATCCTCCTACATCTGGTTCCTGATCCACAACTTCGACTTTCAGAGGGATCCTCACAAACGGCCTAAGCTTTTTTCGGGCACTCTTGGCATCTGCAGCCGATCCTTTGGAAAGTTGCGTGTGAGTGTGTGTGTGTGTGTGTGGCTCTGACGCGTTCGCCTGGGCGGTTAAAGAGAAACGCGACAAGAAGAAAAAAAAATTCTGACCCCCATCCAGAGTGACATCAACAACCCTCACTACATCACACCAACACCAACTGGGAGCTCAGGCCGTGTCCTACATCACACTACTGTACATCGTACCTCCGTCGCGTACGACGGTGCAGATGATCCGGCATCCCAGGATAACACGATCGCACCAGACCGTGCTGCTTCTTGTTCCCGAGGCAGGAAAGGAACCTTATTACAGTGACCTGAAGTAGCTGTCAGTAATTTGTCTAGTAGATGAATATCGTCTCGTCTGCAGTTGAACTAGTCGTCCCGACAGCTTGCCCACCATCACCTGAATCCCATGATCACGACAACAATAGCAACATCACGGACACGCTCTGATGCTTTTCGCGCTGACTGAGTGTTCCACAGGTCCCCTCTCCGTGGTGGATCATTGCTCTCCCCGTGCATCAGTCGCCTGGAACTAAAGCTCTCAAGGGTCTCCCTGGTGCCACACAGAGTGCCAGGGAACCAGGGGTCCCCTTACACAACAACAAAGACGCCTCGGCTTTCCATCACGCAGAGGCTTCAGACTGGCTCCTAAACATCGGGCTGGGATGTTTGTCATGCAAGTCTTGCCCTTCTGGGCAGGGGGCTACCTTGCGGATCACCAAGGCTCAGGCTCACGGCGAGAAGAGTTGAAGCAGGGGCCAGCGTGGATCCCGAGAATCCCTGGGCGCTTCTCAAACCCACACTACTGCAAGGTACACGCGATAGCGACTGTCCCGCAGGGCACCGGCCCCACGGCCCCCAAACTGGCGTGTTCCTCAGGGGAAAACCCCTTTTTACTGGCTGTCTCTGCGGCGGGGTGCCCCGCTGACGCACCGTGTCGGGCCTTGGTGGTGTCACTGTACGAGGCCGCCCATCCCGATCAAGAAACGGTGCTTTTTCCATGTTCCGTCTCTCACGGCCGTATGTGTGTACGCACGCAAACACGCAAACTTGCCTGCTCACGAGTTCCTGCTAGCTTGTCTCATCCTACCTCGGCTCCCTTGTCCTACTCGAGGTTGAGCAGTCACGCTCAGCCTGCTTGGAGTTCGCCGGCATCTCTAATGCATGGTCTCGCCGAGACAGGCGACCGATCGGTCGGCTTGAATGCTTTCGTTGGTGGCCAAGGCTCCAAAGCCAAAAACACATCGATCGTCACCAACCACCGTTCAGCAGGTAGCTCGGCAGAGCCACAAACACCAGATCACCGCGGGACCCGAACTCGCCCAATATTGGGTCTCGTGCTCCAAACCCAAGGGTGCCGGTGTGGCAAATGCGACTGCGGCGGCATCAGGGGCTTCGATAATGGCCTGTCGCTGATCACGCAGGCCAAGGGCAAGCCGAAGCAGTGGCCTGCCTTGTATACGGAGTCAGGCTCCCCAGATCTGTTTCACCTGGTCTCTCGCCCAGTCGGATTGATGAGAAAGCATCGCGTTGCTCTCAACCTGTCACCCAAGGCTGCGAGATGCTTCTGTTTGTCCCGTGACTTGCTTAGAAACGGCGCCAAAACTGTGGGCGCACTGATTCGTGCATTACGGTGCTTCAGATCCCAAAGTCCCTCGTTCCGTCTCTCGCATGACGGAGACACCGTGCATCTACAACCGATGCAGGTTGCATCGTTAAGGAGCAAAGTCCGATACACTGACCAGGGGTACGATATGCCGGCCAGTGTGACTCTAGTTATCGAGGGAATAACTACATCATCGGCTCTTCTAGTTCTGCGTCAGTACGGCACAGTGCAGTACGGTAACTGTAGTTGAAATCCTCCCCACCCCAGATGTCAACGTCCAGCAGAATCCTGTTCATCAAAGGGCACCCTTGCCAACTCTCCCATCCATCCAGCTTCGTTACGGATCCTATGCTTCTTGCGTTCTTTTTCTCTGGTGCTGGGAGAAAAGAAGTGGAGTTGGTTCGTACATGTCGAGCATGAAAACCAAGCCCGTTCGTCCCTTACCCAGAATGGACTCGTGGTGGCCGAGGACGATGCCGGGAGGGTGAGAAGAAAGGGGGGAAAGGGGCGCCAGGAAAAAAAAAACCAACCCATCGGCGGTGACCAGCGGCGACGTCCCCTCTGGCATCCGCCCACAGGGCTGGATTCACTGACCACAGTTCCAGAACCACCTGAACGGCGGAGCGTTGCGCCCTCCCTCCCAAAATCCGACGGATCGAAAACCCGCCAGATGCCATCGGATGGTGAGCTAGCGATCATGTCATGTTGTTGTGATGGCTTTGGACTGATCTGGGCGCCCAACAACCGCCACGCCATGTGTACGGGCCCTTGTTCCTGCACCCGCTGTCACCCCCGGTGTCATGCAGTGGGTCACGGTGTCGCGTACACTGCCCTGGCTCTGGTAGCCTCTTGCACTTTTCCAAGATCTAGCTGTGATCGACAAGAAAACTTCGACGGCAGAGACTGAGCAGAGAACATCAGCCGAGTCTGCTTGACACCTCTAGGCGCTAGCGCCGTGGATCGGTCATGACCTGGTGGTTCACAACCCCTCTCCGCTCGCGCCCGGAGGCGCAATTGAGGCAATCATAAGGTGCGCAAAGGGTTCTGTAAGGCCTCCCAAAATGGATGGGTAAGATGCAAGCATAACCAAGGCGAGACGACAAAAGTGAGTTGCCTAGCATGACGCATGGTCGGCATTTCGTGAGGCTTCTGTTGCGGGTTAGCTCGGCTTTTAGAACGAGTCACAGCATGCCGGCGTTAATCGCTAGGGGCGGGCACTGGCGCATTCTATCAGAACAACCTTCAACTACTCCTGCTTGAATGGCGGCCGGTCTCAGCCACTAACGGTCTTGTTGACGGCTGACTTTACAAGGCTTGGCGTGGGTGGTGGTTCTCGTCCAAGGCCCAAGACGGGTTCAGGGTTTAGTGGGCGAAAGAGAGAGGGTTCATTGGCTGCTGGCTGGACACAGTGTGGCAGCTTGGCTACAATGAACGCCTAGGCACCACCAGCGTCGGCGGCCCCTGACCGAGACCCCTGACCTCTCACGCGCCTTGTACCCTGTAGGATCAGCAAACTCGGCCAGCCAGCCAATGTCTGTTTGGTGTCTTTTGGTGTCTTTGCTTCCCAGGTGCACAGCCATTGGGCCTGAGATGCGTGATGTGTTTACCTCGCCCGAACCAGCCTAGGCAGCGATGGCACCGTCTGGACTCCATGCTCGTCTGCCCACTTGCTTGAGCACAAAGTTGGGGCAGAGAGGTTAGTTAGCAGCGAAAGACTGTCCCTGACCCCGTGCTCGCCCTGCATGGGTCAGTGTTGGTGGGTGACACGGAATGGACCGGGGCGTGCGGGCAGGCGGCTCCCCCCTTTTTCGCACGTCTCCCCAAGTCAGAAATCATTGGTGAACGAGGGGCATTGGCTTCTGGTGGTGGCCAATTCCTCTGGTGTTGTATGGTCACTGCCCTTTGGCACAGTACAGGTGGCAATCTTCAGTGCTTCGCGTGTATCCGTACGTCTGGGGGAATCATCAACAAACGGCACGACTGGTGATTTTCAAGGGGGTGGCAAACCTTGGCTCATGCCGAACCGAGCAGGTCCGGATGTCCTCAGGGCCCATTTGAGTTTGGGTAAACGGTGCGATAGTCCATCTTGCAGATCAAGTGCACAATAGGAGGTGTCATCGCCTCACGCACCTGTGGTCATCCGGCACTCCCCACAAATGCGTCCCGGCCTGCCGTCGAAGTGGTTGAGCGCCCGTTCACACTCGTATCCACAACGGCACCACTGCGCGTATCCAGCGCTTTTCTCAACCGCTTACACGTTGACTTGCACAGACACAACCGGCAGCAGGCATACTCCAGGATATCCGGCCGGTAAGCTTTCTGTCAGCCTTGAGGTTTGTTCGGGGACCGTTTTTTCTTTTTTGTTTCCTTCGGTGGATTCATCCCTTCCCTGCCGCCACCACTTCGCCAGGCCAAACTCCCTCGAGCCGACTCTGCCCTGGGGAGGGTTAGAAGCGGGCGCTGGCACGCCCAGCTCGGCGGATCGCTTCCACATGGCATGGCTGATCCTGACCAGTGGGGTTTACGACATCATTGCCCCAAGCGTCCGGCTGATGCTGCTCCCACCTTTCCAGACACACAAACGCAGCACGTTCCGTTGCGGGCGCGCTGAAACGTGAGTCGCCCCCTTGTAAGGTACCATGCACAGACGAGAAGAGGTGACTGAGAACACGGGGGACAACAGAAGCTGCTTGAGTCAACCTTGTGGCCCTGTGGAACAGAGGTCCCCTTGGATTGGAAGGTCGGCCTGTCTGGTTCTCCCAATCTGGACAAAGGCGGGTCTAAAGCCCGCCTCCGGGTCGCTCCATTCCATTCACGATAGACGGTGTCTCAATCCAGTTGAACCCACTATAATAATTCTAACCACTCAGCCCTTCAGTTCAAAATCGCCATTCGAGAAGAGCCGATCAAGATGCGAGACCTTGTTCCAGTTCACCCGGCTCGATTGGTCTTAGCCTTCACCCCTTGCGCGAGGTAAGTCCGACTTGGCGACCCCGGCAGGGCACTAATTCACCCTTGACCCGGGAGTTTCGATGATGGTCAAGTTTGCATGCGTCACAGCGCCCGTGGATTGGCATAGACGTTATGCTATCCATCTTGCCGGAGGCTGACTATTGCTCCAATGACATTCAACTTGCATTCAATGCAGCTGCGAAGCTTATTGAGGGCGACCAAGCATGCCATGGAAGACAGTTTGAGCGGCAGCATATGTGGTCGCATGGAAGTGGCCCAACTAGTGGCGATTTCTTTTTTTTTGTCTCATACACGGGAACGAAACGGAACGCCATGTGGTTAAATGCGTAGGTATCAAGCTCAGATTGAAAACTATCACAAGGCTGTCTCTCAAAAATCGTCCAGGCAAGGACCCCTATAATGTCTCGACGCATAACCAAACCAATTAGCGGCTCCAAACATCAACATTACGCCGAGCACAGCGCAGGCGTAGTCTGTGTGGCGAGTCAGGAAAAGAAACAGTTCAAGCGGGAAAGAGGACTCACTCATGTTACCAGGTGTCACAGGCAGCGTGGTTGGGAGACAGTAAAAGATCAGAGCCACGACGGCGCATACAATGGTGAGAGCGTTGGCAACCCACCCAAAAGGCCCCAACCTAAAGGGCCGGTTCTTGGGAAGGAATCTAAACGACCTCTTCCGCCAAAGCAGTAGCGCTGCAGGGAAGGCGAAACTGAGCTGCTGTAGAATCAGACCAGTGGCGACCATGGCGTTAAAGGCGCTACTGGATCCGAGGTAAACGAAGCCAAGAATAGCAACCACGATGTTGTTTGCCAAAAGGGCGTATATGGGGGCACCATAAGTTTCGCTCACAGCGGAGAGCTTAGACGCGAAGACAATGCCATTGTCTCGTGCAAATGAATAGGTAAGTCGAGATGCTGTCTGTTGACATCCCACGACGGCAAAGCAGCCACATAGGGTGAGAAGGACAGTAAATGCGACGGCGGCAGAAGTAGATCTCGTCGCTTGAGCCCAGATCTCAAGAACGGGGACTCTATATATTCATTAGTTCCGATTCTCACAATCAGTGTTCCAAATGTTTTTAAAAAAAAACACATAATCTTACGGGGCAGCAAGGACCGCATCAAAGTCAGTGGTGCAGTATGTCATAGCGATTGCAAAGGCGAAGCTGGTGATGAAACCCACAATTACAGTGGACATGAGAGCCTTGGGGACAGTTTTGGACGCATTTGTGCATTCTTCTGCCAGGTGAATAGCCCCATCGAGACCCGAGTAGATGAAGTTGGGGTTGGACATGCCAATCAAGAAGACAACCCCGTCAGCAGACCAGCCTGAAGTGTTTTGAAAGTTCTTCCAGACGAATTCATCAGATTGTTTCTCTGAGCTTCGAGCAAGGCATGTGATTAGGATTATGATGAAGCTGGCGAGAGAGAGGACAACTATGGTTGAGTTAGCCATGGCAAGTTCAAACCGGGGGGGAAGGGGCAGTTCAAGGGCTCACATCCAACATCGTGGATCCATGCCGTTCTCTTCATGATGAACATGTTGTATAGAACAAATATGATGTTGAAAAGTTGGAAGATCAAAAACACATGCCATGATTTCACAACGTAGTCGGGATGGAGGAAGCTGGCAATTCCAGTGACGAGTTGAGCTGATGTGATGACAAAGCCGGCTGTTGTTGCGACCCAACCGAGCAAGTTGATAGTTCCGCAACAATAACTCTGAGTTCCAATGCCGAATTAGTATCCACAAGCACAACACATAAAACAAGGGGAAAAAAAATATAATACTAAGCAAATAAAATAAAATAAAATAAAAAACAAGAACAAAGACTTACCAAACTGCGGCTCCATTTCCTGGGCGCAATGAGACCGGTCCAGTGGTACTGTCCGCCTGCTGTAGGGTAGACGCTGCCAATCTCAGCCATGCTCGCGGCGGCGCTGCCGTTGAGGATGAAGATGATGAGGACTCCGTAAATCAGCGTGACGGGCCCGCCCGACGTGATGGAAAAGATCATGGTGGCCGAGACGGCCGCCCAGCTGTTGCAAATGTTCCATCCCAGCGCGATGATGCTGATCAGGCCAATGTCTCGCTTGGTGTGCGACTCGAGGCCGAGGCGGGACAGCTCGACCGCGTCTTCGACGTTTCCGGACTTGACCGAGTCATCTGTTACGAGGGGAAGAGGTAATTGTTAGAATTTATCTCTTTTCTTCTTATTCTTTCTTTTTTTTAATAAACTATTTTTTTTTTGTTTGTTTTCAAGACTGGGAGTTGCGGTGTGTTTGTTTCGAGGGCTTTTGGTGTGAGTGGATAAGGGGGGCGGGGAGGGGAGAGAGAATGAGAGAAGGAAAAGAGAAGGGTGGACGAACTGCTTTCTAGCTGGGCGCCATCGGTGTCGACTGCCTTTGTATCAACGGTGGAGTCATTCTTCATTGTGAAGATTGTTTTTTTTTCCTTTTGGCAAATTTTTATATTTGATATGGAGGGGGATCGCCTGGGCTTGGTGGCCGATGGACGGAATCTATCCATCAACGCGGCTCAGCATGGCGGCGGATTCTTTATATATCAATCCAGCCAGACGGTACAAATCAAACACCCTTATTTCGCTTTTCAATGGAAACGGCCCTTATCTCTTTGCCTCTATCTGTGGCCCCCCTCGCCCCGTAAGATACCATGTTGCGTGTTGCGCTGTGGGAAGCAGCTGTAGGGAAACGGGGCGGGTTTCTGATAACCCAAAAAAACCTAAGCTAAGGGAGAGAAAAAAAGGACGAGGGGAAAAGAAATCAAGCGGCCCAGTTCTCGGCGCCGATGAACGCTGGAGAAGCCCGGGTAACCGATCTGATACAGACAGGGGCCCTGGACGACAAGTGGGAACGTAAGCCGGGGCCGATTGGCATATATTACCTTGAGCCTGCGAGCAACTTTGCCAGATCGGAAGAAAGGCAACCCCGTGGGGGGGAGGACTCGTTGATAAGCGCGGCTGCTTTTGCTGTCATGCTCACGGCCGCATGTGGTTGGTGGTTTACGTCTGGGGCGATCCCGATCGGGTAATCAAAGTGAGAAAAACGGGCGATAAGGGCATCGCAACGATAAGGCTTCGCAAACCCGCCCAGGATGACTCTCGCTCTGGCTTTCTCTGTGGCTGAACGAACTAAATCTAGAAGGGGGGAGGAGTGAGTGGTTCGGCGGTTTTGTTCCTAAAGAGGAAAGGGAAGTGAGAAACTGGCTGTCGTGTAAGTCGTCGGAACCGCAGCCCGGAACGCATACAAATGATACATTGAGTGGTTCCGAGGGAATGGGTTGCGAGTTATAAAAGAAGTCAGACGAGTGTCGTGTTGTTATGGGATCATGAAGAGTCGTTATTTCAGAGAGAGACATTGCATGGATCCATTTCCTGCTGGCTGTCTCAAGTTTGAAAAGAAAGAAAGGAGAAGGAGTTGACGTTCATAGTAGTAATTCTTGGTATATCCTCAGCCAGGAGCAGAAGCGAAACCATGGTCCCACAGGCGCACATTACGCGAGAGGGCCACCAGTGGACTCTGCAGGCAGGATTCCAGAGCGGGATCCTGTCAGTTGGGGTCATAAAGCCCGGGACTAACCGGGCGTTGGCCAAGGTGCATGAGGTGCTCGTCATTGGCGCGGGACCTGTCGGTTGCTGGCCATGATGTCGTGCTCGTCGAGGCGCGCGACCGCATTGGAGGACGCACCTGGGCGTCCAACATTGACGGCTACCCTTACGAGATGGGCGGCACCTGGGTGCACTGGAATCAGCCGTTTGTCTGGCGAGAGCTGGCCCGCTATGGCATGAGCACCCATCTCGAGGTGTCGCCCGTGACGGACCGGGGGCTTGATAAGGCAACCTTCGTCAGGCCCGAGAGCATCGTACACATGAGCAGAGACGAAGAGGTGGGTTCTCGACTTACACATTTCATCTTCACATGAATGATCATCTCCGAAGCCACTCCGTCTGGTTTTCTTTTTCTTTTGCCTTTGCTGATTGTTCCCACTTCCCCCCTCTGATAGTTCAACCTGCTCAACACGGTTATCCGCAAGTTTGTCAATGTCGATGGTAAGCATGGCCGCGGGTTTATCCCCTTCCCACACAACCCGCACTTCAACCCGGAAGTCGGCCGCTATGGCGGCATGTCGTTTGCGGACCGCTTCGCGCAAGCGGAGGACTCGATGACGCCGCTGAAGCTGCAGCTGACCAAGACGTTTCTGTCTGTCAACTCGGGCGGCACCATGGAGAACTCGTCCCTGTTCGAGTTTCTCCGCTGGTGGGGCTTGAACAACTACGACCTGCAGGAGCTCAGCTAGATGTGCTTGACGTTCAAGCTGCGCGACGGCCAGTCGGTTCTCGCCCGCAACATGTTTGACGATGCCGCTGCCACGGGCAACCTGACGTACCGCTTCAATGCACCCGTGGCATCTGTGACGGATGTAGGCTCCTACATCGAGGTGACGACCCGCGCGGGAGACAAGCTTAAAGCCAAGCGGGTCATCGCTACGGTGCCCCTCAACGTCCTCAACGACATCTAGTGGTCGCCGCCCCTGCTCCCCGGCAAGCGGGAGGCATCAGCGCAGGGTCACGTCAACCACTGCACCAGGGTGCACGCCGAGGTGGCCAACCCGACGCTCCGCTCCTTCACGGACTACCAGTGAGAGGGCACGCTGACCTGGACCTTTGGCGACGGCATCACGCCCACCGGCACCACGCACCTGGTGGCCTTTGGGCCGTCGTACCCGGGCATCCAGCTCAAGCCCGCCGCCGAGTTCCAGGACGTGCGGAGGATTGTCTTCTACGACTGGAACGAGGACGAGTTCGCAAGGGGCACCTGGGAGTTCCTGGCCCCCAAGATGGCAACCACGTACCTTGATGTCCTGCGCAAGCGTTAGGGCAACGTGCTCTTTGCCAGCGCTGCCTGGGCCATGGGGTGGCGCGGATTCATCGATGGCGGAATCGAAGATGGTGCAAACGCCGCCATGGAATTAGCACTCGAATTCCGAGCGGCAAAGGAGCCTCTGGCGTATAAGTTGTGAGTGAGCGAGCGAGCGAGCCAGAGAGAGAGAAGGAGAGGGAGGGAGGGAGGGAAGGAGGTAGAAAAAATAAAGAAGGAAAAAAGAAAAGCAGGAAACAGTCCTTGGCCGACAGCGGCAGCGGCGTGTAAGTCGTTGTCGGAACCAAAAAAAAAGTGTATGTATACATGTATATATATGGACCGGCATGTACACAGATATATATATATAACAGGGCACGCAGACACACGAGACACACGAGACACACGAGACACACGAGACACACGAGACACACGAGACACACGAAATTACAGGAAAATCCTAGCAATTAGCTGATGCAATTACGTTATACGGCCGTCCTCCCGTCCCGCATCTCGAAGCACGTAACCAATCTCGCTCCGTTCGTCCATCTTCCGCGTACACACCGGATTATTCGTATTCAAGCGCCGCGGGGGGACGCACAGACAGGGGAAAGGGTACCATTGGGAGAGAGAGAGGGAGAAAAAAAAAGGAAGGCCAACTGCCGAAGTAGGTCATCGTCCTTTAAGCTCATCCGCAACCTTGATACCCAAGAAGCGATTCCCCATTTCCCAAAACCCCCATCCCACTTTACCACGCAGCCTGCACGATCTATTTTCCCATCAACCCAACCCCGGTCTGCCCATCACCCCCCCGATCGAGACCCCCAATTAGCGCTTGCATCCTTAAGGACGGATTGTACATCCTTCTGTTCGTTTGCTTGTTCGGTTCCCCCCCCTGCCCGCGTTTTTCCCCAACGGGGGCTGCCTTCTAGCCCGTCTCCCGCCCTCCTCCCTTTCCTTTCCGTGTGTGCGCGCGCGCGCACACATACACGCAAGCCCACCGGCCCGCGACAATGGCCAACCGCGACCCAGAGGCCAAGACCAAGCCATGCTACAACTGCGTCAAGCGGCGCATCGTTTGCGACAAGTCGCCCGTCTGCTGTCGCAAGTGCGCCAAGAAGGGCCTCGCTTGTCCCGGGTACGGAATCCGGTACCGTTTCGCCCACGAGTTCCGGGACCGGAAGTCCGCCTCCGGAACGCCGACTGCCCCCGGCGGACCCAGTAGCACCACCAGCAGCACCACCGGCCGCGCCCGTGATGACGGCAGCGGCGACAGCAGCCGCAGCAATGGCAATGGCAAAGAAGATGTCGATGGGCTCGGTTTCTACTGTGGACAGTTAAAATGGACCGAGACGGAGACGCAGGCCACTTTTCTCAGCTCCCTCTCGTCTGCAGGCCCTGACGGGGTCGACGAAGATGAGGAAGAAGACACCAACTCGGAATCCCCACAGTCTTCGGAAACCACTTCGGAACCAGACCAGTGCCATGTCTCAGCCGTGGCAACGCAACCACCTCGCCAACTGGCTTACAGGCTCGAACTGCCGCGTAGCCTGGAACCTATAGATGCAAAGTCAAGATGGATGTTCAATTATTGTATGCCATTGCCAATGCTCGCTTATTTGTATTTTTTTTTTCCAATGTCGTCTTGGAATAATCGCCGCTGACAAAGCTGCTCACACATCTAGTTTCGGAACATGTCTCACCCGTGATGATCCTCTTCAATAGCGCCTCTAACGGCTACCGGCGCCACGTCCTTCCCTTTGCCGTCACAAACCCGCTCGTTCAGCGGGCCGTGTGCGTCGCCGCCGCATTCCACCTGCTACCTCGCCGGCCGGAGCTGCGGGCCCCTGCCGAGCAGGGCCGCGCCGCCATCATCCAGCGGCTCCGCGAGGATGGGCTGTCGGCTGCAAGGGCCCCCGTGCTGGACGACGCCACTTGGGCCACCATTCTGCTATTGATCGTAGGTGACCTGATCAGGGGGGATGAGCAGGTCATGATATTGTACCATATGCTGGATGCATTTCTGCGCGCTAGGAGAGGCTACCAGCCGACATCTGAGCTGGGGCAATTCCTCGATTCGCAGTCAAAGCTGTATGTCCACCCCGCCGTACAACCAACCAACCACTGTCATACATGTAAGCATGGTTGGTACATGAGCTGACACTGAAACAGAATCAAATTCTTTGGTGAACCTATAGTCAGTGAATCGTCAACCGTCTCACAAGCCTCACAAACCCCTACGACGGCTATCCTGAACACCCTTTCAGCGACGGAGCTGCCCCCGGAAGATGCCCCCGAAGCCACAGAGTACATTCCCATGTACAACGAGGGTTTCCGCCTGGCCATGGAGATCTACCTGCTCCGGGCGCGATCCGCCGAGGTACCTGTGGCAGAGGACCACATGGCGAGCCTCGTCCGGGACCTGCACGTCGCTCTGGAGCGTGTCGACATGAAGTTGCCGGGGGCGCACGTGCTGGTGTGGCCGAGCTTTGTGGGCGCCGCCGAGGCCGAGGACAAGGAGCAGAGGGACTTCTTCACAAACCGGCTGCAGTATATCTGGCAGACGACGGGATATGCAAACGTGCTCAAGGCGATTGACTCGCTGCCGGGCATCTGGGAGAGGAGAGGAGTCCAGAGGTGGACGAGGGCCTTGCCGCAGTTGTCTGTTGTTGTCATGTGAGTTTGGTTGCGTTTGATACCCAACATGAAAAAAAAGGAAAAAGAGAGGAAAAGAGAGGAAAAGAAAGGGGAAAAAAAGAACAAGAAACCAAAAGATTCTTGGTCTTCCCGCCTTCTATTTTTACAAATCTCTCATGACCTCCTCCACTGCCCGTGCTGCCATCCTTTTGCGTTGCTCCTCTCCCATGCCCTCTCCGGCTTCTCGCACAGCTTGTAGCTTCCTCATCATTTTTTCAACCTTGGCAATGTCCTCATCATCCAAGTCCCCAAAGTCCGCGTCGGATAGCACCTTGTTTTTCGAACCACCCTTGTCGTCGTCTGGTGCATTGGTACTTTTGCCATCCTTGGCTTCGTCCTCGTCGGGTTGCACTTGGCCGGCTTCCCAGATGGCCTGCCGTAGGCCTTCAAAGTCAGACCGATCAAAACCAAAGCCCATCTTCTCAGGGTTGATGTCCTTTTCATTGTCTTCATCATCCTCGCCTGCCTTGGGGGAACCGGATTCAAAGTCGCCAAAGTCCGACTCTGAAAAGGGAGCCTCTATTTGCGCCCAGTCGTTGGCCTCGAGGGCTTCCTTGACACGAGCGATGCCGGTTTTCTCTGTTCGGTGTGAGTTATACTCCGTGATAAGAGGCTTGGAGTTAGTGACAAACCTCCAAACTCATTCCTCCCGGCGCTTTCCTTGCCGCCCACCATGACAAACTCAAGTCCGGCCTCTGCGCACAATTCATCCCATTCATCTTGGTCGCCCTCGCCGACACCAACCGCTAGCCCCACACCATCCCAATCCCAGCCGCCAAGACCCTCTTTCACAAGCTTACCAACGCTTTGGACCAGGCTGCGGGCTGGTTCTGCGGCGGTTCCGGATGCTGATCCTGCATTGAAGATGACAACGACGCCACCTAATACGGCGAGGACCTCAACAGCTTCTGGGGAGAGAAATGATGCTATCCATTCCTTAGGTTCAGCGATCAAATCTATCCAGATGGGTACGGTAGTGGAGTAGTAGGGGGTGGTTAGCTTGAGCGGGTGAGTGGTGCCAGCAAGGGAGAGATCAGCGGATGGCGTGGAGGGAGCGGTTCCGGTGAGATCTGGAAACATGGTCAGCTGCTAAGAAATGGAAGTCCAATCGCCATCATAAGGGGGGGAGGGTCTTAAGTAGAGGGGTGTAAGAAACTAGTGTCGAACAAAAGGTTTCCAATATCCAATTTGAGGGACAACATCCAGAGTGAGCTCCTGCCGAGGGATGATTCTCATCATGTGCAGTCTATACAACACGAATACCCCGCCATTTGTTAGAAAAGTGAAAATTAACAAACCTTTGAGCACTCGCGACAGCGCTGCCGTCTCTCCTTCCAGCACCACCGCCAGGATCCTCCTCGACATCGAGTTCAACTCTGCTTCCGCCATTGTCGGGTTCTCCTCTTCGGTCTCTAAATTTTGGGCTTTGGATAGAGGCGGGCTTCTGGATTGAAGAGGTAGAGATGGGAAAATGATGAATTAAAATGTCGGTGGCATTTCGGATTCGATGGATGAAGTCAAGTCGAGAGCTGCTGAGCAATGCTTAGCGAGCCATGAGGTTGGATCGGAAAGCTTGATAAGGTGGGGGCGGGGCACTCTGTGATTTGGGAGGGGCTTGACGATTGGCGCCACCGTGGCGTTCGTTACGCTTTGAAGGTCAACAATTGAATTGAAATCTTGTCTCAGCACCCACCCGATGCGAGTATCTGTTATACTGACAAAATTAACGCTACAAGGGTCTTTATATCCTTCCGGCCTTCCCTCAAATTTACGCGCCACCATATCTCTAGGAATCAATCACCAATATGCACTACGTAAAAAAAACAGACATCATAGCAAAGCTCACCGTGCAAGATGATTATCATTATCCAAATACCCTAAGAAATACCTTTCTATTTATTTTATTTTTTGGACGCCAGGATGGAATACAGGACGGGATATTTGTTTCCTCCTAAGCGCGTAAGACAAAAAAAAAACCCATCAGTTCCCTGATAACTGATGATGCGACGAGTCATGACACACTGGAATCCTTAGTAGGTTTCTCATTTTTCTCGTCATTTTTAAAATCCATTTCCTTTTCTCTTTCCTAAGAGTCGTCCACCAGGCGGCCTGAGTCCCACTTCTTCTTGGCCGCCTTAATCAACACATCGAGCTCTCCGCTCGTCTCGCACATGCTGCGGAACGTTCCGTCCTCCTTGTTGATCAGTTCCCAAGGGTGGGCGTATTCCACGACCTGGCCCTTGTCAAGAACAAGCACCTTGTCGTAATCAACAATGGTTTGTAATCTGTGTGCAATTGTAATCACGGTTCCTGTAAGCTCCCGGATCGTCTCTTGGATCTTGGAGTCGGTTGTGTAGTCGATAGAGGCGGTGGCTTCGTCCATCACCAGTACTGTGGGAGACTTGAGCATCGCACGAGCCAAGCACAACAGCTGTCGCTGCCCCTGGGACAGGTTGGATCCAGATTCGGTGACAGGCGAGTTGAGGTCGAGGAAAATGTTCTTGTTCATCACCACCGAGGCACCGGGCGACTCCAAGGCTGGTGTCTCGGTAGGTGAGCTGGGGGTTGATGTACCAGATCCAATCAGCTGCACCCGTCGCAAAGCTGCGAAAATCTCATCGTCCGAGTACGTATCGAAAGGATCCAGATTGCTTCGAATTGTTCCATGGAACAGAGTAGGATCCTGTGGCACGATCGTGATGTTTTCTCGTAAATCTTGAAGACCAATCTTTCCAATTTCCAAACCGTCAATCAGAATCTTGCCCTTGTCCGCCTCCAGCGCTCGGAAAATAGCCAGCGCCAACGAACTCTTGCCCGCTCCTGTGCGTCCGACAATGCCGACCTTCTCTCTGGGGTTGATCTTGATCGAAATATCACGGAGGACCGGGTCAAGCTCGGCTCGGTAGCTCGTGGTGTAGTTGACAAATTCGACAGAGCCATTTCCGGGCCAGTACTCGGGCGGTCGGCAGTCCTCAATGACGGCTTCGGCCTCTTGTTCAACATCCAGGTACTCCTTGATCCGCTCCATCGAGTTCATGTTCTGCTCGTTGATGGCGTACAATCGCACGAGCCAGAGAACGCTCTCGGTAAAGCCTAAAGCATAGCTCAGGGAGATGCCAGCGGCTCCGGCATCAACTTTGCCAACGCTCTGTATAATAAACACGCCAGCAAAGAATGCAACTAGGTCGCCAAGCAAATCCGCACGGAATGCGAGCCATCTGTTACATGCCCACAGGTAGATGAAAGGTCGACTTTGCGTGTTGATCTTCTCGAGGTTTTCTCGAATAAAACGCCTCTCGCAGCCATAGGCGCGAATAGTGGTCATACCGCTGAGGGTCTCGCCAAATTGTTGGAACAGAGGACTTCGCTGAACGGACTCCAGACGTTTCAGGTCGCGAGACGCGCGAAGATAGAAGATGGCCACAAGGTAGAAGAGGATTCCAATGAAAACTGCGGCGATCAAGAACTTGGGAGTGATCATAGCAATCAGAACAATGGTCACAATCAGTGAGAGTGCACAACTAATAACTCCAATGGCGACAGGGGCGATCTCCTGGTCAACTGCTTCAAGATCCTTGCTGAAGCGGTTCATCAACTGGCCCAGCGGGGTCACATCGAAAAACTTGAACTTGGCTCGCGTGACTGATGAGATCAACTGGTCGTGAATGCGCTTCGAAGCGGTAAGCGAGCCCAAGAAAAGCCAGAGGTCACGGATGAGGGCAGCCAGGGCACCGGCAACACCAATGCCGGCAAGGACACCAAGGTAATACATCACGTTTACCTCAGGTGCATCATTGGTTGAGAGTGTGGTGCTCAGGGGGTAATCCGAGAGACCAGCATTTGCGTTCATAGCGGAACTCTCAGCTTTAGAGTGTGCGAATTTGGCGACATAGGCGAATGAAGCTGGCGAAAATCCTCTAGGTGCGCTCGGCATGTAGGTGTTTGCTCCAGTGTTCCAGATCAGGCGCGGGTCAGCCGAATAGTTTGCAGGCGTGGTGAGCATGTAGGAGGCGTTCGAAAACATGCCCGACTCATCCTTGACGTATTGGTTGGCCCATTCTCGAACCCAAAAGTTTGTAGCAACAGCAGAGAGCTGCTGGGTCATGAAGACACAAAAGGCAACCAGCCAAAACCACCATGGGCCCATAGCAAGGAGATAGTGCTTCATGACTGGCCATTTGACGGATCCGGTAGCCTTGGTCTCCTCCATGGCATCGGCCTTTTGCTTCTTCTTGGCGTTATCGTTGGTAGTGCTGTCAACACCATCAAGAGCGTCACCCTGGCCGTTGACCATGGTATCATCGTCGCCAACGCTCGAGGGAACGCGAGAAGGAACTTGAGAGTGGGTGAGCGAAGGGGGTCGGGACTTTTGGATCTCTTCACCAAGTTTTCCGGAGGCGATAACCTTCTCCGCAGAGCCTTGAATGTCAACCCGGCCGTTATCCAGTAGCACAACATAGTCGGAAGAAGGAACACAGAGCTGCACGTTGTGGGTGACCAGGATGCAAGTACGGTTCTGCATCAGAGGGCCCCTGATGCAGTTACTGAAAATCCACTGAGCGGTGTGCGAATCGACGGCGCTGAGACAGTCGTCAAGGAGCAGGTGAGCCGAGTTGGAGTAGAGGGCACGGGCAAGCGAGATTCGCTGTTTTTGGCCACCAGAGAGCGTGATTCCTTTCTCGCCGACCAGAGTCTCATCGCCGTTATCGAGGATCTGCAGGTCGCGCTCGAGGGCACAAGCCACAATAACGTCCCGGTACCGTTTCGCATCGTACGGTGCGGAAAAGAGAATGTTGTCTCGGATGTTTGCATTAACTAGCCATGCAGACTGCGCCACATACGCAATTGTGTTGGCAAGGCCGGTTTCGGGGCTAGGATGAACATCCTCTCTGCTACGTCCACCGGGGCAGTAGATTTTTCCGTCCATCAGAGTCATTTCACCAAGGAGACCCATGAGCATAGAGGTTTTTCCAGATCCAGTAGGACCGGCAATAATGTTGAGCTTGCCCACCTTGAAATCCACATCCAGGTCAAGAAGGCGGAAGGCCCGCGATCCATCTTCTTCCACAACATCCTTGCCTCCCCAGATAAGAGTAGCATCCTTGAACCCGATTCTTCGGACACCATTTTCATCAACATTGTCCAGACCCAGTTGCTCGTACTTCTCCGTCTCATCTTCCTGGAGGAATTCCTCAACACGATCAATTGAAACCTTGGTTTCCTGGACGTGAGCAAACATATCACCAAACTGGTCCAAGGGAACACGCAGAAGCATAAACAGCGAGATGGCCGTAAAGGCGACCGAAGGCACGAGGGGCTTCTTCTCAACTGTGGTGTAAACCAAAAATGAGAAAAAGGTAATGAGGACGGGAACTGAGTTCCAAATGGCGACAGCCAGGGCCCAAACCATGAAGCGGGAACGGAGGGCCTTCAGCTCGGCCTGGCGCTTCTCGTCAATGATTTTTCCAAAACGCTGTTCCCAGGCAAAGTACTTGATAATACGAATATTCTGCAAAACCTCATTTGTAACGTTGATTCGCTTGTCGGTAGCAGCCAGGATGCGCTTTGATGTGATAGAGAAGCCTCTGGCAAGGGCGTAGTTAATGGGCAAGAGGAAAACCATAACGACGATTCCGGGGATGGCACTCAGTCCCATTACCTGCCAGAGGAGAATAACAGCGACAACCAGCTGGGTGGGAGCTGAGGCGCAGAGGAAATGAAGATAGGCAGTGACCTCGGCAATCTTGAAACTATCGACGGACATGAGGTTGATGATGGTGCCGAGGTTAGCCTGCTCATCCTCGCCCTCGTCCTTCTTGTCTTTGGCACTACCATTGGCAGCTTCCGCATCATTTGCAGCGTTCTTGTTTTCCTTTTTGAGGGTAAAAACTCGCTTGATCTTCTTGATGAGGCTCTTGGGGTCATCCTCATTCTTAGACTTGGCATCAAGCAGCACCTTGTCCTTGCCAGCCGCAGCCTTGCGGCGGAGAGCCTTTGCGTAGATGTCGCCGATGATAATGGCTCTGACTCGAATGCAAATCTTGCGACCGATCCACAGAGCAGCATTGTCACTATATGAGCGCACAAGATCGAGCACAGGAAGTCCAATAACGTAGAGCCAGAGCACGTTGATGGGTGCACGGGTAGGATCTTCAACATACTCTAAAATTGCCTTTAGGAGCAGAGTGGGCGCAAAGGTGAAGAAGCCAGAGACAAAAGCCAGAAAGCACTGAAGAAACAGCATGCTTCTGAAATATTTGAGCAAATGCCATGCCAGCGAGCCTGTCCTTTTCAGCTGGCGATAATCGGCGATGACGTTGGAAGCCTTATCCTTGGGCAAAAGATTCCAGACATCCTTCATTTCCATGGGGTTTTGCCAACCCCGCCACACAATCGCATCGACCCAGCCGAAAACGGCAAGAGATAGCAAGCTGGCAAGCGGCTCTCGGGAAGGCTCCATACCGTCCTCCCATTCCAACAGGACTGTCTTGTTGCCTTTTCTAGTGGTGACAGTCATGCCGAAAAGCAGGGTAGTGAGGCAAAACTCAGCAATTATGAGGGACTGGGACAATCGCGAGTCGGGATGGATAATGGCGGAGCGAAAGACGAAAAGACTCAGGACCCATTTAGCGCCGTAAATAACGGCAGTGTGGTTCCAAAGATGAGGAATTCTCCATTTCGTGTTACCAAAGAACAGACGCAGTGTGGAAAGAATGAGCACGTAAACCCAGGTGACCAAGCCAGCGACGGCAGCAAAGTGACCGCGATACCTGTAAATACCCTTCATTAGAGCAACCACATTAATAGCAATCAGAGCGCATATAGCAAGTTCCTCGAGGAATTGAGAGAAGCGTTGCGCCGGGGGGGTATCGGCTTGGACGATGGAACCACGAGTGGTAGTCTTGACAAGGGCAAGGCGACCACCGTTAATTTGGAGGGCTTCATCTTCATCGGTTTGCTCAGGGCTGTCTGGGGGTAGTTCGGTGTGGCTGTGTGATCGGTCGTCGCCATCAAGCTGGCTATACCCAGCTGTGGTGGCAGACCGAGCTTTGCGCAAACGTGCGATGCCGGACCAGGTAATGCGCGCGACCGACAGGACAACGATGCTTAGAGGAAGCAGGACTAAGAGGTAGCTACAAGGGTGAAAAGAAAACGTCAGCAAATGGTCATTTTCGCGAAAACGGCAAGAATAAATACAGAGGGGTACAAACTCTTGCAGGAAGCATGCGCTGAAATCATCGACCCCCCATATCCATTCACATCGACCAAAGTCGATGTCAGCCATCATGGCAGCTGGTGTCGCTTTCGTATTGAGGGAGCGCGTCCAGCTCTCCAAGCCGGGTGGGAGACGCAGAGGTCAAAAAATGACTTAGATACGTCTTTAGAGAACCACACTTTACGAATTGTCGAGGTCGAGGGGCAGGCTATGGCGTAAGGGGGAAAAAAATATCAAGTCCGGGGCACCGTCGGAGAACTTGACAAAGATCAGTGCCGTGGCGCCGCCGGAGCGGTGGGGGTTCGATGGGGGATCCTGGCCTGGTTTGGGGGCGAGGAACGAGCAGCGATTCCGGCGGCAAGCTCCCAGGCGGTAGGACGGTGGCGAGGAAAATGGGCACAACCAATAATTGGCGGTTCAACTCGAGTTCAGTTCGTCGCAATGGCTATTTGAATTGGTGCTTGGATGGTCGCTGGCAAGCCCCAGTGCCGGGAGTCGATAGACGTTTCCTGCAGCCGCGTGTTCCCGATGCTGTGCTGCGCTGCGCTGCAAACACTCGCGGCAGCTCGCTGTCGAATCGTATTCCCGATAGGTCCCAGTCGGCCGGTTTGCCTGCCCGTCGTGCGGCGACGAAGAGCAAGATGCCGGAGGGAAGGGGGGAGGCAAGAAAAGAAGAATACTAGAAAATGTAAACAAGAAAGAATGCGAAACAGAGCCAAGTCTTGGAGAGAGAGAGGAGGATGGAGGGAAGAGAGATGTCTCTCATGTGGAGCGAAGAATGCGCGGCTGGTTGATGAACAAGCGTGTGATGAATGCACCAGTATCCAGCAACTTGCACCAGGCCAGAACTGGTCTGGGCTGAGCGACAGGACAAGGGCTACGAACGGGGGGTACCGCTGGGTAGGCACTTGATGGACACCAACAAGGTTTACTCAGTGTTTATGTTACTTAGGTAAGGGCTTTCGGCCAAGGTACCTCGACGAGCCGCTTGTGATGCGGCAACGGCAGGTACCGGCTAGCATCCGGTCCAGCAATCACACAGGAAGAGAGAAAAAAAAGTGCAAGGCAAGTACGAGGGAAGTGGGTGGGCATGTGGGCGTGGGAGTGTGGGAACTCTGTCTGGGAAGGTGTGTCAAGGATGGAGACCCCGTCCATCGTCTTGGTGTCTTGCGTCTTGCAGGTCCAGACGCTGTGTATCCGAATGGTCTCTACGTATTTGTGACTCGACGGGGGGGGGGGAGCCAGGGAGCTTGCAGGGTAGATAGAACCACCCGGTGGTGAGTGGGGCGGTCAGCGCACGCTGCAGAAGCACGAGCCACTGGGAGTTATGAGCATGCTCCGACATCTTTTTCTACCTTACAACGGCTCCGCTACCGGTGAAGACGCCGCCTCATCAATGTCTCAGTTTTTCTGTAGATGTAAATCAGAGACCTGCTGCAGGTTCTGCTCCCGCATTGGGGGGGATTGGCAGCAAAATCGCGGTCAGGATGGCGGGCTACAGGACACGTTGACGGCAAGAATTTTCAAAGCCAAAGCATCATGAAGCTGCTCGCCGTGCCTGGTGTTAGTGTCCAGTGGTGCTTCTGTTAGTGCGGTGGAGTCCATGGATGAGCTTGGAGCTGGTGGGAAAAAATGCTCCCAGGACCTGCTCAATACCCTTCCAGCATGTCCCCAGGAGTAAGAGGTGTGAGGCCGGCTAATTAACATGCTCACATCGTCAATACCGAACATGTCGTTGGACGAGGTCAGGCGGGTAACTAAGCAGTCCGTGTGCATCTATCTATGTCAACAGGTCTGTGTTGAGGAAAGAGAAAAGACACGCGAACAGACTGACGCCACACACTGTATACACACCACCTCACACGCCTCGCAAAGGAAACAAAATGATGTAGAAGGTTCTCTTCAAGGCATGAATGACTCTTGAGCCGACCACCGCCGCCGCTTCTTCTTCCTAGTCACCCGGCCGGGGAAACCAGATGCAGCACTCCGTCGAGCGAAGTTGCGGGGAGGGACGTCTAGCTGCTCTGTTGTGGGCTTAGTGAGAGCGTATCTGCAGGCAAAGGTGACGAGCAGAGCGAAGCAGCGACGGGGATTGGGCAGGTTGGATTCTGCGTCGTACTTTGGCTCAGCAAGACCGTTGCGCTGCCATGCACCATGTGAATTAGTGCGCCGAGCGATAAGGGTCGGTGGTGCAATGCATTCCGTGCTAGCTTAGCTTAGCTGGTGACGTTAGTCCCGGAGGATTGAGTCTGCGAGTCGACACACTTCCATTACGGATCAACAGCCGTCGAACTTTTTCAATTGCCCGGAAGACGTCATTTGGAGGCTGCTCATCTAATGCGCCCAGGGTAGTCTGGAGCCTCTCCATTGTAACCGCGTCACCCATCAGATGCCAAGTTGATCCGAAACCGACAAAACGGAGAATGGAAGCCGTAGAGTCCGGGATCCGGGCTTTTTGCTAACCATGGTCTGGGCAGCGGCTGTTATGCCCGACATGTTCTGGCGTGTTTCGCAAACGCCAAGTCAATTCAGAAAGAAAGAAAGAAAAGACAATGACCTCACCAGTCATCTGGTCGATTTGCACTTGTTGCCACACACCACCGATCCAGCTTCGGCCCAATCGCAATGGCTTGTGCGCACCATTTTGGGATCAGGTACCGAAATGTGTCAGTTCTCACGACTCGCCGTCGTGTGGTTGCTCATTTAAAGGGCGAACAAGTAGCCGGTCGACCGATAAGGGCAATTGAGAACAGGAACGTGGAACTGTTCAAGATCAATGAGGCTGGATACCAGTCGCAAATTCGCAATCACGTTGCAGCCACAAACGGGATGAGATCTGATGAAGCACGTTTCCCGGGCCCATCCGAATGGTCATTGGCAAATACGTTAGCGCATCAGACCGAGGCTGTTGGTTGGTGTGTGCTTGCTTTTTTGGTGTTTTCTTTGCTTTTGCGCGAACGATTCGTTGTCTTCTGTCTCACCATGTCTCTGCCCCCCCCCCCCCACGCCATGAGCTCCGAGTCGGCATCGAGTCTGGCCCCCTCACGGACGTGGGCATCTGGACTCGAGCAGGCTAACAAGGGGAGAGAGAAAACGTGTGTGGCGCCTCCTAGACAAATATCTAGACCAATTTGACGTGACACAAGAAATCATGCGGCCAGCTGCTTTGCCATAGTAACCGCCGTCCAAGTCGGTGTGCAGTTTGGGGCTTACACCAAGAGCAACAAAACGAGGCGCCGCGCATACCCGAAATGGCAGGACGGACACCATCGTCACAGGGCACCATTGGTGCCGGTGCCGATCCAAGCATATCCCCTTCTGGGTGCATGTTAGTAGTGCGCTTTTCAGCCCCAAGCTCGCCAAACCCCAAGGTCCAAAGCTGTTTTAACGTTACTGAGAAGCTCATCTCCCAAGAACCCACCATTCCATCAACCCGGTTGTCTTCTTAGCGCATTTCCAAGAGCCCTGCCGTGTCCCCATCACCGCCTTGCCTCGGTAAGAAGCCTCAGTCGTGCTCAGTCGTCCTTAGCGCGTCGCAGCGCCAGCGCAAGACCAACACGCCATGAGCAGCAACACACAGGGCTACACGCCAAGCTGACAGGTGCACTGCCGAACTCTGAGCGTAGCACAGACTATTTTTGCAGCCGTGTAAGTGGATACCCCAGGAATGGCAGCCCAGGGCCCAAAGCTTCTTCGTTTATGGCTGCGTGGAAGCTTCGCAGAGCAGTCACTGCTGCGCAACCGAGCGTCAAACACGCACGCGCTCTCTACTCAGTCAGAGAAAACATTTTCGCTCTCTCGTCATTGGGGGCTCAGTATGAAACGAATGGTTTAACAGAAGCAGTTACGCCCCAAGTAGACCAATTGAGGCTGTCGGAGACAACACTGGCTCCTTTCCCCCTGCTCCGATTCTCCAAGCCTTGATACTAGCTTCAGGCTGAGCATCAATGTCCACATATGCACATGAGCAGTGGTAAATGCGCCCCAATTAATAGACCCAACTCCCCTCGTCATTGCGCAGAGAACAGGAAAACGGAAGCATTCAGTACTTTAAGATGGCGCAATTACGCTTAACATGGCACGGTGCTCCAGATCATTTCGCTGGAGCTCATCGTGATTTTTTCCTTCTTTAGCAAGACTCCCATATCTGGTTGTCAAACCTCCCCCTACACGTAAAAGGCAATCTCAGACTTGGACCAGGTAGGCTCGAAGCTCCCTTAAAAAAAATTATCCGATGGCTGAGACGTGTCGATACTGTCTTTGGCCCCCAAGTGGGGAAATGTCCCATTGACTGTTGTCTCCCCCTGGTCACTCCATCACTACATACTACCGTAGTCCTGGACAGTATATCCAAAGGTCCGCAAGGACAAGGGCTACGTTTCTCGCGGGAGCCTGTCATTCTCTTTATCCGGTTCGCCCATCGGCGAGAGGGAGTTTCACAGGTTCCATTCCTGGTGCACGTGAGACATGCGCTTCCTGAGACGTCTCACACAGTCCGTTCCTGTCAGTGTGCCCAAACAACGCCCTCATTGGCCCCCCGACTTCTTCAACTCGGGACTCAACTTTTTTTTTCTTTTTCGTTCTGCTCTTTGATAGTGGCGGCCTCTGGCCGAAAACCAGGCACATAGAGTTTGTATACGTTACGAAGATCGCTCTTGAGGCCCATCTGTCCTCCTCGTCGGGTCAGACGGCGCAAAACCATCCCCACTGCATTCCCACATCCAGCACCTCTGCCCCACACGATAGCAAGCATGGGGAAAAGCAGAACGTTTCCGGGGCCAGTGGCCCTTCTCCTTTAGCCTCTAAATATGTGTCGTTCTCCTACTTCATCCCCTCTGCCACGGCGGCTGTCTCTGTGTCCACCCCGCGCAGTTTGGCCAGTCAGTGCAGCGAATAGTCGCCCGCGAGGTTGCACATCTTCCCCGAGTTCGGCGTCGTTCATGAGAGATTCACAACATGTATGCACCTCATCCAAGCACCCCTGGAAACACCCGATCCTTGACTCACCGCCGGCAGCTTCGCGGCAACCTCTTTTGGGTCGCCCGATGTATGTGCAAACTCTCTTATCTGACTGCCGGGAGCCATGCTGGTCGATCTCAACGGAGCCCCAGTCTCTGATCCCTTGTCGCCGTGTTGCTTTTTTTTTTTTTTTTT
>KV875251.1:23790-55698 GCA_001879505.1 Calonectria pseudoreteaudii | reverse complement strand
ATAAAAACAAAAATAATACGAAGTTAAAGTTTTTTTTTTTTTTTTTTTTTTTTCAAAGACTGATCTCTAAACCATATCGAACCTCTTGACCGCTTCGTACCTGTTCCTTGTACTTTATGTACGTTAAATTGACAGATGCATTGCTCGCTCAATCTTGCTCCCCCCTGGTGAGAGGAACTCCCAGATCCACGCTGCCTGCCCGCATCTTAGACTCGCCCACTCACCCACGGACTATCAAAACCCCCCTTGGTCACGGCTCAGCTCGACAGCCTCTCATCACCTACAATGGTCTACAAATTTGTCACGAAAAGAGGAAAGGCGCCCGGGCCACCATCCCGCTATTGCCTCACCCGTCTTGCATGCTCCAGTCCCCGCAACTCTGCCGCCTCCCGCAAGCCCCCCCAGTCCGATCTATGATGAACATCCCCACTTGCCTCGTTCACACCGGTTTCCCGCCCCCCCAGTCGTGACCGGCCAATAGAGCTCTGGCTGGGGCGCGGGTTGGCGCGTCGTGTGTGTTTGGGTGCAGCCGGAGAGCCACGACGTAGTCTCGGGTGGGAGAGAGCCCCAAAGGAGGGACAAGGTCCTGTGCACGCGGTGTGTGTGTGTGTGTGTGTCTGTGTCTGTGGCCGCGCAGCATCGACGTCGGTCGGGCTCCCGAAATTGCTCGCCGCGTGACAACCTCGAACCCTTGCTGCAGAGCCGTGCATGCAGACTCTGCACTACAGCTTGCAGCTGGCCAATTGCCTGCGCCAGTGTGCTGGCCTCGATGCCAACGGCTCTTCTAATATGCTTCGTCTCTTTGGCTGCATATGCCCGGCGCTCGGTCACCAGGACGCTGCTCGCTCTACGACTCTGCTCCTCGCGTGGCGTGCTGCAGAACTCCTGATTGCTCTCTGCAAGGTCAGGTGAATTGCCATGGGCTGGGTTGGGTTGAGACACCAAGCGTTGATGATAGTTCGATTCGAGCGTGCTGAGGGCGGGGCCTTGCAGCAGCTGGTTTCATGGACCTGCCTTTGAGGGAAACTCGTGGGTGGCAGCTCTGCACAAAGGTACCTGGTACCCATGATAAGATAGGACTCCAGCTGAACCCGCGAACCAACACACTTCCAGTAAGAGCATGATGGGCAGATAACAAGCCAAGCATGTAGTCGAGTCACGACTCTCAAGAATCGTTAGACCTTGCCATTGAGCTGGTGACGATGGGTTGATCGCCAACTTCGGTCGCTGTGGATCACTGGGAATACAACAACACATCTCACTCCATATGTTTAGTCTTCTCTATGTATTTCCGGTTATGTCAACTGCTGGACAAAATTGAGCAGGGCCCCGAGACAGAGGGCGAGTGCTTGCATTAACTCAAATTATAACTGATACCCCGCTGGTAAGTCTCGTCTATCTCATCGGCTCCCTCTTCGTGTGTATCCTGGCTTGGCTTCACCATCTCCCATGCTCATGGCGTTGAACTGTGTCACATCATTGCGGCACCGACGAGGATGTGTTCCCCTCATCTTGCCATACCCCAGCACGTCACTCTATTCCACATAACCCCTCAGTCGAATAAGGCCACCGGTAAACCTCTACCCTGCATGTCACCCAGTATGTGTAACCAACCAACTTGTATCACTGGCCCTGGCCTGTACTACCCTACAGTGGTACGTCCCATCTTATCTTTTTCATCAGACACATCCCCTCTCCGAAATCACATGTTTGACCTCCACCAACAAATGAAAATGGAATACACATTCATATACCGTGACCGGTCAGATGATGATTGGTAATATTCTTGACCGGCCTCGTCGTTGTCACGTACCCGCCACCCCCTCAGCCAAAGTGCGTTTTCGGCAAAGTGCTTTCACACGTCAATTCAACACATGGATCATGTACAATTTGCGAGAAATAGTTGGCATTAATAATTCTGTCATTCATAAATAGCCTGTAAGTACAATGAACCCCTTTCACGACCACCTTTAAAAAATGGGTGTCTTGTCATGGCGGTTCTTTTCAAACTGCTAATAACCCACGAAGACAGATTTTCACGATACCGGATTATAATCTTGACAGCCCTAGATCGCCGCCCGAATGCCCTTTCCAACCCAAATTGACCTCACTCCTCCGACTCCCCTAGATTTGCTTTTCGTCGCAAAGGAAAAAGGAAAAACCTTAAATAACTATTTTCTCTTTTCTTCTTTTCTCTGGGTTCTGTTGATACACATTGGCTCGGTTGAACCGAGCCCCAATGATTCATGGCTACGTCATTGGATCGTATTAGTCACCGATTAGCCCATGATCATGCCCTTCATGCCGGACATGTCACCCTCCTTGGCAGCAATCTCGAAGTAGCCGTAGATGATACTGCAATGTGTTAGTCATTGAGCTTGGAATCTTGGAGGGTTGCAAAAACTTACGTGACAGCGAGGAGGGTACCAGTACCGGAGCCAAGGGCGCCGAGGAGGTCGCTGGTGACGGAAAGAGCACCAATGCAGGCACCACCAAAAGCGGCGGCGGTGGGGATAATGCGCTTGAGCTCCTTGTACATGCTCTGGTCACGGTGACCGGCCATCACAAGACCCTGGTCCTTGAGCTGCTTGGCGACATCGCGGGGGCTGGAGCCGGAGACCTCAATCCAGGTCTTGGAGAAGAGAGCGCAGGCACCGAGCATGTAAGCGACGTAGGCGGCCATGTGGATAGGGTCGAGGAGAGCCTCCTTGATGTTCAGAGGAGGGGACATGTAGTAGACGAGACCGGAGACGGCGTGGAGCTGCGAGGAACCATCCTTGGCCTCCCAGACACCGAAGAGACGGACAAGGAGGTTCTCAGAGAAGCGAGAGTAGAGCATCTGGGAAATGAGGAAAATGTTGGAGGAGAGAGCGGACTGCAGCATGATGGGCATGTTGGAGGTGTAGAAGAGACGGACGGGGTAAGAGCCACGGGCACCACGCTGTCGGGAAGACTTGACGGGAATCTCGACACGGAAACCCTGGAGGTAGATGACAGCGGCGAAAACGGCGATGGTAGCCAAAAGGTTCATGATGTTGGGGAGGTTCTGGCGGTAGAAAGCCTCCTGGAGAGCACGCTGCTTATTGGGCCAGGTCATAAGGAGGTGGAAGAGGGCAATGACGGCACCCTCAAACTCAGGGCCACGACCAGTGTTGATGGTGGTGGGGGAGAAGGCCTTCCACATGATGGACTCGCAGATGTTGGTGGCAATGAACAGAGAGATACCGCTGCCAAGACCGTAGCCCTTCTGGAGAAGCTCGTCGAGGAGAATGACAATCATACCGGCAACAACCAGCTGAAGAATCAGGAGGAAGACAATGCCAGCGCCAAGGTCGGAGGGAGGACCGTAGAGGCCGCTGAAGACGTAAACGGTGGCGGTACCGGCGGACAGGATGAAGGCAAGGAGCTTCTGGGCGGTCTGGTACAGCTCGCGGTCGGACTTGAGGTCAAGGTTGACATCGATCATGTGGGTACCAGCGAGGAGCTGGAAGACCATGCCAGAGGAGATGATGGGGGTGATACCCAACTCCATCAGCGTACCACGGTTACTCGCAATGACCATTCGCAGCCAGTATAGAGGATCCGAGTTATCGGAGGAGACAATGCCGTAAAGGGGCATCTGGCTCATGACCAAGAAGATGAGCAGGGTCAGGGCCGTCCACATCAACTTTTGGTTGAAGGGGATCTTGGTCTCCGGCTGCTGAACCTCAGGGAGGAACGGCACGAACGGTTTGACCAGGTCGAGGAATCGGACTGCGCATCGAGTCACACGTTAGCTAATTGTCGGAGATCGTGTTGGGATGAGGTGGCATCAATTGCGCCCATGGTGTCGCGTGTCGTGATGGCGCAAATTGGCCAGGTTGCAAGCTCATACGAGCTCCGACAGCTCGGCGCATCAGGAAATCAATGCAAAGGGGCAACTTACGGGAACTCATGGTGGCGGTGGGAGGGAAAGAAAAGAAGAATTGGATGCTCTCATCCAAGGACGAAAGAAAGAAAAGAGAGGAGGAAGCCTAGCTTGCAGAGCTCAGGCGTGAGTGCGAAGGGATCGATGATAAAAGAAGGGGCGACGACTGGGGAACATCTGTCCTTCAGGCCAGGTACGGTAATCTGGCAACAAATACGGCGGACACGTGACCTGTAAAGGGTAGTCGCGACTTCCATGTGGCCTTAAGCCCCTTGCCCCAGGCCCACCGCCCACAGGGCGGCCAGTAGCCGCTTTTGGTTGTCGCAATTTCAATTTATCCGACGGCCAACAAGCGCGCTGCTCTTCCACCTTCTAGAACCAGGACGGTCATTCTTGCGGAGACAACCGTGGCCATTTGTCAAAGTACAGATAATTAATTAGTCTAGACCCCTTTTCTGGTACTCTCATCCTTGACATTTTGGATGTTTGTTTTTGCGGGGTCTGCAAGGGCTTTTTGGGCTTTCAATTGATACAATCAATAATTGACCTTCAGACATTATGTCCGGAAAAATTGCAGACATGCGCTTGCATTACTTTGACTGTGCATGTGGCTTTTTTACCACCTTAATACCCCGATTCCGGCCGACAGAAGGCGTTTTTTCACAGAAATGATTGAAGGATATGCTAACTAAATATGTTGCACAACCAGCATTGTCCAATGTGACCCATAAATATCTGGCTTTCGCTAGTGGTGTTGTCAATCATGGAGTCGGTTATTGCGAGGGTGCAGGGCTTTATTTCCACCATCCGTCCCTGCGTTGATTTGCACCTCACTTGTCACCTCGTGCTACTACACCTCGATCCCGGGTTTGAGGGGGGAATATGTGCCTTGTCAACGGTCTAAACTATGTGATACAGTTGACAGTTATGCTTTTTAAACGGGTTGGGCTTGGAACCGGACCAGTGAATACATAAGGACACGTGACTCATGTGTTAGGATCTAAAATCTTGGGCTGTCATGATCCATAATTTTGAGTGTTCCGAAACAGAAAAAAAAAGCATGCGCGGCATAGTGCCGGTGCGTTTTTTATGGTCTGCAGGCTCTCATGTTTAGCCATCTGAGACCATTTCTCAGGCGCAGTGTTTCAACAATGGTCGCTGCTACAAAACCTCCCACTGAACCCCTCTTGGTGGTGCTGGGCTCCACGGGTACTGGCAAATCCGAGGTATGACTGGCAGAGTGACGCCTGGATTTCAGATTGGTTTCTAATTCTGTGAACAGCTGGCTATAGAGCTGGCAACCAGACTGAATGGCGAGATTATTAACGCCGATGCTATGCAGCTGTACAACGGACTGCCAATTATTACCAACAAAGTCACCACTGAGGAGCAGCGGGGAATCCCTCATCACCTGCTTGGCCACATCACTTTGGAAAAAACTCCGTGGGATGTCGATGATTTTAGGCGAGAGGCTACCCGAGTGATGGGCGAGATCCGCAGTCGGGGTCGTCTTCCCATCCTTGTGGGTGGCTCTAATTACTATGTTGACCCTGTTCTCTTCAAAGAGGTCATCTTGGATGACCTCGAGATGGACACCTCCACATCGTTCCCAATTTTAAATGAATCTAGCGAAGTCATGCTTCATGAACTGCGAAAAGTTGACCCCGTAATGGCTGATCGCTGGCACCCCAAGGATCACCGCAAAATCCAGCGCTCACTGGAGATTTACCTACGTACTGGGAAAAGAGCTTCCGACCACTATGCCGAGCAGCAAGCGCGCAAGGAAGCGGCCCAAAAGGATCTTGAAAACCAACCTTGGGAAAACCTATTGTTCTGGGTGTACTCGGAGCGTGAAGTTTTGCGCACCCGCCTTGATAACCGCGTCGACAAGATGGTTAACCACGGCTTGCTGGATGAAGTTCGAGAACTTTTCGAATTCAAGCAGCAGAAGAACGCGACTGGCCAGATTCTAGACATGACCAAAGGCATCTGGCAGTCCATCGGGTACAAGCAGTTTGAGCCCTACATGGTGGCAATCGACGAAGGGCGGGAGGAATCCGAGATAGATCGTCTGAAGACGGCGGCGCTCCAGGAGATGAAGACAGCGACACGGCGGTATGCCGTTTACCAAACGCGTTGGATCAGACTCAAACAAATACCACGCCTGCGTGAAGTTGGCTCCCACGCCATGAACAATCTGTATCTTTTAGACAGCACGGATGTTTCACACTACAAGAATAATGTGGTTGAGCTGGCTGTTCAACTGGCCACCCAGTTTCTCGCTGGTGAAGCTAGAGCGCTACCTACGGATTTGTCACCTCTGGCCAGCGAAGTTCTCACGCAAGTGGGTAACCCAGAGCCCAAGGCTCCGGCGTCCAAGCGCATGTGTGAGGTGTGTCACACGGTTTTGATGACAGAAGAAGCTTGGGAGAAACACTTGACGAGTGCAACACACCGTAGGGTCATCCGTAGGAAGAAGAGGACTTCGCTGGTGCCCGTGGAGAAAGTGGATAAGGAGCAAGATTCGGGGAGCGAAAAGTCTGGCCCAGATATAGGCTCAATGTTTTCAGAGTAACGGAATAATTAAAAACCGATTTCAAAGATCTTATTCCAACTATCGTGTTTTCCGATACGTTTGCGTTTATCCCAGGAAAGATGTTGGTACAGAACGCGAGGGTCTGACCAGTGTTTCCATATACTACCAACTACCATTTCGAATATAAAATAGGTTAAAACACTCAAAAATAAATATTTAGGAGCAATAATATATCAAGCCAACCGTATTCGAAATATTCACTTCAGGATTCCAATTTCGACCTTGGCCCACCTCTCGAGTTTTCTATAAGTAATAAAGTCGTGCAAACCGACACAAATTATACCCCTAAAAGGAGCTGGATTTCTCGAATGAGATAAAGTTATAGCGGCGGGCGTTCTAAATGGTACTACGAGTTTAGGGCTGCTTCATGTCGTCCTTGTACGCAGAGACGACAGATGTGCGCCTTGACGTCTATCGTGTCATGACTGATGTTAGAGCTAAAGATACCAACAAAAAAAACCACTAGAAAGAACGAGAAGAATAGGATTTTTCAGAACGGCGATGGTTCTTCTCACGGAAGCCAGGCCACAATAACTGGTGAGGAGGATGACCGGCTTCGGGGATGGTGTGGACTGTGTATTTGTACTTCTCTTCGACACGCCTCGGCAGATATTTATTAGTAAGATAATCCTAGCGATTATATTAACTTTTATGATGATCAATATTGAGTTCACTGGATCTCAACCTTGTTCAGGATCTGTTTGGCGGTCGTGCATATTGAGTGTATTCAACTTTTACGACAACTTGGCGATTGCGCAAGAGTCGTCATGTTATGGGGTGGGCTGGAAGACCCGTGCCATGTCCTGTGATTTGTAATTTTTTTTTAGACTTTGCTTTTGAGGAGGAACTAGCAGACACCTATTAAGCTTTTTATCCGGTAGGGAGGGTCTGGGATTGGTAAGCCAAAACGGGTTTGGTGATCTCAGTTCGGTGGAGTTGGGCGTGCTCTCAAACTGTCAGCGGAAGATGTGTTGCAGTCAAATGGCTTGACACGTGGACGCGGACCTCGGTAAGGCTATAAGAAGGGATCAAGGATGGACGGTGATGCTTCGAAATCTTGACTAGGCGCCAACTCTATTGAGAGTAATGTGTCTCCACCGAACACATACTGTGAACTAGATTTCTTGAAGGTTGAGAGGTATTAAAGTAACAGCCAATGAACTGACGACATTAAGATATGACATCGCGGTCATGTTGAGCCTTCAATAACAAAAAATAGTACAGAACATTAAATCCATGACGCAAGCTAATTTCAGATTTGCATCATGAGAGATATGTCATGGTGAGATAGGGAATGAGTGTACTTTGCTTGGCGCGATGGGTGGGGTTACCGTTGGTTCGGGTTTGGGCCATAAAAAAAGCTGCGGCGAAGATGCAAGTAGTATTTGATTTGGGGCTAATGATTGTGTTGAATCCGAATATTGCCGGCTTGCATGAAAGAGAGGGGGAAGGTAGTGACAGGTTCTGAATAGTGCAATGCGTTTGCCTCTACCACATCACTTAGTTTTCGTTCTGGGTCTCAAACTCTTGCTTGCTCTTTCGTACTACCGATTTTTTTTTCTTTTAGCGTGGTCTCAATACAGCATCTTGTAACTCTTACCGCGGCTCGTTTCTGTGCCGCCGACCGAACAGTTACGGGGCAATCGCTTTGGTCATAGTGACATGCATTGTTCATCCCAGAACCCACATTTGAAATGTTTATTTATGGACGTGCTCAGCGTTTCACCACAGAAGCCAAGACTGGTTAGTTTTACCACCGGGGAATTCATTGAAACAAGGGTCACTTCATGGTCACCCCAGATTGAACATATACTTCGTATAAGGCAATATTCTTTCACCGGTCATGATCCTACGCCGCTGATCTACTCACCTTGATGGGCTGCTTGGCGTCGTTAATTTCCGACCACTTACAAGTAATTGAGATCATGAAGATTAAAATAATTATGCCATCGAATGAGTATGGGGCTTTAGCGTGTTTGGTCTGCTGAGCACGGGCGTGGGGTTGTATTGAAAATATGTTGTGGTTTTTCTTTTGAAGTCGCCTTTGACGATCAGCTGCATTTCTAGCACCAACGAAAGAACTGGTACCTTCTGGAACCTTCGAAAAGTTGTGTTCCTGCATAACCATGCGAGATGGGGCCATGTTTGCATCGTGAGTTCACGCCGTTAAATGGCTAAAGACATTAGCCGCGCGCTCTTATCGGGCGTCATGTCACAGAGAGTGTCGCGGCAAGGGAGAAAACGGAGCAGGGAAAACTATGCTGAAACACTAAGAATTAAGTTAATGCGGCTGATCGAGGGAGTACCCGAACACATGGAAGACTCCCGAAGGCGGCAGTTAGATTCTATACGTAAATCCCGTAGTTTAAAGACCGACTGATAATTATTTGCCGTTGCACATGCGAGCAACGCTCTGGTATTGGGCCGGGTGCTTGGAAGACTCGGGGACGGATGGCAATAATGGCCCGTCACAAGGGGATAAAACAATGGGGCTCGAATAAAAGCAGGAGCATAAAATAAAAGAGGGGGTCTGCGCTGGTCTTAATCAATGCTTCTGGCTCCTGTTTGGACAAGCAGAATGGCTGCAGCTGAATGCATCCCTGCTTGGAAGCGCACCGAACGCAGCAGTGATTGCCAACTCATGATATGGCGGTGTTGTATGACCAGGTACATTCGCGTATAAGAGTATTAAGGGACCATGGGATAGAAAGTGCCTCCTTTTTGCTCTTTTTCTTGCCGCTCAACAGCACCAGCCATGGGATGTGACCAAGAAAAATTGACCAACTCAACTTGAACGCAATCGAATATCGTCTCATGCCAAGCTGCCTGTGCCGGTCCACCTATTCCTTTCCCAATCTGATCTGATTCGAACCTAGATCTCATTTTCCCCTTATCTCTCATTCTCGAGTTAGTTGACTCGAGCCAAGAGATTATTGTTAATTAATCGCTCTCAGTTGCCCCAGTGTCAGAAAATCTCGTATTGGAGATCCCGAGGTTTGACTCATTTTGAGCTATCTTTTTGTTCTTGGTTAGTTCCATTGCCCTCGACAGGCTTTTTTTTTTTTCAGTTAGGCGAGGCGAACGGGCGCTATCTGGAACTGTAAACCCATTCCCGTCCCGCTAGCACGTGCACGCACGGCATTGAGGAGCTACTGTGCCCGACTCCGCCTTCTGTGTCCAATATAGTGGCTATTCGCACATTGCTCACATTCCCCAGGCTCTCCTTAGTCTGGCGCCCTGCGGGTTTAGACGGTTTAGACCGTGACAGAGTGGGTTTCAGTGCTCTTGAGGCCTGGGTCTTGGCCACGCCGACTGACTCCCCAGTGTCGTTGACACTTGACGTTTACGAGCTAGCCTTCCGTGCGAGCTACTTGCATCACACAGGGTCCGGTTGACCAAGAACAAAACTGGTACGGTTCGTCACCCTAACAATGGTCCGCCGGTTCGGTGGACGAGGACATTTACGACTGATGAACCACTGACCTTTTCTTCTTCTTGATTAGGCGGAATTTGGGATTTGGCAGCTGAACTCCGCTTCTTTCCTCGTACTTCTCCGCCGAATTAATAACGGCGACACCGCTTTACGCACCCACAGACGGTCGCTTGCCTTTAACTTCAGCCCTTCCCGGCTCCATTCGCGCAATCACTTGATTGACGATCGGCTTTATTCGACATCTATTGGGGCCTTGCTCATTTGCCTTTATTCCAGACATAAAGCTATTGGAGACCGTCCAATCCTCCCCCTCTATTTTTTTTTTCCCAGGCCTCCACTCCAACCCCGCCGCCACTCTCATCCCAGCGCTGACTCTCCCATTGCCGCTGGAAGCTTCGGCGTCTCCTGCACTGTCGACAGGGGTCAAGCATCAATCATCGGCGCCATCGAATCTGCATCATAGCGGACGAGGACGGAGACAAGGATCTGCTGGAACCTTCTTTCTGTGCCGTCAAGCACACTACGTACCAAACTCTTTCAACCAACCGAGCGTCGAAGAACGAATTCCGATCGTCCGTTCCGCGGTGTCCACGGTGTCTTGCCCTTTTCGTCCCCTCAAAAGCGCTCCGGCCCTACCGCGAGTCTGACCCAAAAGCCAAGGGTGCAACTCTTCAAATCACTAAGCGGAGCGCCGCGGACTTGGCCTCAGATCGTCCAGACCCTGGTCTGACCCTCCTCGTCGTTCCGACGTATCCCTCTCTGCGACTCTGCCCCGTCAAAGCTTGAACCTGTCTTTTGTCTCTGCCGCAACTTGGCTTGACATAGAACGAAGCCTATCTAGTGCTTGCCTGTTCCTTGTAGGCGTCATTGGTGGCACTATCATCATCATCACCATCAGCACATTGCCCTCCCCCTCCCGACCCTGGTCGCGGCTACAAACTTGGCGTGGTTGTTTCATTCCCACTTCAGGTGGCCTTACAGTACTATACCCCCCCTTCCCCCCCCCTTCCTGCTGGGAGCTGCACAGCCCTGTGTCGCACAAATCCAACTGCACTGAACCCGAATCCGCGGTACGAAAGCGTCCCGGTCCGCCTATCTGTCCTGTCTATTCTGTTTGTCCTGTCGTCAACCAAACTGGGCTGATTGCGACTCACACCTCAACGCACGCGCCCTCGCAAGACAAAAGTCCGTTGCTCTCCCGGACGCAGATTGATTTGAATTACGACGCCTACCGTCAGGCACCGACTCTGTGTGCGCCCTTCTGACTGCGCCAAGTTGGCCTCAGTCCCTCACTCTATCCTGCGACCGTCGGGGTTCGCTTACTTCGCTCCTCCCGCTCACTCATCAATTGCTTCCTTACTTTTGCTTCACCCCTTACGCCTCACTGCCCCTCCCCCTCATCAACGCAATCCCGCGTAACCTCCAGGCCACACTGTGGAGTCCATCGCATCCGCTGTTTGAGACAAACCCATCTATTTCCCTCTACGAAGACACAAGCCACAACCTTTCTGCTGGCATGTGAGGTTGGTTCTTGAACGCGCCGGACCCCTCGGACATGTCGACAAACACTACACCCGGGTCCCAGAAGGCCTCCCGGATACTGGCCTGCGTCTTGTGTCAGCACCGCAAGATCAAGTGCGACCGTAACACGCCCTGCTCCAATTGCATCAAGGTGCGTCGCTCCCATTTCTTTACCCTCATTGTTCTGTGCTTGTTGCCCCTCATCCCACGATTCGTGTCTCAAGCCCAACCGTACCGACCTAAGCTCATCACCACCAACAGGCAAACGTAACATGCACACCCAGCACACCTGCTCCGGCCCGCAAGCGCCGGCGCCCAAATCAGGATCTCCAGGAGCGTCTGGCACGCTGTGAGCATCTGCTGAAGCAGTACGCTGATGGCTCAATTCCCTCACCAACGGTGATGCCCGCTCAGCTGCCGTCGAGAGACGGATCTCAGTCGGATGTCTCGGTAACGACCCCTCCAGGCTCTGATTCCATGCCCCGGTGGAAACCCACTGGGAAAATGGTCAAGGACGATGGCGGCGTCCGGTTCATGGACAGCGTCATCTGGGCTAGTATTCATGAAGAAGTATGCGCACCCTATCCTTGGTCCTGATTTTAGCAAGAGGCACTAACGAAACCGCTTTGCCACTTTTAGCTGCAAGCTATGCGAGAAATTGTTGACACCGATGATCCCGAAGAAGTCAGCGTGCTCGGATCCGAGGACTTGAGTCCGGATCCCAACATCGACCTCCTTCTCCAAGGTGATGCTTCCACCAAGAGCATCGACGAACTGCAGCCAGACCCAGTGCATGCCTTTAGATTATGGCAGGTGTTTCTGGACAGGGTCAACCCGCTGATGAAAATTATTCACGTGCCCTCAGTGCAGCCTTACGTCATGGATGCGGCAACGAACATGGAATCCGTTCCCATCAACTATCAGGCTCTCTTATTTTCCATCTTTACCATGGCTGTTGTTGCGTTGAGCGAAAACGAATCTTTCCAAATTTTCGGGAGCTCTCGGGATGAGGCTATCCGGCGTTTCACCATGGGCACCAAGATTGCCCTCCAAAAGTTCAACTTTTTGAAGAACTTTGATATGGTGGCCCTTCAGGCCCTCATGTTGTATCTGGTACAGAGAAAACTTTCCTTTGCCCTCTTTAATTTTGAATGCAACTCACCTGCTGACGCGCAAAATCTAGGTTTCTCTTCAGGGACGATATGACAGACACGCAGCTTGGATTCTCAGCGGCATGATTGTTCGAATTGCTCAGAAGATGGGTTATCATCGCGACGGCGAGTCACTTGGCCTGACTCCTTTCGAAACCGAAATGCGACGGCGAATGTGGTGGCAGATTATACTACAAGATGCCAAGAACGCCATTGTTTCCGGCCTCAGCAATTCGATGCTTCCGAGCAACTGGGATACCAGGATGCCCCAGAACGTCAACGATGCGGATTTATTTCCTGGTTCGACCGAGCCTCTTCAACCTCGAGAAGGACCCACCGAGATGGCATTTTGTCTGACGGGCTATCAAATCGCCAAATTCATCATTAATTCCGAGTTTCTTCATGGGACTCCCGGCTTGGAAGCTGCCATCATGGGAGATGCGGCCTTCGGAGAAGGCGAAGAGACACCCTCCATCGAGAGATATCGCGAACTGGTCGACGAGCTGGATGATGGTTTGCGTGAAGTCGAGGACCGATATACTGACGCAAGCGCCGGACCCTGCCACGTTGCAGCTTTGACCACCCGACCAATGCTCGTGAGCAAGATGAGAGAGCTGCTGGTGCCGATGAGAGACCAGCCTGAATGGGGGACTGAGATTTTCAACACGAAGGATAACCTTTTCAAGATTGTCATCATGAACAACGAGCACGGCTCCAACGCGTACGAGGTGATGGAGCAGACAGGTTTCCTGTGGTTCGTCAAGCTTCACTTCCAGCTCGACATTTTTGCTGTCATGACTGGCCAGCTTTGCCAGCGATTAACCGGATCTCTGGTGGACCGAGCATGGGGACTTGTGGAAAAAGTGTACCGATACCACCCCGAGCTTATGGACATGAACAACAAAGCCTATGCTGCGCAAGCACAGCTAGTTTTGAAGGCGTGGAAGGCCCGAGAGCAAGCATACGCCCAAGCTGGACAGACGCTCAACTATCCATCCTTTATCTACCGTCTACAGGAAATTTCGACAGAATCGCGAGGTTCTGAGCCACCCCAAACAGCCGCGCCCATGCCTGCAACATCCTCCGGGCAGGTTACAGATATTGATCAGTTCTTGGGAGGTTACCTGGATGTCTCGACAATGAACTGGGATGTGAATTGGGATCCGAACAACTTGCAAAGCCATATTCCCTCCTCTCTTTTTGGCGGATTTGGCATGGGTGGCACAAACTGACGGCGCAATGGGTTTGACGCGGTTATTTCGATAAAGATACCTGGTTGAATATTATGGCGAGACGAGCGCGGGACACATGGTGGGCCTCACCACGGCGTTGGTTGTAACATTACATTAGAGCGAACATGGGGCTGGCGTCTGGGTAAATAGAAAGATGGTAAGGTGTATAATCCTCATCTGTATTTCATCGACATGACCTGGGATGGGATGATGAAGCGTTGTATGTTGGACGATTTAATACACAATCACCACTTGAGAACTTAATGACTGCTCACGATATAGATGGATTTACATGCTATCTTGTCCGAGAGAGACACGATTGCTTCAACAACGTAGAATAGATAGATATTTACCAAACCATATATATTGCTTGGGTTGTTTTTATTAGAAGGTGATTGTGTTCGAGGCTGAATTATGACTACACTTTTGCCGCTGCCGCTTTTCTACGTTCCTGCCATGATGCCAGACACTGCAATAAACAACCGGGCAAAATGAAGATGGCAAAGACAAGCACCATGGCTACGCCAATGACAGCGGCAGATCCGATGCTAGTGTGCTGCACAGCGGGCGCGTTGCCCGCTGGGGTTGGGGTTGGGGTTGGGGTTGGGGTTGGAGGCATGAGGCAGAAGGTTGTGGATATCGACTTGCAGAGGAAACCGATGTCGTTTTTGCGTATGCCTAGGATTCTGAAGAGAGGAATGAATGAATGAATGAATGAATGAATGAATGCACGCATGCTAGATTGGAAGGTTGCTTGAGGATTAAATTGGTCTACTTGGCTACGCTACAAGTTGCGACTGGGTGAAAGGAATCGAGTTTTTCTTACTAGAACAATGAAACGATGATTGGTGTTCTAGAGAATGATTGATTCAGCCGTGTTGGAAGAACAGGAATGCTTGTTCCTACCCACAACGAGCTCGTGTTCTGTTCAGCAAACAATAACCACCCTGCACGGGCCCTATTCTCATGCTCCTTGACCTGATTCTCTGCTGCCCTATTCAATCTATCCCTGCCTTTGCCCACTGCTGCCATTTGGAGAGAATCTGGATACGAGCCTCCTTAAACTTAGCGAGCAGGTCCGGGACCGATGGCTCGCGATCGAGGAACCACAGCTCCAGCGTTGGGTCTGACGAGTAGAGCCTGTACAGCGGGAGAGCGGCATCGGCCATCTGCTCCGGAGTCACGTCGTCCGTCTCGACCTGGGAGAAGTAGGCCTTGATTCTGAGGCGACCCCCTCTCTCGCCGACGTTCCACTGGTCGAGCGCATTGCAAACGTCCTCAATGATGGGGACCGAGCGATACTGGTGCTTGCCGATGATGCACTCCACCATGACGCCCAGGTTTACCTGGCGCGAGTACTGCTTGAAGGGACGACTGTACGGTCCCACTAGGCGGCTCATGAGGTTCTTCTCCCACGGTTGGCGCGGGACTCCGACGGTGTCGTCGTCGGGGGATTTGTCTACGGTAACGGAAATATCGACTACGCTGACGCTGTAAATGTATTCGCAAAAGTCTTCTGAAATCTTCTTGTTTGCAAACAAGAGGCCCGCGTCGCTGGCCATGGCTCTGCTCTGGTGACTCTGGGTGTCTGCTCTCTGAACGTTACGGGAGATGCCCTTTTCATTAATCACAAAATCGTCAAGGTAATAGATAACTCGCACTCGGTCCCAGAGAAAGAAGTAGATACGATGGCGGATGCTTCGAAGTGCCTTTTCTGTTCTTCCAGCAGCTCCTGGGTCCGGCTCCATGAGCCTCATGAATGGAAACCCAGTATGCTGCGTTATGGATGAGCTCATGGCTGCAGTACTCCTGGTTGCGAGTGTGGCAGGCCTTGATACTGTAGTTATGCAGGTGATTACCTCTAATCTCTTTGATGGCGGCAACTCGGAGCTCTCTGGCGTTAATGTAACTGAACAAATAACAGTAGATTTGAACCGAATGAGCTTTTTTTTTTACGAAAGAAACTGTTCGGAGCAAGAAATGTCACAAAGGAACTGCGAGGGCAGGGCAAGAAAATGTATTTATAGTATCCCAGAACAGTAGAATCACCCACGATGGCTTGTCCAAAGACTGAACAAATGATAGACAATGCGCCGGTGTTTGGCTGCACCAGACACACAGAACGTTTTGCCTACTTATGCTTTTGACGTGACGCCTGTACTGGCAACAGTTACAGAACAATGGCCTCTGATCTTGCACCAATCCGAACACAGAGGCTCTTGTGATGGGTCAACCGCGCATGACCAACTCAACACGGCGTCACAACCACTTCCACGGCGTGACGAGACGTCGTGCACCAACAGTCACAAGGCGACGTGAAGAACACCTGCTTAATTGACGTACGGTCTGCTACGCATGAATCAAGTAACACATGACGGATACTATGCGGCATCTCAATTCAGTCTTCACGTGGGCACAGCGATAGAATGTAGATCTCAAAATGAAACGACACCTAGACGGAGAAAACACTAGGTGTCGAGATTAACGACGGATCCAATTTCCCAATATTCTTCTCAGATCGTCCATGAGTCCAAGGACCCTGCCCAAACCACTGCCTACAGTAGACAGTGTGCGGCGAACGTTCTTTGCTATCTGAAGAAGAAAGGAGGAAAAGAAGAGAAAGCTTCCGCACAAGCGCGGTCGAAATTTTGCACACGAGCCGCCCTGCCACCTCGCTGACTAAGGGATGCCCCTTGCCCCTCCCCCCCTTGTCTGGGTCGGCAAAGAGCTGTCCCGGACCGGGTGCAAGAGCTTGCATACACGTGACAACCCGGAGCGAATGCCGCATCACGTGAGACCCCGGGATGAGGAATTCGCGAGCGCTTATTGGCCAAACTGGACCGAGAAGCCGAGGGCGCCCGTTCCGATGCGCACTGGGGGAAGAGCATCATTGAACCGTGCTGGGAGAGGGCCCTTCGGAGACGTATTTGCGCCTTTGTGAATAACTCCTTGGAGCCACGGGACGACGACCAACGACCGCTGAACGACAACCCCAAAAGGTGGAATCACTCGACCTCGCAACGATTTCAATTCCTCTAGGACCGTCGCAATGATCGCTCAACGAGTTGGCGTCGCCGCCCTCCGCCGAGGTGCGCACACTCCCTCCACTACTTGCTGGCTTGTGATGGGCGAAGCCATCACGGGCGAATAGCCTCACACACGCAACAAGAGGGGAAAACATGGTACTGACTACGATTCTATAGGCGCGACCAAGCCTTTCTTCGCTCAGAACCTCCCCAAGCTGGCTCTGGCTGCTGGCATCTCGACCACATCCCCTCGGTAAGCTGCCCAATTTCCAATTCTGCCTTTCCCGCTGCCCGCCGTCTTCGTCTCTCTCGCGTGCCCTCAACCCCCAAAGCTAACCATTGATGCTCCCCGACAGACCCATTGCCACCACCAAGCTCACCCCCGAGGAGGGCCAGAAGCTCCTCGCCGACCAGCGCCTCAACCGCCCCGTGTCTCCTCACCTGGGCATCTACAAGATTGAGCAGACCTGGTTCGGCACCTCGGCCTGGACCCGTATCACCGGCTGCACCCTGTCCGGCGCTCTCTACCTCTACATGACCTCCTACGTCGCGGCGCCCCTCCTCGGCTTCCACATTGAGAGCGCCAGCGTCGCCGCCGCCTTCAGCAGCCTGCCCATCGTCATCAAGGGTGGCCTCAAGTTCGGCCTCGGCTTCCCCTTCGCCTACCACTTCCTTAGCGGCTGCAAGCACCTCCTCTACGACACCGGCAAGGGTTTCGCCAAGTCCACCATTCTCAAGGCTGACAAGATCCTCTGGACCTCGAGCATCATTGGTGGATTGGTTCTGGCTTTCCTCGTCTAAGGGGAAAAAAAGAGAACAAAAGGAAAGAATAAAAACACAGCAAAGAGAAACATGGGAGAGGGGAAGATTAAACTTTTCTGGCGCGGGAGGGGAGAAGAAGAATGGTGCAAAGGCATCATATATGTAAGGATGGACAACAAACACTCAAAGTAGCGGATGAGGGTGTTGAGGGAGCTTGTGTAGAAGTATCTGCCCTAAGGCATTCCTAAAGTTACGCAACCAATTTATCATTTGTACACAACCATGACAAGATATAGAGCCCCATCCATGTTCACTAGCCCATTTTTTGAAGAGAGTCGCTCCCTAACGCCGTTTCGCCTTGGTGCTGTTTTGTTTCACGTTTAATCCAAAAATCGAGCATCCAGAATTGTCTTGATCAATCTTCGGTTGCCAGAAGAAGCAATCTTTTGGGCCACGATGGGGCCGATGAACTCCTTGAGGTCGTTTTCATCCGAATCGCCCGTGGTCCCATTGATACCATTCACGCCTGGCTCACCATGCTGGGCCAGGGACGCCACTGCTTGCACGATGCCCTGGACGAGCATTTCGTACTCCATGGTTCCCTCGGCCTTGTCCTTGAGAGGCTGCAGGATGGCAGCATCGATATTCTTGAGGTTCCTCAGCGCCAGCACACGGATGGCTTCGGGGCCACCAGCCTCCAGCAGTCCGTGGATGGCGCCGTAGAGAACAGCAGGAGGCTTTGTGGGGTCGAGGAAGTATTTGAGACACGTCCGCGTGAGCTTGGGTCGGAGCAGTGTGTTAGATGCTGAGTACTTGCGAGCGATACGTCCGACCAAGGACGCGGCAAGCTGTCGTAGATCATATTGTTCCTTGAGGGCATCGATCCCCTCATCGGTACCGAGCTTTCGAGCCATAAGGCACGTGAGCGCGGGAGCAGAGAGTGGGCTGGCGTATGGATCGAGGAAGAGACTCTTGTTCTCGATCAAGGCATTCGTTAGCTCCATCATTTGTTTGAGCGTAAATGTGTCATCGAGGTGGTGTGTGACACGGTCCATGATGAAGTTGATAAAGTATGGGATCAGCTGGTGCAAGCCTGGGTCGTCTCTCACGGAGCCCAAGGCGGCCTGACGCAACCGCACAACCTCCTCGTCTGGGTTGTCGTCGAGAATGGCGGCCTGGATCTTATCAAAGTAAAGGATGAGCTCCTTGCTCACGATGTGCTTAACAGAAGGCTTCATGGCAACATTGTCGTTGCCAGCGAGAGCCGACAACGCGGGGTTGGCACCGGGGCCCTTGGGCAGGAGCTCTTGCGATCGTGAGTCGGAGGTGGTTGGGTTCTGGGGGATCGAGGGCTGGACGCCTTCAATGGCGAGCCAGTGTGCTGGGAGAGGAACATGTTAGAGAAAGCGTTGAGAGGGGGGATGAGGTGAGTGTGGGCTACGTACCGGTGAAGCTCATGTCGCGGGGCACCTTGGGCAATGGCGCATTGATGAGCTTTTCAAAGTCGACTTCTTCATCCTCAATGTAGAACAGCGGCTGGCCGGGACCGAGGCTGGCCTCTCCGTAGCGCAGAGGGCGCGTCGAGTCGTATCCGTAGAGTGGCTCGACGTCGAGCGTCTTGAGGGCGAGCGAGATGTCGTTGACCGTCAGGGTGGTGCGGCGCGAGGCGCGCATGAAACGCAGCGCCTCGATGATGACCTGGCCTATGCGGTACTCGACATCTTGGCTCAAGCACTTGAGGGCCTCGTCGTTGATGGCTCCGATGCCGACCGACTCGGCAACGTCCTTGACGTTTTCTGGGTTCCAAAGCAGCTTGGGCGTTTCGGCCGCCATGGTCGCAGTGGGGGAGGGCGATGCAGGGCAAGTAAGAAATGCGCAGCTGTGGCGATGCGAGCGGAGTCGGCAGTCGAGGCCGAGGCGCTTTCGATTGCTGGCGGTGGGCGGCGGCGGCGGTGATGGTGTTGAAGGTGAGGTTGAGGTTTGGGTGGATTGGATTGGCCCACAGCGCGACGAGGTTGCGCGAGGCTGAAGCTACTGGCTGCTCGGTTCTAGGCCCAACATTAGGCTCTGGTGACGTTGACTCTTAAAAAAGAAGACAGCCCGAATAATGAATAATGTGACGAGCAATCAAAATTTTACAAATTTACTTTTAAATTTCAACGTTGAATCTACCTTGCTGGCTAATTCTATCTCTTCGGGCTTGTGTTCCCTGCTGCCAATAAGAACCACTGCGCATGGTCACAAAACGTTGTCGCGGAACTCGGCCGTCTGTGGAGTGCACAAACGCAATCGAGTAAAGCCCCAGAAGCATATAAAATAAACAGGGCTCTAAAAAGAAGGACTTAAACTACCCGAAAGATAGATTTCTCCGAGCCGCGCCCTGCCTATTTCAATCAGTCTTCCGAATTCACAACAAGGAGAAGATTCGGAATTGACACAATTCGACCATGGCAACCAATACGAGAGGGCATCAGCGATACACGTATTTTGATGGCGCTATCCAAGATGACCAGTTTCAGACTAAATCCTGCAGACCCAGTGACCAGCGCAGGCTTGTTCATCACCAGTCGTTTCCACTGGGCCTTGCGTCTCATAATCAGCGATGCAGCATACGAGCGGCGTTGTGGAGCCACACCAGTTACCCCCGTAGTCTGTACGCGTATAGATGTCGTATAGCTCGATAGACAGCCTCTTCTCTGTGCTTGTTGTCTCGGATGACAACAAGTGCATTAACACAGCCCAGCAATGTTTGGCGAATATAATAAAGAATGGTCGCTTTCAGCTCATTCACTTCCTCCACTTCCAATCTTGAACCCGACTGATAATTTGCTGTTAGCCTCGAGAAGCCAAATATCGACATCGAGCGTCAATCACCAATTCTGACCACTGCCAAAGCAACAGACCCTCCCAGCGAAACGATTGCGTATTTCTCAACAAAAGAGGTAGATAAAAGTCGGTCTTTGGAACAGACTTAGCCAGGAATTTGTAAAGGGACAACACCATGGACAGGATAAAAGACTTCTTTCACGGCCGCTTATTCGATGCCCGCTACAAGACCAAAATGCACATGCTCCAAATAGCCACCGTCATTCTGATAATCGCCCTGACCGCTGGCCGGATCGCCACAAAGCCCAAGGGCATGCGCACAACTAGATCCGACACTATTGCAATCACTATGGTATGGGAACACTTATATTTTCGCATACACATAACATGGAGCTAACTTCAAGTGCTTGAACAGAGTGTCAAAACAATCGTCGTACTAGCCTACCAACTCGTAACCGAACACGTTGACAGGTTCAAGAAATGGGGCAGCCTAAAAGCATACGCCATCTTGAACACACTCGAGATTCTCTTTTGGTTTGTGGTTGTTATTGTCACCTTTATGGGTGTAAGCCAATTTTGCCAAGGTGCCAACTGTGCCCTGGGTGTCTTTGTTGCCCTCGTTGCTCTCCTGTTGACGTATGTCCCTTACCTTGGCCAGCAATGTTGGAAACGAAAATTGACCCTTCTCTGCTTTCTTAGTTCATTGGCATTTTGGACGTCGGTTTCCTCGTGGCTTAATTTCCGCCATTTCAAAATCTATGGAGTTCGCCGCGGCGAGCTCCCACATCAACAAACGTACAACATGTATCAGGGCCAGGATGGCCAATTCAACTCAAAGTAGTCGGAAGAAAGGTCTGAAAGAGGCATCCATCCTGGCGGCGATGACAAATACTGTGGGCTCTCAAGTCAGCGATGGGAAAAACGTGGTTTGCCTGATAGCGTGGATTCGTTATCATTGGAGAAAAACGCCAGTGTTTCATAAAAATGTGGATATCACTGGAATAAATGAGGGGATTGTTGCAAAGTAAGACAAAGACCACTGATGCTATAAGCCACGGCGCTTTCAACTAGTAGCCTATTGATCTATTTATGGCTCCTGTTCGCGCCAATACCAACCAAAGTTAAGATAGACAAGGACAAAGAACAGGAAAAAAAAAGATCCGTGTGTTTTGTTGTTGCTTTTCGCTCATAGAGTCCAACGTATCATTTTTTGCTTATAGTTCAATTTCTTGTCCTTTATCACGTCTTGAATGACGTCTAGTGCCCCATATATCTTCCTCTAAGCACGACTTCATGAGGCAACCTCGTCATACCCTGTCGAACGATTGAACATTTCAAGATTTCTGACGGTGAGCTGAGGTGGGCGAGGACAGCGAGGAGGCAGAAGAAGAGGAAACAAACGAAGACGAAGAAGCTTGTAAGAATATAGGAACACACTAAAGATGAGGGAAAGATGGAAGTAAAACTCCATAGCATCTACTCACCATATTTTGCTTCCATTTGATGGAGTAGCATTTGGGTGCTAATCCACATATTCATTGACCAGGTAACGTAAAGCTGTAAAATATATACTCGTTTCCCTAACTAGTTGGAGTAAGTGACATTCATTCTATTTGAAGATTGAATTTGTACGTCGACAGGCTCAACTATCATGTGAACAAGCCGAGCGTGAATTTGGATTCGTCTTGAGCAAGGTCCGTCTTCATCTGTACAAGTTCGTCGACATCCCAGGTGGCCCACACAAATCTACCGTTCAAAAACCTCGCCTCTTTGCTCGCGGCCCATACTGTAAAATCTCCAGAGAGCCTAACATCGTCATAGACCAACCCAAGCTTGTCCACAGTGGGGCCGATCTTGCTTGCCATCGCGGTGCCACCAATGAGACCCGGGTGGATATGGATGAGCGTGATCTCGGGGTTCTCGTGATGGTAGTAGTCAAACATCCTGTATGCAGCAATCTTGGAAGATCGATATCCAGAATATCCCGACATAAAAGGGATGTGGATGACGGAGCTGGATATGTGAAGGACCGTCGCTCGCTCAGCTGCTACAGGGTGGAACGCCCGAAGGAGATTAAAGTTACCTCGAACAGATGTCTCAAAGCCCTGCCACCAATCCTCGGGGTCTGAGTCAACGATGGTGCCCAATTTGGGCAAATACCCGGCATTGGCAACCAGGATGTCTACCTTGCCGTTGATCGACGCGGCAAAGCATGCTGCTGCAGAGTGCATAGCTTTGGAATCCACTAGATCGACGGGATAAATCCACACCGCGGTGTCGGGCATTAGCTGCTGAAGCTCAGCTTTTGTCTCAAGTAAAGACTTCTCATTTCGTCCTAGTATGCCTAGGTTGGTGATACCAGACTCAGCAAAGGATCGTGAAATTGCAGCTCCTATCCCCGAGCCACCGCCACTGATGAGAGCGTTTTTCCCTTTCGTAGATAGTTCTGGTCGTTTGGGGGAAATCCTTGGGTAAGTGGCCTGATGCATGGTCCGGATCTCGGACTTCGACGACATCGCTGGTGTTCGGTTGGGCCAGTTTGAAACTATGTAAACTATATTGGTGCTGATCTCGTGAATGCGTTTGAATTCAATTATAAGTTCCACTTGGGAGATATTTATGGATATTCTGGCGCTTTGTTGCGAGCATTGCGGAAGGATTCATATCATCTGGGCTTCCAGGCGATGTACCTTGGAAGAAGCTGTTATTTCTAATCATCTTGGCTTCGTTACAGTGAGTTTATTTCTAATCTCACCTTTATTAAATCCTTCAATAACGTTATTGCTGTCAATAAAAGCAATCCTTTGGGCAGCCTGCCAAATATCGTGAGACGTGGCCATGGGGTACCAGGCATAACGTTATCGCTTGTCCAAACAATTAATACAAGGACCAGCCGACTTTGACACAGTATAAAATTTTCTAGCTCAACACAATTATTTGTTTTCTAGAGAGGTACCGCAGGATCATATTAGTGAACAATTATAAGCCTCAAGTCAATCACAACGAGGCAGCTAGGTCTCTAGCATCTCATGTCATGCGTAGTGAGGGGCCGGCACTAGGATGACTGACAAAGGTTCGGTAATGTATGCCGTCTAGATGTTCTGATTAACACTCAATTTTAATTGTAAAAATTGAGTCTAATGATAACCGTATTTTTAATTCTTCATATCTATGAAGCTCTCCTAGAGACTGAACGTCCGCGTTCACTTATACCATTGGTGCCATGTCAAAACTGGCTAATGTCGGGTATGTGGGGCTGGCCTCATTAATAATCACTCCCTCCGCTATAACGTTATCATGCTGACTAGGGCGCTTCTCCTTGTCCGTGGCTTCTTTCTCTCGTTATCCTACGCTATAATACGAAGTAACGTTATTGTTTTCTTATAAACCTCTTTACATGCAGTATTACAAAATGCCACCATCTAATACTAATCAAGAGCTGGGCGCTCAGCTTGTAAGTACTGATTCGTCTTCATACACACTCTACTAGCCTCATCCCGTGCGGACTTGGTAGGTTGGAAGAAATTCCACCAATGTAATTAATTTCTTCAATTCGTAATCGTGAAACTGACATTTTATTTAAAATCAAGTCTAAGCGCGAGAAGGGGATAATTGCTCAGCGCGAGTATAGGAAGCGCCAAAATTCCAAGTTCCAGATCCTTAAGGATGACAACCAACGATTGAGGAGCGCCATCCGGAAAATCCACCGCGCAGCTTCCAAAAGCGGGAACCATGACAAGGAGTTCTACGATGCCCTCTCAGAGGCAGCCGAATTAGCAGGGTTGGAGTTGGAGGAATCTGAGCCGACGACAACGGAAAACCCCAGTCACAATGGAGTCTCAGACTCCAATCAGCGGCCGCCATTGGATCTCTCGTTGGAGCGCCAGCCATCAACTAACCGCCCGGAGATCGATATTATATCGACTTCTCAGCAGCACCGTTCCTCCTCAAGCGTTCACCTGCCAATATGGCTTGACACAGACTACCTGGTCCGTATTTACGAAGCCCCCGCGGATGTGATGCCCTACCTCGGGGAACGCCTGCACACTTTGGCTGGCTGCCTCTACTGGGCCTGCACTCACTACGTGGTGTCGCTTTGGAAGGAGATTAAGAATATAGATCAGCCAAGCCTGTCTCACCAAAGCCGGCTGGACCGCATATTCAACCACTCGAAGCACCTCAGCAACCGCGACTTTCTCTTCTCAATGGCACAAGCTAGGCTCGAATTCCGCAAAAACGGATTCGTTACCCGAATCCACCCGCAAGATCACGTAAATGAAAGTAAAGCCCTGGTAACTGTGGACGAGAAGGTAAAGCAAGAATATGAGAACAAGAACGAAACCATACACTGGTGGAGAAGTCCAGAGGAAGTCGAAGCTTACATTAGACCGTTTTTGAACGCAGAGGAGTCGGCTCAGCTCCAGCAAGTCGTTGAGGGAAATGGATCCATATCTGCATTTGAAACATTTGCACCACTTTTCGAGACGCTCGCACATAATTTCGTGTGTTTTGGTCAAGGCCCTCGATGGAATTTGGTCCAGGTTTCGATGATAGTGGGGGCCTGGCTTCAGAAACGTGAAAGACAGTAGAGAATCAGCAGCGAATCGAAGGCGCCATCTTGGCCGCATCTAATCAATCACCTGCACCGAAGGGTTTTAGGTAGCATCTAACATGACTCGCTTTTTTCTATGGCGAGTAATCGAGTATATATTTTAGGCCAAGGATATTTCAACTTATTAAACATATGTACTGTGCCGTAATGAATTGTATGGCCAAAGCGAGAGAGACGGCATTTAAAATCGCGCCATGTACAAACAAATTTCCTTCGTCTATATTTCCAAGCTGGCAGACCTGGATATGTACTATCGTGCCTGAATATGGATGGCGTTAAAGCTTAAGAAGGGAAGGTACCGGGCTGGGGACCAAAGAATTCGCCGTCGGCAACAGTCAACCTTGTGCAGGCTGTGGATTCACAGCCCCTCTCCGGGTCGTTGCCAATCCAGTTCAGCTCAGCACCGGTGTAGCTGAGTGTGAAGAAGATGACAACGGCGGCAATTGCCACACCCGTCGAGAAGGCGGCGGACAAGACGTAGTTGTACTTGGTCCAGAACTGGAGGTATCTCTTGCGGATGTACACCCAAGAGATCCAGCCCGGGATCACGGCTGGCCACATGTAACCCATGTTGTAAGGAGACCAAATGTGACCGCCGGTGAAGATGACGACGGGGTGAATCTTGGTGATCCAGTGAGTCTTGGGGAACCTGCGGGTGGCATAGTAGTAGATGATGGGGAAAGCCAGACCGACGGGGAAAGCCGCCAGCATGGCAGTGTACTGAGCTCCCGCGCCCCAAACCTTGCGGGCGCCGAGAGAACCGAAGAGGATGGCGGCGGTGAAGTAGCTCTGGACACCAGGGCAGGTGAACTTGTCCTTTTGGGTGCTCTCGCAAATGTCGGGAATGTTCTTGATCTGGAAGTTCATGACACCAGTGCACACAAGGGCAGAGACGATGGCTGTGTTGCACATATTTTTAGCTAGAGTCCGGCTAGAAACAGGACTTGGATCGAAAACTTACTCGCAGCAGTTTGGCACCAGAAGGTCTGACGCTGGGGAATCTTCAGGTAGTGGCCAAGCTTCAAGTCGTTGGCAAAGTCGAGCGCGTGCGCGACGGTCACGTAACCGAAACCCTTGAAGAAGTTCATCTGAAATGGGGCGTTAGGGTGAAGCGCTTGGGGAAATTTTTGGGATACCACTCACAGCCAAACCGTTACCAGGTTGCCAAGCTCCACCAATGAACTCTGCCAAGACGTTGAACTCGACTTCGATACCAGTTGTAGCAAAGATGATGCCGGTAGGGATGGTGAAGATCAAAGCAAGGGCGATACCGAAAAACACAGTGCCGACGCTGGTGTTGGTAGGCCAACCTGCCACGGCAGCAACTCCCAGAGCGACGGCAATGATGTTGAGCATGAGATACCACCACTCTGGGACCTCACGGTAGGATTCCATCAGCTTGGTGTGGATGTCCTTGTGACCGTCGTGCTTGCCGTCCTTCTTGAAGCTCTCAAACAAAGACCTGAATCCGAGCTTGATGTCGTTCCAGTGGTAAAAGACGGCGTAGGAAATGACGGCACTGTAAACGGCAAAGAAAAAGATGCTACAATTTGTCAGCAATGGCGCATGTGCGCTTCACAGTAGGGACTTACTAGTAGGTGATTGAAGATGCAGCAATATACACCTGGCTGTAAGCCTGGTACTTCTCCTCATCAAGAAGACCCTTCTCATTGAGGATCGAAGAGACGTTGTACGTAGAACCAGTGTTGTCGAACATGGTGTTGGTGTTGATGGGGAAGTATCCGGTGTAGTATGTGTTGTTCCAGTACATGGCGATGATGGTGATACCACCCAGCAAAGCACCGATAAACATGTTGAAGGTGACGTGGAAAGGAACGACCAGGGGCTGGACGTTGTAGGTCAAAACATTCCAGTCAAAAGTGGGAATGGGGTTGAAGCCAAGACCCTTCTGAAGGCCAGTGATAGCGGTCAGGTTGAAGTTGTCGGGCGAGATCCAGGCCAGCCAGTTAAAGAGAGAGGCGGCTGTGACAATGTAGTCAGGGAAGAAGAACCAGACAAACATGGCGGCAAAGGCGACCAAGAAAAACTTGTATCGAGACATGTTGTACAGCCTCTTGAAGGGGCCGGGGACGGCGACATTTCCCTCTGCGAGTTGTTAGCAGCTTTCCCTTCATACTGGGTTTCCGTTCCTAGCTGACCATTGTGAAGAGACTGGTTAAGGGCCACAGTTACGAGCGAACGGGGCCAGATGCAGAAGGACGGGTAAACCAAGAAACGCCTCGTCAGTCCTGCAAGACCAAAACCCATCAAGTTCATGGACAACTAGAAATTATTAGCGGCGAATTACGCGCCGTGTTTTTAAACACTAGACTTACAGCCAAGCAGATCTGGAAGCCAAACGAGGCAGCAAAAGGCAAATTGAAGTACTTCTCCAACCAAGTCGTGAAAACGATGTATCGTGAATGAGGCAGACCAGCTGCTACATTGGCCATGATGGAAATCAACATGTGCTCCTTTTGGTTGAACTTGCCGGGGTTGATTTGGAGCTGCTCGCCAAACAGGGTAAATTCCCCGACGGGCATCCACTTCTCCCAAGCTTTGCCCAAGGGAAACGACAGCAGCTGCACAACCGCGGCATCGAGACGGATACTCGGCTGTCGGACAGAGAAGAGCTGGTTGATGAAGCTCAGAAGAACGACAAAGATCATGCCGATAGACCAGGCACGGATGGTGCCTGCCGGAGTCGAGGGGTCATCCTTGTTGCTCACAATACCTCGCACCTCGGCGTAGGGCGAGTTGATGGTGAGCAGAGACACTTCAGTCTTGACGAGAGAGATAGTTTCGGCATGGGCGTCGGGGTTTTCAAAGATGTCCGAGTGGTTGAGGAAGTCCTGGATGCGCACGATGGCATCTGAGTTGAAGTTGGGGTCGTGCTCGTGAAAATGAAGCAGGCTCTCCGCAAGCTACTTTAATGTTAGGTGGGCAAATTAGATTAACTCGGGGGGGAAAAAACTTGCCTTTTTAGTCTCCTCCAGGCTGAGGGTTTTTCCGTGTTCCTCTGCTTCGATGAACTCGTCCGCGTTGCACTGCAGCTGTCTCGCCTTCTCCTCGACAGTCTCGTTGATCTTCTCGCGACCCGAGTCGGAATCATCACCTACTCGCACCGGCTCGACCCCTTCCACGGGGTCGATCTTTTCTGTGATGGCGGCCATTGTATGTTAGTGTCCGGGGCACCTAGGTTGTGAGCTACGCCAGTTCAGAGTCATCAATCGCGAGGGCATTGGGCTTCGTTGGGGTCTGGGCACTCCTTATATTGGGGTTCTAGATACACTTCCGCTGGCTATCGGTCCATGCTACTCTACAATCGCAGCGGCAACGGGAGGGTTTGGCGATTGCGTGCTTGAACCTAGTCGGCGGCACCGACGCGGAGCGTGTGTTCGGGATATTTGACCGTTGCACATGGTGCCCCATTGTTGCCCGGATGCAACGGGGCAGAGCACCACCAAGGACGGATTGACAGCCCCAAACATGTATTCGTCTCCATTCAAACTGATAACGATTTTTTAGGTGCAAATCACGCCTTCCAGGGCGGCTATTTGGGTGCTGCAATCCTGTGTCTTGGCGTGCCCGGGCGCGCCAAGGGTAATCTCGCGTGTGTGAAGATTTTGTGAAGTCTCGCTGAGCCTCGCCGAGCATTTGACGCGCTTCCAGCTCTGCAGGGCGGGCTTTTGCGTATTCCACATCTTGCAGCATCTTTCGCTTCTTGCTAAGGCGGTTTTTAACTTCAAGATATCTCATGCTTGGCAATGTCTTATCTCAAAGAAGACTTGTTGCGACGACCAGATTCAGTCTGTTCTTCCGATGTGAGGGTCTCGCCGGACGCGTGGCCCCGTAGCTGGCACTTGCATGTATTTTGACTTTTCGAGCAAATGAATGGGGAGACAACCAATCATTCGAGGTTCCGCCAGAGACAACTGGAGTCTGATGGTTCATGTTTGTCAAGTCTTTGGAAAATAGCCCCACAGGTGATGAAAATCACTTCATTACCCAGCGCACCAGCATCCCTGTAACCATGTTAATAGAGTTAACCCCACGAAGTATACGTAACCTAAACGACCAGTGTGGGCCAGGGAAGCAATTGGCTTAGCGTGCAACCCGAGGCATATTTTGCGCCTGGTCCAAGTAGGGTCAGGTTCGCATGACATGGTTCATCATCCAAACTTCCAGACTCTTTCTGTCAATCTAGAACCTTGGGACCTGGATCCCAGTAGCAACAACCAGCTAGGGCCCGATGAGGCAGGTATTTTGGATTCGCTCCTATGAATTCGCCTCAAAATGTTCTTCAATTCGATCGGATACCCCGTGAACACTCAGCTGCAGCAGAGCGGAATCAGTAATTGGTCGTGCGACCCATGCCCAACAGCATCTAATCCCGCCGGTTTTAACGATGCTAGTTGCCTTCGGTAGGATGTTTCCAATCCTCTTCATCATTCAACGTTCAGGTTGGTGGCAAGATTAAGTCTTGTGCAGTGCCGCTGTGTCAGATTAGCCATGGTTCTTTGGTGGCTGTTCACGCCCCTAACAAAGTCAACCAAGCTGATCTCTCGGCTTCAGGTGCACGCTGATGAGGTCAATAAAAATATTGCTTCGCGGTTTTTCTACCTTTGTGATGTTCGTAAAATTAAGATAGCAGTCAGCATGTTGTCCATGGGACCGAGAAGATGAAGCATCATCACGTCATTGACTGCCTACACCGTCGAAGCGAAGCTTTTTTCAGCCGCTCTAGTCCCGTGGTCAAAGATTCGACTAGGGTTTATTTTTTTACTTTAATTCTGCTATTTTAAGTAACCCCACTTATTTTTTTCTCCCCCTTCTTGTTACTTCTACTGAAGAGCACAAGGTAGTTAACACAGAACTGGGTTGGGTGATGTTGGGGAAACGATGTCAAAAAACAAAGACTAAAAGATAAAAGAGATATATGGAGGGGGAGGGGGGGGGGGGTTCAAACTGGAAAAATGAGCCCCAAATGCTTTTTCTCTCCTCCTACTTTCGAATTGGAAAATACAGAAATTCTGAGATGCGGTGACCGTAGAGAGGGTAGCATTGACGAGCCTGCGGCATGTTTTTAGTTGGAGCTTGATAGTCAGTAAGCTACCAAATGCGTTCTATTTTGAAATAGAATAGTTTTGTATCCTGGTCGCTGTTTTGGGAGCTCGTGTTCGAGACTGTTGTATCTACTGAGGCTTTTGGGGGTCAGTTACCGAGAAGAGACAAATATTCGTCTTGGGCATCCTCGACTTTTCAATTTCTGGATTTGAACATGTCTGTGATCGGTATGGGCTTCTCGATGGGAGGCAATTGAATTTCAAGGCTGCAGCTATTTGCTGATGCTTTTTGGATCTCTGGTCAGGAGTCGCAGATCTTCGGGTTCTCAACCCATCAACGTCCATAAACTTCGGTCCTCATAGACGTAGAAGTCAATTCGGTAGCTATAAACCTTAGGATTGAAGTTGTTATTTTTTCCCCGGTGAAACCAATTGCACAGAGGGAAGAGCGGCTTTACACGTTAAACTCACACCTAGTTCACATACAATTACTGTATGCTACGTATGGGGCATTATCTTTCCCATTATTCTGCAGAGTGCTTTCAATTTGAATCTATCCTTATAAAGATTCATAAAAATGTACTCGGTTGGGGGGTTTTACCTATCGCGTTCAGAATTCACACGCACTTGCTAAGATAATATGGAAAACAAACAAAACTAGCTTGCTACCATTGTTATCATGAGTCACTAGTACTGTGGTCTAAAAGAACAAAAAATCCTGATGTTATTTCAATTCATCTAGTTTTATCGTCGGCCTGCAGAAAGCTCTTGTGGTTACGGTTTGGGACTGATCGAAAACGGATTTGCAGGTGCCTTTTCACGACTCCCATCTCCCTAGCATCGAGGCTGCAAAAGAAGAATTCGAGTGGTTCTAGGCCCTAATTAATCTCTTGAATGGTTTCGGCGAGCCTGACTATACTGATTCTCGCGGGTTGTTGCCCAGTTTAAGAGTTGGATCCCGAAACATGGGCATGGCTGTGAATTTATTGGTTGGACTATGAGCTGTCGGATGTCTAGAATTATCTGGTTTATTATATGAAATAAGTTTGGCATACAAGAGGCTTTGAAGTGGAGACAGAGGAAGATGGCGAGATGCGATGGGGTGTGCAGCAACGTGGGTGTTGGATGCCTCGGGGCTGATACGACGCAGCAATCGCTTGATTATTTCTACTTGGCATTCTTGCAAGTCTGAATAGGTGCTATCACTCATCCCTAGTGCTTCTATCAAGCACCTTAGCCGCAAAAGGCGCGGCCCATGCTGCACAACGAGGAGCCGAGCGTTTGATCTGGGCTAAGCCTTTATTGATAAGTCGTGAGATGCCATGGCCCACAGGTGCAACGTTACACACGCAGTTCTATCATTCGCCGGCATTCACCGTGGTTTGCGAAAAAAAAGAAGACTTCGGGCGCACTGAATCAAAGTGCTGCAACGCTGGAGAGGCCAATTAATTGTTCTGCCATTGTCTGGGTTTTGAGTACGGCGCCGGATATCTACTACCCTAACCGGATCTTGTGCGGCTCATGGTAGCTGTTAGCAACTCCCCGACAATGAAGATGGAACTCAATTGTTCTCTTTTTTTCCCTCTTCTTTCAATACCTCTATTCTTATTAGGGTTAATCTTAGTAAGTTATTAAACTAATTATTAAATTAATTTTCTATTTTATTTAAAAAATCTTTTTTAGAAATCTTTAATTAGATTTTTTGAATTAATTAAATAATTTAAGATTAATTTAATTATATTTTCTTAGTTTTTTATAAATTTTAAATCTTTATTT
>KV875251.1:0-23660 GCA_001879505.1 Calonectria pseudoreteaudii | reverse complement strand
TTTATATTATTAGTTTAGATTTTTTAGTTTTTGTAATATAAGTGGAGTAGCACTTACTTTTAGCTATAGTTTAACTATAGTCTTACTATATTAATATATATATAACTATATAGACTAAAGCTTATAAGCTTTAGTCTTAGAATATAGGAGATAGTATCTTATTAGTTTATCTAGCTATATTAATTATTATAAGATACTATTATAATTCTGAAGTTTCTATTATAGTTATCTAGGTTTAATATAGTATAAAATATAAAAAATACTTTAGAATATACTAAGAGTACTACCTAGAGCAATACACCCAAAAACCCCTCAATAACCCCCCTAAGAAACGATAGAGACCCGGGACAAAATAGCCCTAGTATCACAGAACAAAGAGTAACTATAGAGACTTGAATCAAAGAACTCAAAGAACTATAACTCCTCAAAGAATAAAAATAAGAACTCTTATAATAATTAACAGGGTATCTCCCCCAAAATACAGGGAATACACAGTTGAGACTGAGATAATAATCAAATAATTTATTATCTAGAGATAGAGAAGAGATTAAATTATAAAATATAAAAAATTTTATTTTATTTATTATAAGTTAAAGAAAGGAAGAATAGTTATAAGACTTATAGAGATTATTTAAGTTAATTTTTAAATAATATAAGAAAGATATAAAAAAAGTCTTTTAGATTATTTATTATTTTTATTTAGAAGGTAAGAAGAGATAGGAGTAATATCTTAATAAAAAGAAAGAAAAAGATTAAGAGAAAATAGAAAATAATTAAAAAGGTTTTAAAGAATAGATTTTTATTTTATTATATAATATAATTAATATTAAGATTATAATTATAGTTAGAATTAATATTATAAAATAATATAATAAATAGTTATTATAAGAATTTTATAAGTATTTAGATTTTTTAGAGAAATTACTTTTAAAATATACTAAAAAAGATAAAGTACTTTCTTTTTTTACTAAACTTTAAGAAAAATTATAAGATTATATTATTCTTAAGATAGGTATTTTACTAGAAATATAGACTAAAATTATTATATTAATTACCTAAAACTAGGTATTTCTTTTAAATAATTATAAGAGAGATTATAATAATAATTATAGACTATTAGACTATAAGTAATTAAAGAAAATCTCTTATTATTTACTATAATATAGAAAAGGAAATAAGAATAATTACTTTAATTTAAATTACTAACCTTATAATTAGTAATAAAATCTCTAAAACCCGGGACCTTATAATAATATACTATAATAACTATTATAAGGTAATATAACCTATTATAACTATAATAAACAGAGCTATATAAGTTATAATTATATTAAACCTTATAAACTAAGAAATAATACTCTAGGAAATAGGTTATATGTAATAGCAGTGGTGCTAATCACACACTAATATAATAGACTAATTACTACTATAACAAAAGATCTAATAGTAAACATAATCACTATATTTTACCCTATAATATATACCTATATATAACACCTAATCAGAATCCCTAACCTTACTAATATTATAACTATCCCCCTTTTTAAGGTAACTTATCCTAAGCTACTATTATACTATAGAGCTATAGCTTCTACCAGAGATCACTACCCTTTCTGGGGGGACTTTGCCCTCTAGTGCTATACTTGTGTACTTATATACTAGCTACCTCAGGAGCCGGTTTTTTCTAAGCTTAAGAGATATACAATAGATAAAGACCCTTAAGGTTATAGTTACTCTAGTAGCTTAGCTAACTAAGCTTGCTCCTGTAGATATTATTTCTTGTGAGTTCTAGTTAAAGGTAGGAATTAAACTTAGACCTTTTGTGATATTAGGACTTATAGTTTATATTTATTATTATAATAGTAGTAGTATTAATTATATATTGATATAATAGACTAGTTATTGTTATAGTAAAAGATCTAGTAGTAAATATAGTTACTGTATTTTACCCTGTGGTATATACCTGTATATAATGCCTGGTCGGGGTCTCTGACTCTACTGATATTATATTATAGCTATAATTACTTTTCTAACTATAACTAAGTAAAATATTATAAAGACTAAATATTATTTTAAGTCTTTTATTATAATTAATATCTAAAAATCTATTAAAATATAAATATATTTTAACTTATATATTAGTTATAATTTTATTTTAAAGGAATTTATAATAAAATAAAGACTATAGGTAGTCCAAGCTATTAAGTTTATATTATAAACTATAAACTAAAAGGTATTATATATATAGTAAGTTTAAAAAGTCTTTATTAAATTAATAGATTTTATAAGATATATATATACTTTTACTTATAATTATATTAATATTAAAAGTAATCTAAATCTAGAGAGAATCTCTTTATTATTATCTAATTTAAATTTTATTAATAAATATATTATTTTAAATTTTAAAAAGAAATAATTTTTTTTTAAGGTTAATAAGGTTTTAGTCTGTTCCTAAGAAGGGAATAAGAGCTTAATAAGATTAGAACCTTAGAGTAAGTATAACACAGGTAGGACAGCACCCACTTTTAGCCACAATTTAGCCATAGCCTCACCATATTAACACACACACAACCATATAAACTAAAGCCTACAAACTTCAGTCTTAGAATATAAGAGATAATACCTTATTAGCCTACCTAACTACACCAATCATTATAAAACACTATTACAATTCTAAAGCTTCTATTATAACTACCTAGGTTTAATATAGTACAAAATACAAAAAACACCCTAGAATATACTGGGAGCACTACCTAGAGTAATATACCTAAAAACCCCTTAATAACCCCCCTAGAAAACAACAGAGACCTAAGATAAAATAACCCTAATATCACAGAACAAAAAGTAATTATAAAAGCTTAAATCAAAGAACTCAAAGAATTATAACTCTTTAAAGAATAAAAATAAAAACTTTTATAATAATTAATAGAATATCTCCCCTAAAATATAGAAGATATATAATTAAAACTAAGATAATAATCAAATAATTTATTATTTAAAGATAGAGAAAAGATTAGATTATAGAATATAAAAGACCTTACTCTATCTACTATAAACTAAAGAAAGGAAGAATAATTATAAGACTTATAAAGATTATTTAAACTAGCTCTTAGATAATATAAGAAAGATATAAAAAAAGTCTTCTAAACTATTTACTATTTTTACCTAGAAAGTAAAAAAAGATAAAAGTAATATTTTAATAAAAAGAAAAAAGAAGATTAAGAGAAAGTAAAAAATAACTAAAAAAGCTTTAAGAAATAAACTCTTATCTTATTATATAATATAGCTAATATTAAAACTATAACTATAATTAGAATTAATATCATAAAACAATACAATAAGTAATTACTATAAGAATTCCATAAGTACTTAGATTCTTTAGAGAAATTACTCTCAAAATACACTAAAAAAGACAGAGTACTCTCCTTTTTTACTAAACTTTAAGAAGAACTATAAGATTATATTATTCTTAAAATAAATACCTTACCAGAAATATAGACTAAAATCATTATACTAACTACTTAAAACTAAATATCTCTCTTAAATAACTATAAGAGAAGTCATAATAACAACTATAGACTACTAAACTATAAATAACTAAAGAGAATCTCTTACTATTTACTATAGTATAGAAAAGAAAATAGGAATAATTACCCTAACCTAAATCACTAACCTTATAGCTAGCAACAAAATCCCTAAAACCTAGGACCTTACAATAATATACTATAACAACTACTACAAAGCAATATAACCTATTATAACTATAATAAACAAAGCTATATAAGCTATAACTGTACTGAACCCTATAGACTGAGAAATAATACCCTAAGAAATAAGTTATAACTATAACTGCCCCTCTAACTATAGCTGAGCAAAATACTATAAAGACTGAATATTACTTTAAGTCCTCTATTACAATTAATACTTAAAAACCCATTAAAATACAAATATATCTTAACTTATATACTAATTATAACCTTATCTCAGAAGAATTTATAATAAAATAAAGACTATAAGTAGCTCGGGCTACTAAGCCTATACTATAAATTATAAATTAAAAGGTATTATATACACAGTGAGTTTAGAAAGTCCCTATTAAATTAATAAACTCTATAAGATATATATATACTTTTACTTATAACTATATCAATATTAAAAGTAACCTAAATCTAAGGAGAATCCCCTTACTATTATCTAACTTAACCCTTATTAATAAATATATTATCTTAGACCCTAAAAAAAGATAATAGTAATATAAATAAATTTAAAAGAAAACTAAAATCTTATTACTATATAAGTTTATTAAAGTATATAGAGATAAAGCTAAGATATAAATAATTATATAAACACCCAAAGACTACCTAATCCTAAAAAATACTAAAAAGAGTCCCTTCTAAATAAAAGATATACCTAAAGAGATATATAAGTTCCTAGATATATTTAAAATTAACTAAATAAGTATATTACTAAGGTATAAAGTTATAAACCATATAATTAACTTATTACCTAACAAAATACCCCTATATAAACCTATTTACTTTCTTTCTTAAACTAAACTAAAAGAACTCTAAAAATACTTTTAAAATAACTTTAAAAAGAAATAAATTAAACTCTCTAAAAGCTTTATAAGAGCTCTTATCCTATTTGTCTTAAAGAAAGATAAGAGTCTATACTTATATATAGACTACTAGAGTTTTAATAAGGTTACAGAGAGGAATTAATACCCTCTACCTTTAGTTTCTGAGATCTTTAATTATATCTAAAGAGTAAATTATTTCTTAAAGATTAATATCAAAGATACTTATTATAAAATTTATATCAAAGAAAGTAATCAGTAGAAAATAACCTTTAGAACTTAATATAACTATTTTGAATACTTAGTTATACCCTTTAGACTAATAAATACCCTAATTACTTTCTAGAACTATATATACTAAACTTTATAAAAACTAGTAGATATAGTTTATATAGTATATCTAGATAATATTTTTATATTTTTGAAAAATAGGGAATTATATATAAAGTACTTTAAAGAAGTCTTATAGTAATTATATTAAATAGATGTAACAGTGTCTCACAATGATTGGTATAGCTAGGTAAGCTAATAAGGTACTATCTCCTATATTCCAAGATTAAAGCTTGTAGGCTTTAGTCTATATAGTTGTATGTATGTTGATATGGTAAGGCTACAACTAAACTATAGCTAAAAGTAAGTACTACCCTACTTATATTATAATTATCCTCTTTCTTTTATAGTATTATCTCTAGTAATAAGTCAGGGAAATATTTCTTACTTAAATATATTTTCACTGAGGTTTACCTATACTTTTAGTAAGGTCTTATAATAGTATAGGACTATTGTCTGTCTACTAGTTATCTATAGCTAAAGTAAGTATTTGTGATATACTATTTGTTATTGTGATTTTAGGTTTTATTTTTTTCTTGCTTTTTTTTCTTTTGTATATCTTCTTACTTTCTTCTATATTCCTCTTGTCTTTTACTATAATTACCTTCTACTTTTTTTTTTTATCTCTTTATATTATTAATATTATTTTTACTCTTTTTTCTTTTTAATTTTATTTATCTCTTTACTCCTTCTCTCTTATAATACCTGCTAATACCTCTAACTATATATACAAGGATATTAAGAAAGCCTAACACTTCTCACATACTATTACTTTCTTTACTAATAGTAATTAATATATATATTACTTCTAGACTACTAATAAAACTAATCTTGATACTCTTAAGACTAGGCTTTTTATTATAAAGCTTATTAAATATATTTTAATTACTTATAGTTTCTTAGACTCTATATCTATCTATTATAAGTAATATAGTACTTATAACAATACTTATACTATATAAGTATAAACCCTATTCTCTTTCTATATTCTACTATATAGTTTTATATTTTTAACTATTAATTACTTTAATTTAGCTCTTTTCCTAGTATTAAAGCTTATATCAATAAAGTTAACTAACTCTATACTTATATCGATATATTACTAGTTTATAATATTACTGACAATAATACTAAGTATAAAACTAAGAAGGAGAACAAGTATCCTTACTTTCTCACTTGGGTTACCTATACCTATCTAGTCGGTCTTACTATTGATCTGTGTATTGCTTTTGTGGTTATAGAGGTTGTACACTGTTAGGCCTACGGGCTAGTAGGTACTAAGGTTAAGTATACTACTATATATACTTTCTCTTGGGTTTCTATTACTTTTTACTGATATTTGTTTGATTTTAAAATGTTTCGGTTACTTACTATGACTATATTACTAAGTATTATTACCTTCTAGTAGTCTAGTACCTTACTCTTACTTTCTTAACTATATATCTCTTCTTTTTGTCTATCTTTAATTAAGTTTTACTAATATTTCTTTCTTTTTATATAAACTACTATTACTTATACCTACTAGGAGTAAACATAGATCTTACACTTACAATAAGGTAATACTAGCTTTGTGTCTTAGTCGGTTATATTATAAGCTTTCTATACCTAGGTTATTGAAATCTTTGATAGTAATAAGATTATTAATAAGTTAGTTACTAAAAAGTTTTTATTAGAGTTTCTTCTTAGTTCTCTTATTTAATTAAAAGTATTTCTTAGTTATACTCTCTTAGTAATATTAGCTATATTTAGGCTCTACCTATTTTTATTTAGCTCCTGTCTGTGTATATATTAGGCTTCTATAGCTAATATTATTCTAGGTAGTTTAGTTTAGTTTTAGCTAATAAATTAAAGTAATATCCCTTAATTTTATAGATCTATTATCTAGTATTTATATAGTTTACCTCTTTTATATAACTTATAGTTTTCTTTTTCTATATTACTTATATCTTTTACTTTTTACTTCCTTTTCTCTTAGGACTTATTATATTCCTAGATAGTATTTTATATATATACTATATCTCCTTCTACTACCTACTAATTATACTCTATAAGCTAGTTAGTCTATTTAACTAAATAATATATTTCTTTTCTTATTTATTTCTTATTTTTAATTATCTTAATCTCCTACTCTAGGTCTTTATTTAATAAGTCTAGTATTAAGAGGATTTTACTATATTTTCTTTTAGATAACTTCTATAATTCTAATAAACTTATATAGAATATATTATATAGTCTTATGTATTTTTCTAGTAATACTATCTTATATACTTACTACCTAATAACTTCTAATATTTATAATAACTTAATATATTTTAGAATTAGTTTTTTCTTCTTATTTTTAAACTTAATATTTTTAGTTAAAAGTTTAACTAAGTCTCCTACTTAGAACTTAAGTAATATATACTTTTTATTATAATATATAATTTACTTTTTAGTAGCTTCTTACTATTATTTCTCTATCTTTTCTTATAGGTCTCTAAGATACCTTACTCTATACTCTACTTCTAAGAGGGTAACTTATACTAGTTCTTTCTCTTCTCTAATATAGAAGTCCAGTTCATACCCAAAAAGTGCTTTATTTAGTAATATTTTAATTATACTACTCTTAGTATTATTATATATAAATTAAACTATTAGTAATAGATTTACCTAGTTAGTTTAGTTACTATTAATAAAACAACATAAATAATATTCTAATACCTAATTTATCCTTTCCATTTGCTTGTTGGTTTATAGGTAAAATACTATAGAAAGTCTCTTCTTTATCTATATTATATAGTATAACTCTCCCTAGAACTTACTTATAAACACAGGACCTCTGTCTAATACAATACCCTTTAGGGGACTATATACTAGCTTAACCTTTTTGTGGAAGATCTCTATAAAGTCTCTTATAGTTATTATTATAGATATTAGTAGGAATAGAGAGTATTTTATAAAATAATCTACAATTACCAATATTATATTAGCCTCTCCTTATTCTATGAGTACAGAAGGAAGTCTTATTATAAAATCTATTATAATTTTAGTTTAGAGTCCCCTTAGAATTAAGAGTGATTTAAAAGAGTTATAAAGATAATATTTTCTTACTATTACTCTTTAGTATATATAGTAAATCTATACTAATTCCTTGATATCTTCATAGATCCTATTCTAGTAGAATTTATATTAAATTAGCTCTTTTATACAATATTACCTAAAGTAATTTACTAATAGGTCTTTATAGTATAAACTTATAATTTCTTACTAGACTACTAAGTCCTTTAAGATATATAGTCTCTCTTTATACCTTAGGAAGCCTGTCTTATCTACCGACTAGTTGGGGTCTCGTTGTGGTTTCTCCTGCCTTATATGCTCTTTTCTTTCTTCTGTCTCTGTATCTTTTACTTATAAGTACCTTACTAGCTTTTCAAAAGACTTAGATATCTCCTTAGTTATATATTTTTCTCTAAATAATACTCTCTTTACTTATTTAGGTAGGGTATATTACTTATAATTAATAACTTCTTAAAATTAATTAGTCTATTACTTAAGATTTAGGCTTTTATTAATAGCTTTTCCCTCTATATAAGCTAGTGAGCTAATAATTACTTTACCTAAAGGGATCTTCTTATATTTAGACTAATATTACTTATCTCTCTCTCTCTCTCTTAGGGAGGTCTATTCCTATAGCCTCTTTATATAACTTTATAGTATCACTAACTATACTATTACTAGTTTCTATTTTAATCTTTAGACTAAGTCTAGATTCTCTAGAATTTTACTTTTATAATCTAGCCTCTTTGATAGTATATCTGTTGGGTTATTCTTTTTTATTTTATACTTAATCTTAAAATTATAAAGTATTAAATATATATACTAATAAGCTTATCTCTTATTTAGTTTTGTATTCTTTATAAAGGTTTATAAGTTCTAGTAATTACTTAAGACCTTTATAGATTTCATTGAACCTTTAAGATAATATTACTAATATTTAAAAAACTTAACTATTACTATTAACTCTTAGTCTAGTGTACTATAATTCAACTTAGCTCTTTTAAACTTCTAGGACTAGAATATAATAGGGTAATAATACCCTTCTTTATTAAGTTAGGATAGGATTCCTACTATTACGAATTTCGATATATCTATTTCTACCTTAGTTAGTAGCTTAGGGTCAAAATACTATAATAATAGAACTTCCTAAAATACTTAAATTAGATCCTGAAATACTTTAATTTCCTTTTTATTTAATTTTACTATCTCTTATTTCTTACCATCCTTATTTCCTTTTAATAAAGTATATAAAAGTACTATAATATTTGAGTATTAGTATATAAATTATTTATAAAAGTTATAAAACTCAAAGAATACTTAGACCTCTTAGTATATTATAAACTCTTTCTATTTTACTATTATCTTTACTTAGTTAAAGTCTATTAATACCCTAGTATTTAATAAGATAAACCCTAGGAATTCTACTTAATCTTAATAGAAAGTATACTTAGATAGCTTTATAAATAGCTTTACTTAATATAACTACTATAAGACTTTTTTAAAATACTTTATATATAATTCTCTATCTTTTGAAAATATAAAGATATTATCTAGATATACTATATAAACTATATCTACTAGCCCTTATAAAACTTAATATATATAGCTTTAGAAAGTAACTAGAGTATTTATTAATCTAAAGAGTATAATTAAATATTTAAAGTAGTTATATTAAGTTCTAAAAACTATTTTCTACTTATTACCTTCCTTGATATAAATTCTATAATAAATATCTTTAATATTAATCTTTAAGAAGTAATTTACTTTTTAAATACAATTAAAGATCTCAGAAACCAAGGGTAAAAAGTACTAATTCCTCTCTATAACTTTATTAAAGCCCTGGTAGTCTATATACAAGTATAGACTCCTATCCTTCTTTAGGATAAATAAGATAGGGGCTCCTATAAAGCTCTTAGAAGGTCTAATTCACTCTTTCTTGAGATTATCTTAAAAATATTCTTAGAACTCTTTTAGCTTAGTTTAGAAAAGAAAGTAAATAAGTCTATATAAAGGTATTTTATTAGATAATAAGTTAATTATATAATCTATAACTTTATACCTTAGTAATATACCTACCTAATTAATTCTAAATATATCTAGAAACTTATATATCTCCTTAGATATATCTTTTATTTAGAAGAGACTCTCTTTAGTATCCCCTGAGATTAAGTAATCTTTAAGTGTTTATATAATTACTTGTACTTTAGCTCTATCCCTATATACTTTGATAAACTTATATAATAATAAGATTTTAGCTTTCTTTTAAATTTACTTATATTACTATTATCTTTCTTTAGAGTTTAAGATAATATATTTATTAATAAAGGTTAAGTTAGATAATAGTAAAGGGATTCTCTCTAGATTTAGGTTACTTTCGATACTAATATAGTTATAAGTAAAAGTATATATATATTTTATAGAGTTTATTAGTTTAATAGAGACTTTCTAAACTTACTATATATATAATACCTTTTAACTTATAGTTTATAATATAAGTTTAGTAGTTTAGGCTATCTATAGTCTTTATTTTATTATAAATTCCTCTAAGATAAGGTTATAACTAATATATAAGTTAAGATATACTTATATTTTAATAGATTTTTAGATATTAATTGTAATAGAAGACTTAAAGTAATATTTAGTCTTTATAGTATTTTACTTAGTTATAGCTAAGGGGGTAATTATAGCTATAACCCATTTCCTGGGGTATTGTTTCTTAGTCTACAGGGTTTAGTGTAATTATAGCTTATATAGCTCTGTTTATTATAGTTATAGTAGGTTATATTACCTTATAGTAATTATTATAGTATATTATTATAAAGTCCCGGGTTTTAGGGATTTTATTACTAGTTATAAGGTTAGTAATTTGGGTTAAAGTAATTATTCTTATTTTTCTCTCTATACTATAATAAATAGTAAGGGATTCTCTTTAGTTGCTTGTAGTCTAGTAGTCTATAGCTGCTACTATAACCTCTCTTATAGTTATTTAAGAAAGATACCCAGTTTCGGGTAATTAGTATAATAATTTTAGCTTGTGTTTTTGGTAAAATGTTTATCTTAAGAATAATATAATTTTATAGCTCTTTTTAAAGTTTAGTAAAGAAAGAGAGTACTCTGTCTTTTTTAGTGTGTTTTGGGAGTAGTTTCTCTAGGGAATCTAAGTACTTATAGAATTCTTATAGTGATTACTTATTGTGTTATTTTGTGATATTGATTTTGACTATAGTTATAGCTTTAATATTAGTTATATTGTGTAATAAGGTAAGAGTCTATTCTTTAAAGCTTTCCTAGTTATTTTCTATTTTTTCTTGATCTTCTTTCTCTTTTTTATTAAGGTATTACTCTTATCTCTTTTTGTTTTTTAGATAGAGGTAGTGAACAGTCTAGAGGACTTTTTTCATATCTTTTTTGTATTATCTAGAAGTTAATTTAAACAATCTCTATAAGTCTTATAGTTATTCTTCTCTTCTTTAGTTTATAGTAAGCAAAGTAAAGTCCTTTATATTCTATAATCTAATCTCCCCTCTATCTCTAGATAATAAGTTATTCGATTATTATCTCGGTCTTAGTTATATATCTCTTGTATTTTAAAAGAGATATTTTATTAATTATTATAAGAGTTCTTATTCTTATTTTTTAAAGAATTATAGTTCTTTAAGTTCTTTGATTTGAGTTTCTATAATTATTCTTTGTTCTATGATATTAAAACTATTCTATCCTAGGTCTTTATTATTTCTTAGGGGGGTTATTAAGGGGTTTTTAGGTATATCGCTCTGGGTAATGCTCCTAGTGTATTCTAGGGTGTTTTTTGTATTTTATATTATATTAAATCTAGATAGCTATAATAGAAGTTTTAGAATTATAATAATATCTTATAATAATTAGTATAGCTAGGTAGGCTAATAAGATACTGTCTCCTATATTTTAAGACTAAAGTTTATAGGCTTTAGTCTATATAGTTATATATGTATTGATATAGTAAAGCTATAGCTAAACTATAGCTAAAAGTGGGTGCTGCTCTACCTGTATTATAATAGAACTATTTGTAAAACTATTTAAATATACTTTCTATTAAAATTAGGTAAAATTCTTAGGGTTTATCTTATTAAATACTAGGATATTAATAGATTCTAGCTAAATAAAGATAATAGTAAAATAAAAAGAGCTTATAATATACTAAGAGGTCTAAATATTCCTTAGGTTCTATAACTTTTATAAGCAATTTATATACTAATACTTAAATATTACAATACCTTTATATACTTTACTAAAAGAAAGTAAAGATAGTAAGAAACAAAAGATAGTAAAACTAAATAAAAGAGAAACTAAGATATTTTAGGATTTAATTCAAGTATTCTAGAAAACTCTATTATTATAGTACTTTAACTCTAAACTACTAACTAAGATAGAAATAGATATATTAAAATTTATAATAGTAAGAATCCTATCTTAACTTAACAAAAAAGAATATTACTACCCTATTATATTCTAATCCTAGAAGTTTAAGAGAATTAAGTTAAATTATAATATATTAAACTAAGAGTTAATAGCAATAGTTAAGTCTTTTAAATATTAGTAATATTACCTTAAAAGCTTAGTAAAACCTATAGAGGTCTTAAATAATCACTAGAACCTATAAACCTTTATAAAGAATATAAAACTAAACAAAAGATAAGCTTATTAATATATATATTTAATATCTTATAATTTTAAGATTAAGTATAAAACAAAAAAGAGTAACCTAGTAGATATACTATTAAGAAAGCCAGACTATAAAAACAAAACCCCAGAGAATCTAGACTTAGTCTAAAAATTAAAATAGAAATTAGTAATAGTATAATTAGTAATATTACAAAACTATACAAAGAAGCTATAAGAATAGACCTCCCTAAGAGAGAGAGAAAAAGATAAGCAATACTAGTCTAAGTATAGAAAGATCCCTTTAAGTAAAGCAATTACTAGCTCACTAGCTTATATAGAAAAAAAGGCTACCGATAAGAGCTCAAATCCTAAGCAATAGACTAATTAGTTCTAAAAAGTTATTAATTGTAAGTAATATACCCTACCTAAACAAGTAAAAAGAGTACTATTCAGAGAGAAATATATAACTAAGGAGGTATTTAAGCTCCTTAAAGAACTAGTAAAGCACTTATAAGCAAAAGATATAAAAATAAAAGAAAGAAAAGGGTATATAAGGTAGGAGAAACCATAATAAGACCCTAATTGGTTAGTAGATAAGATAGGCCTCCTAAAGTATAAAGAGAAACTATATATCCCAAAAGACCTAGTAGTCTAGTAAGAAATTATAAGCTTATACTATAAAAACCTATTAGTAGGCTACTTTAAACAATACTATACAAAAGAGCTAATCTAATATAAATTCTACTAAAATAAGATCTATAAAAATATCAAAGAATTAGTATAGACTTACTATATATACCAAAGAGTAATAGTAAGAAGATATTATCTTTATAGTTCCCTTAAATTACTCTTAATTCTAGAAGGACTTTAAACTAAAATCACAATAGATTTTATAATAAGACTTCTCTTTGTGTTTATAAAATAAAGAGAAACTAATATAATACTAGTAATTATAGATTATTTTATAAAATACTCTCTATTCCTACTAATATCTATAATAATAACTGTAGGAGACCTTGTAAAAATCTTCCATAAGAAGGTTAAACTAGTATACAGTCTCTTAAAAGGTATTATATTAGACAGAGATCCTATGTTTACAAGCAAGTTCTAGAGAAAACTATATTACATAACACAAATAAAAAAGAGACTTTCTATAGTATTTTACCTATAAACTAATAGATAAATAAAAAAGATAAATTAAATATTAGAATATTACTTATATTATTTTATCAATAGTAACTAAACTAACTAAATAAATCTATTACTAATAACTTAATTTATATATAATAATACTAAGAGTAGTATAATTAGAATATCACTAAATAAAACACTTTTTAGGTATAAACTAGACTTCTATATTAAAGAAGAGAAAGAACTAGTATAAGTCATTCTCCCAGAAGTAGAGTATAAAGTGAGGTATCTTAGAGACCTATGAGAAAAGACAGAGAAATAATAGCGAGAAACTACTAAAAAGTAAGTTATATATTATAATAAAAGGCATATATTACTTAAGTTCTAAGTAAGAGACCTAATTAAGCTCTTAACTAAAAATATTAAGTTTAAAAATAAAAAGAAAAAACTAATTCTAAAATATATTAGACTATTATAAATATTAAAAGTTATTAAGTAGTAAGTATATAGGATAGTACTATTAGAGAAGTATATAAGACTATATAATATGTTCTATATAAGTTTACTAGAGCTATAGAAGTTGTCTAAAGGAAAATATAGTGAAATCTTCCTAATATTAAATTTATTAAATAAAGACTTAAAGTAAGAGATTAAGATAATTAAAAATAAGAAATAAATAAAAAAAGAAATATACTATTTAGTTAAATAAATTAGCTAGCTTATAGAGTATAATTAGTAGATAATAAAAAGAAATATAATATATATATAAGATACTATCTAGGAATATAATAAGTCCCAGAAGAAAAAGAAACAAAAAGCAAAAAATATAAGTAACACAAAAGAAGAAAACTATAAATTATATAAGAGAGGTAAACCACATAAATACTAAATAATAGATCTATAAAATTAAGAGATACTATTTTAACTTACTAACTAAAGCTAAACTAAACTACCCGGAATAATATTAACTACAGGGGCCCAATATATACACAGATAGGAGCCAAATAAAAATAAGCAGAGCCTAAACACAGCCAATACCACTAAAAGAGTATAACTAAGAAATACTCCTAATTAAATAAAAGAACTAAGAAGAAACTCTAATAAGAGCTCTTTAGTAACTAACTTATTAATAGTCTTATTACTATCAAAGATCTCGATAACCTAAGTATAAAAGGCCTATAGTATAACTAACTAAGATATAAAACTAGTATTGCCTTATTATAAGTATAAGACTTATATCTATTCTTAGTAAGTATAAATAGTAGTAATCTATATAAAAAAAGGGAAATATTAGTAAAACTTAATTAAAGATAGATAAAAAAGGGAGATATATAGTTAAGAAAGTAAAAGTAAAGTATTAAATTACTAGAAGATAGTAATACTTAGTAATATAGTTATAATAAGTAACTAGAATATCTTAAAATCAAATAAATATTAATAAAAAGTAATAAAAACCTAAGAGAAAGTATATATAATAGTATATTTAACTTTAGCACCTACTAGCCTATAAGCTTAGTAGTATATAATCTCTATAACTATAAAAGTAATATATAAATCGACAGCAAGACTAACTAGATAGGTATAGGTAATCCGGGTGAGAAAGTAGAGATACTTATCTCCCTCCTTAGCTTTATACTTAGTATCGTTGTCAGTAATATTATAGACTAGTAATATATTAATATAGACATAGAGTTAGTTAATTTTATTAATATAAGCTTTAATACTAAAAAAAGGGCTAAACTAAAGTAATTAATAGCTGAAAATATAAGGTTATATAATAGAATATAGAGAAAGAATAGGGTTTATACTTATATAGTGTAAGTATTGTTATAAATGCTATATTACTCATAATAAATAGATATAAAGTCTAAGAAACTATAAATAATTAGAATATATTTAATAAGCTTTATAGTAAAAAGCCTAGCTTTAAAGGTATTAAAGTTAGCCTTATTAACAATCTAAAAGTAGTATATATACTAATTACTACTAATAGAGAAAATAATAGTATATAAGAAGTATTAGACCTTCTTAGTATCTTTATGTGTATAGTTAGGGGTATTAGTAGGTATTATAAGAGAGAAAAAATAGAGAAATAAGCAAAACTAAAAAAAAAAGAAAGTAAAAGTAATATTAATAGTATAGAGAGATAAAAAAAAAAAGTAAGAGGTAATTATAATAAGAGATAAAAGAAATATAAAAGAAAGTAAAAAGATATATAAAAGAAAGAAAAGTAAGAAGAAAGTAAGGCCCAAAGTTATAATAATAAATAATATATTATAAACACTTACTTTAGCTATAGATAGTTAGTAGACAGATAATAGTTTTATACTATTGTAGGACTTTACTAAGAGTATAAGTAAATCTTAGTGAAAATATATTTAAATAAGAAATATTTCTTTAACTTATTACTAGGAATAATATTATAGGAGGGGGAGGATAATTGTAATATAAGTGGGGTGGTACTTACTTTTAGCTATAGTTTAGCTATAGTCTTACTATATTAATATATATATAACTGTATAGACTAAAGTCTATAAGCTTTAGTCTTAAAATATAGGAGATAGTACTTTATTAGCTTACCTAGTTGTACTAATCATTGTGAGATACTGTTATAGTAAGTAGCTTAGATATATATTTTTCTATATAATAGTATAATAATTATAATAGTTATTAAAATCTAAAGATAAAGTAATAAGAAAACTCTTCAAATATTATATTCTAATACAATAAAATAATATAATAGCCTTCTTTTACTAAAGCTTGTGTATTTAAATACATATACATACACACACGTATATATACACTGTATAACTGCTAGTTAAAAAAGATATAATAAGCTGTTATTTATGATAGCAATACAGCCCCTAGTACTAAAGCTGCTGATCAGTATAGGTATTTTACACCTATTATAATAAGTTATAGTATTACTAATAGATATCTTAAAAGAAACTAAGAAATTTAAACTAATAATATTATAATAGCATCTCACAATAATTAGTACAGCTAAATAAGCCAATAAGATACCATCTCCTATATTCTAAGACTAAAGCTTACAGGCTTTAGTCTACATAGTTATATATATATTAATATAGTAAAGCTACAGCTAAACTATAACTAAAAATAAGTACTGCCCCACCTATATTACAATTATCCTCCCTTTTCTATAGTACTATCTCTAGTAGTAGGTTAAAGAAATATTTCTTACTTAAATATATTTTTATTAAGGTTTATCTATACTTTCAGTGAAATCCCACAACAGTATAAAACTATTATCTATCTACTAGCTATCCACAGCTAAAGCAAGTATTTATAATATACTATTTATTATTATAACTTTAGACCTTACTCTCTTCTTATTTTTCTTTCTTTTATATATCCCTTTACTTTCTTCTATATTTTTCTTATCTCCTACTACAATTACCTCCTACTTTTTTTTTTTATCTCTTTATATTATTAATACTATTTTTACTCTCTTTTCTTTTTAGTTTTACTTATCTCTCTACTCCTTCTCCCCTATAATACCTGCTAACACCTCTAACTGTATATGCAAAAATGCTAAGAAAGCCTAATATTTCTTATATACTACTACTTTCTCTACTAATAATAATTAGTATATATATTACTTCTAGATTACCAATAAAACTAACCTTAATACCCTTAAGGCCAGGCTTCTTACTATAAAGCCTATTAAATATATCTTAATTACTTATAGTTTCTTAGATTCTATATCTATCTATTATAAATAGTATAGTGCTTATAGTAATACCTATACTATATAAGTATAAACTCTATTCTCCTTCTATATTCTACTATATAATCTTATATTTTCAGCTATTAATTACTTTAGTTTAGCTCCTTTCTTAATATTAAAACTTATATTAATAAAATTAACTAACTCTATACCTATATTAACATACTATTAATCTATAATATTACTAATAATAATACTAAGCATAAGGCTAAGGAAAAAGACAAATATCCCTACTTTCTTACCTAAATTACCTATACCTATCTAGTTAGTCTTACTACTAACTTATATATTACTTTTATAACTATAAAGGTTATATACTACTAAGCTTATAAGCTAGTAAGTACTAAGATTAAGTATATTATTATATATACTTTCTCCTAGGTTTCTATTACTTTTTATTAACATTTATCTGATTTTAGAGTACCCTAGTTACTTACTATAATTATATTATTAAGTATTACTACCTTCTAATAGCCTAATACCCTACCCCTACTTTTTTAACTATATATCTCCCCTCTTTACTTATCTTTAACTGAGTTTTACTAATATTTTTTCCTTTTTACACAGACTACTACCACCTATACTTACTAAGAGTAAATATAAATCTTACACCTACAATAAGATAATACTAGCTTTATATCTTAGTCAATTACACTACAGGTTTTCTATACCTAGGTTATCAAGATCCTTAATAGTAATAAGACTATCAATAAATTAATTACTAAAGAGCTCCTATTAGAGTTTCTTCTTAGTTCTCTTATTTAATTAAAAGTATTTCTTAGTTATACCCTCTTAGTAGTATTAGCTATATTTAAACTTTATTTATTTTTATTTGGTTTCTATCTATATATATATTAAGCTCTTATAGCTAATATTATTCTAGATAGTTTAGTTTAGCTTTAGTTAGTAAGTCAGAGTGGTATCCCCTAATTTTATAGATCCATTATCTAGTGTTTATATAGTCTACTCCTCTTATATAACTTATAGTTTCTTTCTTCTATATTGCTTATATCTCTTACTTTTTATTTCCTTTTCTCCTAGAACTTATTATATTCCTAGATAATATCTTATATATATACTATATCTCCTTTTATTACCTACTAATTATACTCTATAGACTAGCTAGTCTATTTAACCAAATAATATATTTCTCTTCTTATTTATTTCTTATTTTTAATTATCTTAATCTCTTACTCTAAGTCTTTATCTAATAAATCTAATATTAAAAGGGTTTTACTATATTTTCTCTTAAATAACTTCTATAATTCTAGTAAGCTTATATAGAATATATTATATAGTCTTATATACTTCTCTAGTAGTGCTATCCTATATACTTATTACCTAATAACTTCTAATATTCATAATAATCCAATATATTTTAAAATTAGCTTTTTTTTCTTATTTTTAAACTTAATATTTTTAGTTAAAAGCCTAATTAGGTTTCCTACTTAGAACTTAAGTAGTATATACTTTTTATTATAATATATAACTTACTTTTCAGTAGCTTCTTATTATTATTTCTCTGCCTTTTCTCACAGGTTTCTAAGATACCTCACTCTATACTTTACTTCTAAAAGGGTAACTTATATTAGTTCTTTCTCTTCTTTAATATAGAAGTCTAGTTTATACCCAAAAAGTGCTTTATTTAATAACATTCTAATTATACTACTCTTAGTATTATTATATATAAATTAGACTATTAATAATAAGTTTACCTAATTAGTTTAATTACTATTAATAAAATAATATAAGTAATATTCTAATACCTAATTTATCTTTTCTATTTACTTATCAGTTTATAAGTAAAATACTATAGAAAATCTCTTCTTTATTTATATTATATAATATAACTTTCTCTAGAACTTACTTATAAATATAGGACCTCTATTTAATATAATACCCTTTGGGAGACTATATACTAGCTTAACTTTCTTATAAAAGATCTCTATAAAGTCTCCTATAGTTATTATTATAGATACTAATAAGAATAGAGAGTATTTCATAAAATGATTTATAATTACTAATATTATATTAATTTCTTTTTATTCTATAAGTACAAAAGGAAGTTCTATTATAAAATCTATTATAATTTTAGCCTAAAGTCCCTCTAGAATCAAAAGTAATTTAAGAGAGCTATAAAAACAATACCTTCTTACTATTACTCTTTAGTATACATAGTAAATCTATACTAGTTCCTCAATATCTTTATAGATCTTATTCTAGTAGAATTTACATTAAATTAACTCTTTTATATAATATTACCTAAAATAGCTTACTAATAAGTCTTTATAGTATAAGCTTATAATTTCTTACTAGACTACTAGATCCTTTAAGATATATAGTCTCTCTTTATACCTTAGAAAACCTATCTTATCTACCGACCAATTAGAATCTTATTATAGTTTCTCCTACCTTATATGCCCTTTTCTTTCTTTTATCTCTATATCTTTTACTTACAGGTACCTTACTAACTCTTTAAAGAGCTTAGATACCTCCTTAGTTATATACTTCTCTCTAAATAACACCCTCTTTACTTATTCAGGTAAAGTATATTACTCACAATCAATAACCCTTTAAAACCAATCAGTCTATTACTTAGGATTTAGGCCCTTATTAGTAGCCTTTCCCTCTATATAAGCTGGTGAGCTAGTAATTACTTTACCTAAAGAGATCTCTTTACACCTAAACTAATATTATTTATCTCTCTCTTTCTCTCTTAAAAAGGTCTATTCCTATAGCTTCTTTATATAGCTTTATAGTATTACTAACTATACTATTACTAGTTTCTATTTTAATCTTTAGATTAAATCTAGATTCTCTAGAGTTTTACTCTTATAATCTAGTCTCCTTAACAGTATATCTACTAAATTACTCTTCCCTACTCTATACTTAATCTCAAAATCATAAAATATTAAATATATATACTAATAAACTTATCTTTTATTTAGTTTTATATTCTTTATAAAGGTTTATAAGTTCTAATAATCACTTAAGACCTCTATAGATTTCACTAAACTTTTAAAATAATATTACTAGTATTTAAAAGACTCAACTATCACTATTAGCTCTTAGTCTAATATACTATAATTTAACTTAGCTCCCTTAAACTTCTAAGACTAGAATACAACAAAGTAATAATGCCCTTCTTTATTAGGTTAAAATAGGATTCCTATCATTACAAATTTCGATATATCTATTTCTACCCTAGTTAGTAGCCTAGAGTCAAAGTACTATAATAATAGAGCTTTCTAGAATACTTAAATTAGGTCCTAAAATACCTTAGTTTCCTTTTTATTTAGTTTTACTATTTTTTATTTCTTACTATCTTTACTTCCTTTTAGCAAAATATATAAAAGTACTATAATATTTAAGTATTAGTATATAAATCACCTATAAAAGTTATAAAACCTAAGGAATACTTAGACCTCCTAGTATATTATAAGCTCTTTCTATTCTACTATTATCTTTACCTAGCTAAAATCTATTAATACCCTGGTATTTAATAGGATAAACCCTAGAAATTCTACCTAGTCTTAATAAAAAGTATACTTAAATAGTTTTATAAATAACTCTACTTAATATAACTACTATAAAACTTTTTTAAAATACTTTATATATAATTCTCTATCTTTCAAAAATATAAAAATATTATCTAAATATACTATACAAACTATATCTACTAACCCCTATAAGACTTAATATATATAACTCTAGAAAATAACTAAAGCATTTATTAATCTAAAGAATATAACTAAATATTTAAAATAGCTATATTAAGTTCTAAAAGCTATTTTCTACTTATTACCTTCCTTAATATAAATTCTATAGTAGATATCTTTAATATCAATCTTCAAAAAGTAATTTACCCTTTAGATATAGTCAAAGATCTCAGAAACCAAAGGTAAAGAGTACTAATTCCTCTCTATAACTTTATTGAAACCCTAGTAATCTATATATAAGTATAGACTCCTATCTTTCTTTAGAATAAATAGGATAGGAGCTCTTATAAAGCTCTTAGAAAGTCTAATTTACTCTTTCTTAAGGTTATCTTAAAAGTATTCCTAGAGCTCTTTTAACTTAATTTAAGAAAAAAAGTAAATAAGTCTATATAAAAGTATTTTATTAGGTAATAAATTAATTATATAGTCTATAACTTTATACTTTAATAGTATACTTACCTAATTAACTCTAAATATATCTAAGAACTTATATATCTCCCTAAGTATATCTTTTATTCAAAGAGAACTCTCTTTAATATCTTCTAAGATTAAGTAGTCTTCAGGTATTTATACAATTACTTATACCTTAGTCCTATCCTTATATACTTTAATAAACTTATGTAGTAGTAGGATCTTAGTTTTCTTCTAAATTTACTTATATTACTATTGTCTTTCTTTAGAATCTAAGATAATATATTTATTAATAAGAGTTAAATTAGATAATAGTAAAGAGATTCCCCCTAGATTTAAATTACTTTTAATATTAATATAATTATAAGTAAAAATATATATATATCCTATAGAGTCTATTAGTTTAATAAAGACTTTCTAAACTCACTATATATATAATACCTTCTAACCTACAGTTTATAGTACAGACTTAGTAGTCTAGACTACCTATAATCCTTATTTTATTATAAATTCCTCTAAGATAAGGTTATAACTAGTATATAAGTCAAGATATACTTATATTTCGATAGATTTTCAGGCATTAATTATAATAGAGGACTTAAAGTAATATTCAGTCTTTATAGTATTTTACTCAGCTATAGCTAGAGGGGTAGTTATAGCTATAACCTATTTTCTAAAATATTATTTCTTAATCTACAAAGTTCAGTATAGTTATAGCTTATATAGCCCTGTTTATTATAGTTATAGTAAGTTATATTACCTTATAGTAGTTATTATAGTATATTATTATAAGGTCTTAGGTTTTAGAGATTCTATTACTAGTTATAAGGTTAATAATTTAGGTTAAGGTAATTATTCCTATTTCCCCCTCTATACTATAGTAAATAGTAAAGGATTCTCTTTAATTACTTATAGTCTAGTAGTCTATAGTTACTACTATAACCTCTCTTACAGTTATTTAAGAAAAATACTTAGTTTCAGATAGTTAATATAATAATTTTAGCTTGTGTTTCTAGTAAAGTACCTGTCTTAAGAATAATATAATCCTATAACTCCTCTTAAAGTTTAGTAAAAAAAGAGAGTACTCTATCTTTTTTAGTATATTTTAAAAATAATTTCTTTAGAGAATCTAAGTACTTATAGAATTCTTATAATAACTACCTATCATATTATTTTATAATATTAATTCTAATTATAATTATAACTTCAATATTAGCTATATTATATAACAAAATAAGAGTCTATTCCTTAAAACCTTCCCAATTATTTTCTACCTTCTCTTAATCTTCCTCCTCCTTTTCATCAAAATATCACTCCTATCTCTCCTTACCTTCTAGACAAAAGTAGTAAATAACTTAGAAGACCTTTTTCATATCTTTCTTATATTATCTAAAGATTAATTTAAATAATCTCTATAAGTCTTATAACTATTCTTCCCTTCTTTAACTTATAATAAATAGAGTAAAGTCTTTTATATTCTATAACCTAATCTCCCCTTTATCTCCAAATAATAAATTATTTGATTATTATCTTAATCTTAACTATATATCCCTTGTATTTCAAGAGAAATACCCTATTAATTATTATAAGAGTTCTTATTCTTATTTCTTAAAGAATTATAGTTCTTTGAGTTCTTTAATTTAAATTTCTATAGTTACTTTTTATTTTATAATACTAGAGTTATTCTATCCCGGGTCTTTGTTATTTCCCAAGGGGGTTATTAAAAGGTTTTTAAGTATATTACTCTAAGTAGTGCTCTTAGTATATTTTAGAGTATTTTTTATATTTTATATTATATTAAATCTAGGTAATTATAATAAAAACTTTAGAATTATAATAGTATCTTATAATGATTAGTATAACTAGGTAAGCTAATAAAGTACTATCTCTTATATTCTAAGACTAAAGCTTATAAGCTTTAGTCTATATAGTTATATATGTGTTAATATAATAAGGCTATAACTAAACTGTGGCTAAAAGTGGGTACCGCTCTACCTGTATTACAAATATAAAGTATACTATAACTAATAATAAGTAATTCTATAGAGAGTTTTTAATATTA
>KV875250.1:778586-804558 GCA_001879505.1 Calonectria pseudoreteaudii | reverse complement strand
AAGTAAATTATTAGATCTTATTATTTTATATATAGATTTTCTTTTATAAGTTTTAACTTCTTCTTTTTATAAAAGTCTTTCTAATTAATTATAATATAATTAAGATATTTATTAAGAGTATTATTTATACTTTCTCTGACTATACTCTCTTTTATCTAATTATTATCTTTAGTAATAAAGCTTTTCTATTAAATAGTATATTTATAGATAGCTTTTACTCCTCTCTTTTATAGTCTATAGCTAATAATTCTATTTACCTCTTAGATATTATTACCTATTATTTTATTGATTATAATTACTTTAGACTCTAGAGTAATTCTTTCAAATAGGTCCTTATCTTACTTTAGCTTATATAGTTATAATATTGATATAATAGGATAGATTCTCTAGTAATTTAGGAAGTTAAGTTTAACTATTTACTTATAGACTTTATAGATTATCTTAAAAAGTCTAGTATATATAGGTAATTATTTATATTTTAGCTTATTAAATAAGATATATCTTTTATAGAAGTATAAATATACTATATCTTTTTTATTAAATTTAATAAGATTATATATATTATTATATCTTATCTTAGATAGAGTAGCTAATATATCTATAATAAATATTATTTCTTTAGAATATAGTTTTTATAGGTTTTTAAGTATTTCTAGATTTATCTCTATTTCTTTTAATCCTACCCTTAATATCATTTTAATTATATCTATTAATTTAAACCTATAGATTAATTTATTAGAAGCTCTTCTAATAGCTTTAGAATATCTATTATTAAAGTTAAATTAAATTATTAAGAGAACTTTTACTTATAAGAGCTCTGGGTTTATTATTATATAGTATTTAATTACTACCTTAACTATCTAATTTTTCTATTTATTAGTCTTATTTATTTGGGAATAATAGGTAGTTAATCTAAGTAGTTTAATGCTAAGTTAGGTGAAGATAGCCTTCTAGATATTGCTTGTAAACTTAGGGTCTTTATTACTAAGGATTTAGTAAGAGATACTTTAGTTATATAAAAGTAATACTTATAGGATAGCTTATGCTCATTGTTCTACTGTATATATAGTATAACCTAAGATAAGTATTGTCTTTTTTGAGAAGAGATATATTATTATATATAATTAGTTTAAGATTTTATAGTTTTTTATCTATTATATTATTCTTTTTGTACTTACTTCTAGTATATCTATAATAAAATCTAGTACTATTATATAGAAAGAATATAAATAAATAAGTATAAACTATATCTAGTCTAGAGTTAGCTATCTATTAATCAAATTTTCTTTATAAGTTAAATAAAATAATATAAACTTTTATATAGTTTTTATTATTTAATAGAAATATATATTACTAAGTTCTATTATTATATAGTTAATTCTAAGGTATTATTTTTTGTTATATGTTTATACTAGGAATTCTCTGACTATTAGTCTAAGAATATATATCTTTTTTCTATTAGATCTTCTTATATAGTAAAAGATTTTATCTTCTACTAGGAACTATAGTAGAGAGCTTTTATTTTGGTTTTGCCCTTCCTTTAGTTAGAGTTACTATAGATACTTTTAGATCTTACTTAGTTTTAGATCTTTATTATATCTTCTTATTATATTTCTTTATAATTTTAGGTCTATTATTAGTTTAAAGATTTCAGCTTATAGAAAGTAAATATATATTTCTAGCTTATTGAAGTTACTGTTTTTTATTTCTCTGTAGTATAACTCCTCTATAGGTAAGTATAAGAGTATATCAAAGATAATATTTAAGGTATCTAGTATATAAAAGATCTTAAGGTTAAAAGTAGATAAATAGTTAATATATTTAGTTAGTTTAAGATTTACTTTATTTAGATCTATAGTATTTAGTAATATATATATAAGTATATTTTTGATTATAGTATAGTTAGTAATAATATTAATAAGTAGATAGTTAGATTATACTATCTTCCTAAGTTTCTGTACTACCTATATAACTACTATTACTTTTACCTTTGTGGATTTATATCTCTATTTAACTTTTAAAGTTAACTTTAATAGAAATATAATTAGTTTTAGTTTTTTTGCTAGTATATCCTTCTCTAAGATACTTATACTATCCCAGTTAACAGTAAGTTAGAAGATATAGAGTCTGAATCCTGTTTTATAAGTGTTTAGTTTAAAGAATAGTAGATATTTTAGATTAAAATAGTAAAGTAATAATTAAGTACTAAAGAATTTTTTTATATCTTTAAATATTATTCTCTTTTTCTTATTTAGTATAAATATTAATAAGGATATTTTTACTTTTCTTGTGTATTTTATTTATTTTATTTAAATAATTCTTTTAGTATAGGATTAATATAATAAGATAGTCTTTTAGTCTTAAAGTAGTTTAATTTATATATTATACTATAAAATCTTATTTCATAAAAATCCTACTATTTTTAAAAAAATCTTAAGAGATATAAGATCTATTAATATACTTATTTTAGTAAAAACTTTTAATCTATCACTTATCTTATAGATTCTGCTTCTATCAATAATAAATCCTAATAGTCAAATACTTAGAAATACAAAAAATAACTTTTCTATTGAAATATATAGTCAATTTTTATATATTATCTCGAGGACGATTTCGAGGTATTTAATATATTCCTCTAAGCTATTAAAAAAGATGACTATATTGTCGATATAGACTCGAATAAAGTATCAGTACTTTCTGAAAATTCGATCTATATATTATTAACTGAAAGCTAAAGTATTTTTTATACCTATAAGTACTATATTTAATACTTCTAGCTCTTGATTTAATATAATAATTATTTGATTTTAGTATAATTTGTATATTGGGAGCTAGTGGAAGAATCCTATAGTATTTATTAATAAGAACTATTACTTATTATATATATCTACTATTATATCTAACTAATCTAATAGTAAATATATATTAGGTATTATTAATTTATTAATAAATCTTAGATTAATAATAACTTTACTTCTCTTATAATTAGAAGAGTCTTTATAAATAATAAATATAGGGTATATAATTGTAGTAGCTTTTTCTATAAAACTTATCTTATTGGATTTATATAGTTTCTTGTATTTCTTATCTAATAATACTCGATCTTATACTCTTAGTAAGTATTTTCGGGTAATTTTCTTTATATTTTACTATCTATCTATAAATTTAATTTTTATTTTTAGTTCTTTTAGTATTAGTATTATACTTCTATTCCTATAGATATTGAATTTATTAATTAATTTAATAATTTTACTTAAAGCTTCTAGATTAATACTTAAAATATTTACTTTAAATTTATTCTAGATTATTAAGATCTCTTTAGACTAAGTGATTCTAAACCTAGGTATATTATTATTAACTTTCTTAGTTTTAGTTTTATTTGACTTTTTAATCTCTATTTTAAATATTTTAATAAAATTAAAAGATTTATCTTAGAGTTATCTATAATTAATATTTTCTGTTATTAAGAATATATATTTTTAGCCTATATAGTTTAAGATTCTTCCTAGCTTCTTATATTTCTAAATTATAATAGGTTTGTCTGTTATATTATTGAATTTGACTAGCTTTAGGGTAAGATAGTTAATAGTTATAGTTATATACTCTAGCTTCTTTAGTTTAAAGTAATAAACTTTATTTTCTCTTTCAGCTATATAGTATTCTCTAATATTTACTTATTTTACTTTAATAAAAGTATTGCTATTTATAGGTATATTAACTATTCGGATATTAGTTACCTTTTGGTTAACTAGCTAAGTGTATAGTTTAAGTATTCTTACTTTGGTAGTTATACTCTTTATGGATCTAAAAGTGATTTTTGGGTTAATAAAATTGACTTTAACTCTATATTAGTATAAGAAGTTTGTTTTTAAAAGAAGTTTTAGTACTAGGTTTTCTATTATATTAGTTATTATTGTGAAGTATGCTTTTACTTTCTCTTTATTGATATATCTAGGGATATAGAAGTTGAAAATAGCTTTCTAGGTAATAGTTATACTAGATCTAACTCTATTTACTATCTTTAGTAAATAAGATTTTATAGAAATATTCTTAGTATTTTTCTCAAATTATTATTAATTAATTAAGATAGTAATTATCTTAGTATTAAAGTATATATAGTTAGATTTACTTTAGTTAGTAAAGTGTATATCGATTCTTAGGTAAGTGTTTATCTTGGTTTTAAGGGTTTCTTTTATATTAAATCTCCTAATAGCTTTAATAACTCTTCTTTTGGTTTTACTCTACTTATTGATATTTTTAGGGATTTCTTTGTCTTTATCTATATAAAAGTAATTGATAAATACTAATTCTTTAGCTTCTTTAGTTAAGGTAAAGTTATTATCTAAGCAAGTAAACTCTTCTTCTTTCTTAGCTATTATAATATATCTTATTTTCTAAAGTTCCTCTTATTTTACTTAGTAATCTCTATTATTATTATATAATATTACCTCTATATAGTAGGATTTATTTATAAGAAACTTCTATTATTAAAATCTCTAAAATTATTAGGTAAATAATTACTTATCTTCTTACTTTACTTAGGGTTTTTAGTTTATTTTCTCTTTTTATTATTTACTTTTTAACTTTTAATTATCTAAACTTTACTTTTAGAAAGGTTAAAATTACTTATTAAATAGGTGATTTTATTTAGTTTAAGATTAGTTATACTATAATCTAAGTTACTTATAGTAATCTTATAATTTACTTTAGTTTACTTAGTTTTGATTTTCTTTAGAGTTATTACTAGCTAAATATACTTTTCTAGTTATTCTTTTTATAAAGAAAAAGTTTCTTTTGGGATATATATTATTTAGTATTATCTGCTTTTTTATATTAACCTTATTTAATTAATCTGACTTTCTATTATTATATTTTAGCTCTATATACAGTGATTTTAGTTCTAGGTTTAGTTTACTTTATAAGACTTATAGTAATATTAAGTTTAAAATTATACTTTGTACTCTAGCTATTTAAAAGACTTTTATTATGAATTTTTTAAGAGATTTATTATTCTTAATCTATTCTTTTAAGTAAAATACTAATTAAAAGTATTTAATTATATCTTCTATTCTGATACTAAATTGTTTATATAGAGTAATAAGAAATATAGAAATATTATTATTTAGAAATATATTCTATTTCTTATTATCTAGTTTTCTATAATACTAATCTATAGTATTTTCTCTAAAGAGAGTTAATACTTATTATTATATATATTTATATTATACTAGGTTATTATTATCCTAATAAGTATTAAAAGATTTAATCTATATATCTATATTATGAAAAACTAATTATTTCTCTTTATATATTATTTCTTGTAAATCAAAGCCAACTTTTTCAGTATCTAGCTATAAGAAACCGATATCTGTTAGTTTGTTTTTGCTATCTGTGAATAGAGTGAGAAACCTTTCTCTTCTAAGTATTTTAAACCTCTTTCTAATCTTATCTTTTGGGTATCTCTTAGTTAGTTTTAGCTAAGGATTAAAAAAAGACTATTTAAAGTTTATATTAAATAATATATAATTTCTAGCTATTCTTCTTATTATTAAGATAAATTTATCTTTTATACTAAAGTTAACTAGAGTTAATTCTACTTTTGGTTTTACTTTCAGTATATAGTATAGAGTTAATACTAGTAATATCGGTCTTTAATAAAAGTCTTTTCTAAGAGAGTTTTATAATATCAATAGGATCTTAAAAAGATTTTATTCTTATTAAGATAAAAATCCTTATTAGACTATCTACTATATTATTCTTTACTTTCTTTTTAAGTTACTTAAAGTTATCTTTTAAAATGTTTTAAATAATAATAAATCTAGGTTATTTTAGGGTAGAAATGGTAATAGTATTAGTTAAAAGTTTATATAATATTTTTGTGAGTATAAGAATTGATATTAGGCTTATAGTAGATAATAATATAGATATGGTAGATACTATGTTTCTTAGGGTAAATACTCTTAAAAGGGGTATTATTCTTATTATTGTAATATTAAGTTCTAGTATTTTAGCTCTTAGCTAAGTCTTTTTAGTTTTATAGAGTCTTTCCCTTTCTTATTGTATACTAGGTCTAGTAATTCTAGTAAAGGTTCTTATAGTCTTATAGTAATATTTATAAAGTCTTTATCTTTAGAGTCTTTTTAAAGATATATATTAATAAGATTTAGTTTTATTATCTTTAGAGTTATTACTTTTATTATAATCTCTTATAATTAGAAATACTTTAGAGTTAAATATTAAAAGTCTTTAACTTTTTACTCTAGAGAATATAGTTTTATCTAACTAAAGTATAATCTTATTACTTTACTAGTCTTATTTAGCTCCTAGTATAATAGTACTTATATATCTTAGTATTTAAAGGTTTTCTATACTCTATAATTACTAATAATAACTCTAGATCTATCTAAAAACAGGGAGTTTACCTAATAGATAAACTAAAATTCTTATCTAGTAAATTCTTAAGGTTTTTTTAGAGCTCTTAGAATACTTCTAAAGTTCTTAGAATTATTTTTAAAAGATAGACTACCTTTTTCTTTAAATATTATTTTTCTTATTATCTTTAGTTACCTAGTAATCTTCGGGGTATTGTTAAGAGAAGCTAGTCTTTTATAAGAATTATCTCTTAAAGGTAGTTAATTAGTCTTTGAGTAATTACTATTATTTATTATTATTTATTTAAATAGTAGATTATATAGTGACTTTAGTGGATTTACTTTTGTAATATATATAGAAGATTAGTATTATAAGGTATAGTATTTATAGTTAATATAAGACTTATAGTATTAATATCTATAGGTCTAGTAATATAAACTGAATTACTCTTAATTCTCTATCTAAAGTAATAGATTTGCCTTTTAAAAGGACTAATCTATTATATGACTAAATGTCTATTTAGGCTATATAATACTATATTAAGACTATTATTAGTAATATTTAAATAAGGTCTTTTTTTTTTATATATAATAATTACTTTATAAGCTTTTAATATAGGGGTTTTATAACTAGTCTTTTAATTACTTTAGTATTTACTATTCTCTTATATCTAACTCTCACAAAAATTACTATAAACTCTATTTATTATCTATTATTAATATCTCTTCTATATAAATAGTCTATAAGTAATCTATAAGTCCTATAGAGTTTTTATATACTCTAACTACTACTTATTAGGTTCTCTTCCTTATCTTTCTAAATATATTAATAACCTAGGGAAAAGATATAAAAATTAAAAAATTATAAAAATTAGCTTTTATTAAGAGATATTAATAAAACTAAAGAGAGTATATTAGTTTCTATAGATAAGTATAGTTATATTATAAAACTTTAACTTAGTAAGTACTTCTAGACTACTTACTAGATTACTCTTATCTACTCTCTATTACCCGGGATTTAACTAGTAGAGCTCTACTATTCTTATCTCCTTATATATATTTATAGTATTTCACTCGAAAGTTAGGTAAGTATAAAAGAATAGCTATTTATATTCTTTTAGTTTAGTTATCTATTATTAGATTAACTACTCTATTAATTATATTTATCTATCTATCTATTTTTCTATAACTTCCTACTATATTAAGACTATTATTAGTAATATTTAGATAAGATCTTTTTCTTCTTATATATAATAATTACTTTATAAGCCTTTAATATAAAGACTCTATAATTAATCTCTTAATCACTTTAATATTTATTATTTTCTTATATTTAATTTTTATAGAAATTATTATAAACTTTATTTATTATTTATTATTAATATCTCTTCTATATAAATAGTCTATAAGTAGTCTATAAGTCTTTTAGAGTTTTTATATATTTTAACTATTATTTATTAGATTCTCCTTTTTATCCTTCTAAATATACTAATAACCTAGAGAGGAGGTATAGAAATTAAAGAATTATAAGAGTTAATTTCTATTAGGAGATACTAATAAAACTAAGAAGAGTATATTAGTTTCTATAAGTAAGTATAGTTATATTATAAGACTTTAACTTAGTGAGTACTTCTAGATTACTTATTAGATTACTCTTATCTACTCTCTATTACCTGGGATTTAACCGGTAGGGCTCTACTGTTCTTATCTTCTTATAATTCTATTGTATAACTCTAATTGTATGCTACCTCTGTGGCCTGGTTCCTTGTTGAGCCTGTAGCTTGTTTTTTTTAAAAGTTAGATTTAAATGGTAAAAATGATTATGCATTCTTTATAATACTTAAGTATTTTATTTTTATTTGATTTGTAGAAGATATTTATTTGCATATTTCTCCTCCTTCAAAAAACTTTCACTTCTGGATCTTTAACCAGTGCGATACCTTTCCTACCTCAATAAGAAGAAAGTTAAAGATTTCTCAGTACTTTTCTAATACAATGCGTACAAAGCATATTTACATTTAAACATGCAAGGATTGTGTCAACGCATAGAGTTTCACCACTTTTCCTAAAAAGGAAAATGGCATTTCCCCTTAGGAAGAAAAGCGCACTAAGCCTCAACTAATCCCTACCTAACTAATCCCTGCCTACCTGACCGTTAACTGTGCATTTCCGCAGAAAGGCACGTATTAGGTCTCATCTACTCGTGGGTCAGTCTGACACAGCTGACGAATGGCGCTAAGATACGGCTATATGGCTACAATCCAAGGAATACAAGGTTCACAAGGAGACGACAACACATGAATACTGTTGGAATACGGCCTGGGTGGTTCGATCACGGGTCCTTTTGTCTGTTGAGGGTCCGATACGAAATTGACGACGTGATCGATTGAGGTCTGAAACTGACCCTCTCACTGTGTAAGCTATTTTTCTGGTCTTATGTGGGTTTTAGTCATGTCCATCTAGCTGTGCGGGGGGCAACTCTTGATTGAACGGAAGCCTCGTGATCGAATTACCTCGGCCGTGTCCGACAAGGACTCGAGAGCGCGAGAACAGAGCAAGGATCTCTCCCAAGGCAATGGTTTTGAACTTTAAAATTTTGCAAATCGTGCTGCTCTCTTTTATTTAGAGCAATAATAGCCCTTATTTCTCACTCACCAGTACACTCACTTCCTTCCTCTTCATTGCACATTGTATTAGCATAGAAAATGACGACCAGCACCCTCGACAATTCTGCCATTGCCATCGTCGGCTATGCCTACAGGGCTCCTGGCGTCGGAAGGAAAGGTCTATGGGACTTCCTAAGTGAAGCAAGGTCGGCATGGTCACGAGTGCCGGCTGACCGATTCGACCAAGATGCGTTCTTCGATCCAAACTCAGAGAAAGCTGGCTTCATCTCTGCCAAAGGAGGACATTTCCTACCGGATGATATCTACGCTTTCGATGCCCCTTTCTTTAATCTGAAGGCAGATGAAGCTCGCGCCATGGACCCGCAGCATAGGATGATGCTGGAATGTGCATTGGAAGCTACTGAAAGCGCTGGCATAACGCTTGCTGATTTGGCAGGTACCAAAACAGGTGTATTTGCTGCAAACGATGTATCAGACTACTCGGCACACACGTTCGAGGACTTACCAACAACCTCAAAGTACACGGCCATTGGAACAGCGCCATGCATGTTCGCGAACCGCTTATCCTACTTCTTCGATTTGACAGGGCCTAGCATTGCGGTACGTTGGGAAGACAAGAATCTCCATTCCCTAGAAATGTTACTGACTGCCATCGCATCTTTAGGTCGATGGCGCATGCGCAAGTAGCTCTTATGCCCTCCACATGGCTTGTCAAAGCATCCGATCAGGCGAGTGTAGCACAGCGATAGTGGGAGGCGCAAAAGCCATTGTTAGCCCAAACTACTGGTCTGCGTTGGATACGCTAGGGTAAAAGACCCGCGTTCTATAATCTTTGCAATGAGAAATTGCTAACACGGAGCTTGAAGTGCAATGTCCGGGGAAGGCAAATGCTTTTCCTACGATCCCAGGGCGTCAGGTTTTGGTCGAGGAGAAGGCGGTGCCACCATAATTATCAAACGGCTGTCCGATGCCGTCGCTTGTGGCGACCCAATTCGAGCCGTTATTCGCAACTCAGCCGCTAATCACAGCGGACGCTCTCAGGGCATCACAATGCCTTCACAAGAAGCTCAGGAGGAGTTGTTGCGATATCTTCATCAAGAAGTCAATCTAGATCCAAATGAGACCCGGGTTGTCGAGGTATTGGCCGCTCACACTCTCAAAACATGAGTATATTTCTGTGCTAATATTAATTTAGGGCCATGGAACTGGAACTCAGGCTGGGTAGGTGCTTGTATCGGTTCTCAAGTTATATCACTAACAAGCCAGTGACCCCATTGAGGCCGGTGCCTTTGCCAACGTGCTGGCAAATAATAGGACCTCACTTGACCCCCTATATCTAGGATCCTTAAAATCTAATTTTGGGTAAGTTATTCTTTCCGCTACTTTGCCTCCTCTAACATGGATGCATATAGCCACTTGGAAAGCGCGAGTGGGGTCTTAGCCGTTGTCAAGGCCATTATGATGATTGAGCACGGTGTAATCCTGCCAACTGCACTTTTTGAGTCGATGAATCCCAAAATCAATGGCCACGAGAAGTTAAAGGTCTGTATAAACCTTAATTAGCTTGTTACACATACTGATGCTGGTGTAGGTACTGACAAGCCCAATACCGTGGCCGTCCGATACAAAGAAGCGTGTCCTTGTGACCAACTTTGGTAAACCATTGTCTTGCCACGAAGAAAGAGAGGCATCTACTAACATAATACCAGGATTTGGTGGAAGTAACGCTGCAATCTTGTTAGATGAAGCACCAAGTCTACCTTCACGTAGCTCTCTTACAGAAACACGAGCGATAATCACGAATGCCTCCAGCAGCCACGTTTCCACAACCCCTATCGACAAGGCGAATCTGTTCGTCTTCTCTGCAAAGTCGTCAGCTAGTCTCAGCGCATATCTGTCATCTTTTGCAAAGTGGTGTGCACCGACTAGGAGCGAGTTCTCAAAGGATCTCAGCTTCACTTTAGGTCAGCGCCGCACCCATTTTCCACATAGAGTGGCAGTAGTTGCGCGTTCTGTCGCTTCCCTGCAGGAGCAACTTGCCACGACTTCGTTCGGTTCTAAGCCAGGAAATGTCAGAAATCATGTCATCGCCTTTGCTTTTACTGGCCAAGGAGCGCAGCACGCACAGATGGCAGCAGGGCTCTGGCATTATGAACCCTTTGCCGCTGCGATGCGTGACGCTGAAGCCTGTCTAGCGATCATGGGCTCATCATGGTCTCTACGTGAAGAGTTGAACAAATCAGAGAGCGAATCTCGTATAAATGACGCCGAAATTAGTCAGCCAGCCTGTACCGCCGTCCAGCTTGCCCTTGTTATCCTGCTGAGGGCTTGGGGTGTCATGCCAGCCGCTGTGGCCGGGCACTCGAGTGGTGAGATAGCGGCTGCTTTCGCTGCGGACTTTATCTCTTTCAAGACTGCCATGGCCATTGCTTATTACAGAGGCATCGCGGCAGCAGAAGTGTTACGCGATGAAAGCGTACATGGGGCCATGTTGGCCGTTGGCATGAGCGCTGAAGAAGCAACGAAACTACTTCCTCAGGAGGGAAGCAAGTATGCAACAATTGCTGCCATCAACAGCCCGCGCAGTGTCACAATCTCTGGTGACGAGGCCGCGATCGACGAGATCCTGAAAATTGTGGAGACTCAAGGATTGTTCGCGCGAAAGCTCAAGATAGGTGTCGCCTATCATTCACGTCACATGGACCGGGTGGCAGACTCCTACTTGGCCTCTATCCAACCGTACTTTGCATATGATCAGCAATTCTCTCGTGCAAAACCTTCCAGCAAAACTTTTGTGTCTTCCGTTACTGGCCAGATAATTACCAATGCAAAGGAAGTGGATGCCTCGTACTGGGTCAAGAATCTTCTCTGCCCAGTCCAGTATCTCAGCGCAATCAAGACTCTCTGTCAAGTCCAGCATGAAGAGATAGACAGCACACATGTCGAATTGAAATCACCAGACATCATTGTTGAAATCGGGCCGCACTCAGCCCTTAAAGGGCCGATCAAGCAGACGTTGGATTCCCTGCGGGAACAGGATGATGCAGTTCGAACGACTTACATGGCTTCCCTCGTGCGAGGAAACAAAGCAGACTCTTCCGTCCTCGATCTTGCGGGAAGTTTATTCACCATGGGACTCGACCTCCACTTCGGTGAAATTAATCAGACTAACGACACCACTGCGCGCGTGGTATTTGACCTCCCAGCATACGAGTGGAACAAGTCCAAACTCATACACATGCCCCGCATGGCCGCTCAGAAGCTACATAACGGCAGGCCTTATGACCCTCTCCTAGGGTGGAAGAGTCCATACACTGAAGGAAACGAGCACACATTCAGAAATGTCTTTACTCTCAATGACATGCCCTGGGCACGCGACCATGGTATGGGTGGTGAAATACTGTTTCCATTCACTGGCTTTTGGTCTCTTGCTATTAGTGCACTGAGAGCTGTGAATGCCACAGCATCCCCAACGATTGAAATAAGGGAGTTTCATGTCACGAAGAGTCTCAGAATCGAAGAGGACCAACGCATCGACATCACCACGAGATTGAGACCAGCTGAGCTGGATACGGGAAGCCACGCATCGACAACCTATGTGGTTGAGATTTTATCATGGTCTGAAGAAATTGGCTGGACATCACATTGCAGAGGCCTCATAGACGCGGATGATCACACAATGACGACCCAGACCCCTACAATGCAGTCGGCAGTAGATATCCTTGCCAGCACAGATTTTGAGGAGCTTGACGCACATGACGAGTACGCCACCGGCAAACAGAACGGTGTGTTCTACGGTCCTACGTTTCAGAACATGACCAGGCTTTGGCATGCGCCTGGCACTGTCATGCACGAAGTTGAGTTGCGCCAGCTTAGCCCATCCAACTCCGAGCTATCTCCTGTCACAGTCGACCCAGCCACTTTGGATTCCTTCCTCCATGTGCATGGTGTGCTTCAGGAGGCCGACGGTGCACGCCCTCTGATTGTACCCACATATTGCTCCAGACTACGCATTTCCAATCACATCCCATCTGTGACCGGTCAAAAGTTCACTGTTGTCTGCCGCCGGCTAGACCTGGACGAGATGTCTGGCAACATGCGATTCAGCATGGCCGTTTTCGCCATCTCTAACGATACTCGTGTCCCAGTCGTTGAATTTGATGCCCTGACGCTCAAGTGCATTGCAAAAGCTCGTGACTCGAGCCAAGCACTCCACTTGCCAGAGAGCTTCTTTGAGAGCCATGTGCCTCATGTGGATCTTGTAAATGCCAACCAACTCGCCGAGATGCTTGGTAACGATGAAGTTAGCGAGGAAGAGTTGCAGCACCAACGAGCCATGAATGCTGTCGGAGTCTATTACCTCGATCGTGCGCTAAAGGAGACTTCTGAGGACAATCTATCCCAATTGCCACCACATTTATCCAAGTTTGTGGCATGGGCCAAATCCATGGTCTCAGTGCACTCTGCCAAGTTGGACGCTATCATTGACCCAGCATCATTACCCGAAAAGGTCTTGAGTAATGGTAATGCTGCTGGCAGGTTGCTTTGCGCCGTTGGTGAGATGTTGACTTCAATACTGCGCCAGGAGGTCAAGCCCCTGGAAATCATGCTCGAAGATGGACTACTCGCTGGTTTCTACCGAGAGGAAAGAGGGGGTATTCGCGGCAACCAGGCGTTAGCCAAGTACGTCAAGTGTTTGTCCGATATCAATCCGGAGATGAACATATTGGAAATTGGTGCCGGCACTGGAAGTGCCACAGTCTTGGCAATGGAAGCCATGACTCAGAGCGGTCAAAGACAACCAGCCTTTGCGCATTACACATTTACTGACGTCTCATCCGGGTTCTTCGTAAGTGCTCCATGTTGTGTTATTCATGATGTTGACAGAGTACTGACCACATCACACGCTCGCAGGAGGAATCACGCGCCAGGCTTGCTCGGTGGTCTGACCGTACTACATACGTGAAAATGGACATCAGTGCCGATCCTCTGACCCAAGGATTTACAAAAAAAACTTATGACCTCATCATCGCGTCCAATGTGTTGCATGCAACGCCCGACATTTTGGTGACGCTCAGAAATGCCCGGCAGCTGCTAAAGCCAAATGGCAAAATTGTCATGATGGAGGCTGTTACCCACGACATGCCTCTTAACCTCGCTTTCCCCCTTCTTCCCGGATGGTGGCTTGCAGAGGACGAGTACCGCACAAACGAAGGCCCTCTGCTCTCCAAAGAAACCTGGGACCGCGCTCTCACCACCTGTGGATTCTCCGGGGTTGACGGTGCCATTGCAGACTATCCAGGTCTACCAGAACACATGATGTGTACTATGTGGTCCTCCAATTTTGAAGCAGAGGCTGAACCATCAGCGGCACCCTTTGTTGTATTCGAACCTTCCAACTACGATGAGAAGCGGTTCGCCAGGGAAGTGTCCGACGAAGTCAACTCCCAGCTTGGCGACATGTCACGAGTTGGCGATATTTCAGAACCTGATACTGCCTCGGGGGCTCTCTGCATCTTCATTGACAGTCCAGAGCATAGTTGGCTCAGCAAAATGTCCTTGACTGACTTCGAAGCCTTCAAAAGTTTCCTTTTAGATGCGGCTGGGGTGCTGTGGGTGACACCGGAGAAAGCCAGCCCTGAGGCAGCGATTATCAAAGGCATGTTCCGGACTCTGCGCCAGGAGGACAGCTCCAAGAACTTGTTTCTGTTGGAGAATGTGCCTTACACGCCGTCAGGTGCTTCTGGAATTGCACGTATGGCTGCGAGACTACGCAATTCGGCGCGGGCCCAGGTGAAGGAACAAGAGTTTATGTGGCGATATGGCCACATCCATGTCCCTCGTCTCTTGCCACTTCCAACTGCCGCGGAAGTTTTCGCCGCGGAAGCTGGTGTTGCTTCAAGGGAAGTTCGAAGTATTTGGACAGACCCAGATGTTCTTGAGATGAGCGTGGATAACGTTGGTGATCTTGAATCCATTTACTTCCGCCATAGTGACGTACTTGCGGAGCCTCTAAAGGAGGATGAAATCGTTGTCAAAGTTGAGGCTGCCGGAGTTAACTTTAGGGACCTACTCCTCGTACTTGGGTCTATGCCCTGGCACGCTCCCGGCCTTGAGGGAGCTGGAACTGTGGTCCACACTGGATCACAGGTGAAAAGTTTGAAGCCTGGAGATGCAGTATTCTACATCTCGAATCAACAGGGCTTTGCAAATTACGTGCGAATACCTGAACTCTGCGCCCATAAGACTCCAAGTGGATTGAGTGCCGTAGATGCAGCCACACTACCGATTGCTTATTCCACCGCCCTTGTTTGTCTAAAAAGCCAAGCTCGTCTCCAAAAAGGAGAAACTATACTTATCCATGCCGCTTCTGGCGCAGTTGGTCAAGCTCTTTGCACTATCGCCAAACATTTAGGGGCCGAGATATTTGCCACTGCCGGCACGCCCGAAAAGAGGAGGTTCCTTTGCGACACTTTCGATATCCCAGAGACACATATCTTTTCCAGCCGAACCTCGGAATTTAGAGATGGCATCTTAACCGCCACGAACGGGAGAGGAGTTGATGTTGTAGTCAATTCACTCAGCGGAAAGCTTCTGCAACAGACTTGGTAAGACTTGCAGCTCACTCATCGCAGACAAACCAATCGCTAACGTGCTCATAGGGACTTGGTCGCAGACTTTGGTAGGTGGATCGAGATCGGCAAGAAGGATCTTTTGCAGAACAGTGCTTTGGGCATGAGACCATTTGATCGAAACGTAACTTTCAGTGGCGTAGATGTGCGCAAGCTCTTCACTCAACGGCCTCAAGTGGCACAAGAGTGTTTGGTCGAAATCGCTTCTTTGCTCCAAGAGCACATCATTGCACCCACCAACCCGACCAACCGAATCCCACTATCTCATATTGGCTCGGGTCTACGTAAACTACAGTCGGGTCAGAATATGGGTAAGATTGTTGTTGCAATGGGGCCCGAGGAGTCAACTGTCCTAGCGGAGAGGCCTCGACTTGGCGGTCCCCCTGGAAGCCTGCTGCGATCCGATGCAACATACTTGATCACTGGCGGTACAGGTGGCATTGGCCGCGATCTTGCAGAATATATGATCGATTGTCTCGGTGCCCGAAATGTTGTGCTACTTGGCCGCAGTGGCTCAACGCTCCCCAAGACAGCTCAGCTGCTGGAGCGGTACAAGGGAACCAATGTGACTCTCCGGGCCATTGCTTGCGACGTCTCTTCTGAATCAGATGTGAAACGCGCTATCCAAACAATTCAAGACCTCCCAAAAGTCCGCGGCATTGTCCACGGCGCCCTTTACCTTCGAGTGAGTACTGCAGCTTCTTACCCCCTCGAATCGGCTAACATTTGTATCAGGACTCAATGTTCCTTAATTGCTCTTACGAAGACTGGAAGATGATCACTGCCCCTAAAATTCAGGGAGCGTGGAACATGCACAACTCTCTACCAGATCTTGATTTTTTCGTTTGTCTTTCGTCTGCGGTGGGAGCAATCGGAAATGCAGGACAGGCCATTTATGCTGGAGCATCGGTAAGTTGACATGGCGAAGTAATCTAGGCGCATTGCTGACCCTCATCCGAGACCTTCATCGACGCCTTTACAGCGTACCGAATTAAATCCGGGCTTCCAGCGGCTTCCATAAGCCTTCCTCCAGTGGAAGGTGTGGGCTATGCTGTTGAGCACAATCTCCTCGACGGTCTGAAGAGTTCTCTTGGTGTTGCTCTAACAGTGGATCAGCTTCACACAATCGTCAAAGCCGCTATTGTTGGTCGTTCCTCGGGTCTTGTTGGCACCGATGGCAAAGTCCTTGCTTTCGCACGTTCAGCAACTGCCGTTCCTGTGCCTGGAGAGCAGTTCAATCCCTTCTTCGCACTGCGACATCCCCACTCTGGCACCGACACTGATTTGTCAGGTCAAAGTGGAGATAGCAATGAAGCCCAGAACCTTGACACGTTTGAGGATCTCATGATTGCCCTAAGCACAAAGATCTCTACCATGACTATGATGGATCTCGATGAGATAGATCCCGAGCGAAACCTGTTGGACTATGGCTTGGATTCTCTGGTGTCTGTAGAGCTACGCAACTGGATCCTCAGGGAGGTTGGCGTGGAGGTGCCACTTCCTCAGTTGTCGCGCGCGGCCAACTTAAATGCTTTGGTGAATTATATTCTTTCACTAAAGTGAGTATTTTAGTAGCTAGAATTTCATTTGGTATAATGGAAAGTTGTCAGATCTGGACCCAAGCTTAATCATCCAATCATACATCTGGTGGTTCTTGGTTCAACGACAATAATTACGATCGAATTTCCAAATAGAGATTGAACCCTTAGACTTTAAACAGAGATGGCAATGAAATAAACTATTTAACCACTTTAAAAATTGCCATGTATTTATCATTTGCTGTTGCAAGGGATAAAGCCGCCTATGTCAGCGACAGTCAGGTTATTTCTTTCAAGCGTCCGGCCGACTTACCCAGTTCGGTGAACCAATGGGATTGGGACCCATCCACCTCACCAAGATCGCGCTATGAGCCAAAGGGTATGAGTTGACGGTATATTTTTCTGAAGGGTTCATCATCATCTGAGATGTTTAGCTCACTTCACCAAGCATCCCATAACGCGACTCTCAGCGGTCTTGTGAGCCGCTATTAAAATTTACACACCATCTGACCCTTATCATAACATTCATTTCGGTGCAACCCAGAGCCATTCGCCACGCTCACTCCGTGCAACGTCTCAACAGTGTCAATTCTTCCCATTAGATCCGGCACACGGTTTTCAAATTAGAGTTTGGCCAATCGGCGCTGACCGACGACACTCCCAAGTATGTGAAGCACGATCTGTTCAGATGGCCTCGGCACAAGCGGACAGGGGCTACGACTCTAGACCGTTCTGGCCCATTTCCCGAGCTTTGGCCCCATCCGATAATGAAACGACACTTGGATCCCCTCGCCAACGAACCAACGGAACTGGGGAGGAACAATCTTGTCTTCTCCATCGATAACGCTTTGCCTGCATCACGGCCCATCGTCTGCCACAGCATCACATCTCGGAAGCTAAGATGAGCACTCGAGCCTTGGTAGTTGGAGGGACAGGCGGCATCGGCTATGCCATCGCCTGCCGCATCGCCGCCGACACTTCCGCTGCTGTCACCATCAGTGGCCGCACCAAGCCAAGCGACATTCCCCATGCCAACATCGACTTCCGCCAACTAGATGCATCCAGCATGCGCTTAATCAAGCAATACACAGACGCATACAAGTCATCGCAGCCGGAAAAGCTTGATATTCTCGTTGTTAGCCAAGGCATCCTGACGACAGCAGGACGAACAGAGACGCCTGAAGGAATCGACCGCAAAATGGCGCTGCACTACTACGGCAGACAACTATTGGTACGCGAGCTTCTCCCCGTCTTGAAGGAAGATGCCAAGGTTCTTTTCGTGCTCGATGGTCTGCGAGGAAACCCGGCGCACCTTGTGTGGGACGATCTGGACCTCAAGACAAACTTTAGCCTAGGAAACGCCGCCAGCCACTGCATCTCCATGACGGATGCCATGATCCAGGCGCTTGCTGAGCAGAATAGTCAAAACTCGGCCAAACGACACTTTGTACATGCGTACCCCGGTGTTGTGAAGACGGAACTCTTCCAAACACTCCCGTGGTACTTGCGGGCGGGCTCAATCGTGCTGAAGAACATTATCGGTGTCGCGCCCGAGGATTGCGCAGAGAAGCTTCTCACGGGCACATACGAATTTGCATCGCAGGACAAGGAGAAGTTTTGGACTTGCATCGATAGTAACGGCAACGTGGTTCCCAACAAGCCTACTTGGACGGAGGACCAGATTCAGAAGGTCCAGGACCACACCTGGAAACTCATTGACGGTGTCATCGATGCGGATGCTGAATAAGAGACAGTATTTTTTTTCTCTACACGGTGCGACAGCACGGCTCTACTTTTCAATAGATTGGAACCAATAGCTCAGATCAAAATAAATACCCAGTCCACCCCATCCAGCCCAACTTTGCAATTAGACAGAGGAGTGCTTTCGCCTTAAATCACACCGAACAAAAGTCTTTGGAAATAAACTCATGTATCAAAGTACTTGGGGTCGGCATACAATCATCAAGTGACAATTTGAGCACACTGGGGGGGGGGGGACCACCAGACCAGCGGCTCTTGAGGCTGGGCTGTGGTAGAACAGATATATTCGCTGAAACGGAGCGAGGGATGAGATCATAGAATTATTTTTAATATTACACATTAAACAAATTAATTGTCTGTGAGATCATTTGATCAGTCCATCGTCATGCTTTGTCTTCCCCGCGTAACTCTGTGGCCTGGTCAATCCAAGCACATTCGGCTTTCATCCAAATTATAGTATTAAAGGTGATTTCAATTCTCCTTTTTGGTCTCATCGTTGTCAGCATCTGACTCTTCGTCATCAGATCTGGCATCCTTCTGCTCATTATAAAACGCAATGCGATAGGCGATGCGAATGATGTAGTACAGCCAGACAAGATTCAGCGCTTGCAGAGAGATGAGCAGAACAGACGTAATGGCAAGGCTCAGTGGGCACTTGTACTGCTGAGTATCCCAGTTCAGCTCAAAAGGGCCGATAGTCCTGTACTCGGTAAAGAGTGAGTAAATAATGCGCAAGTTGATGTAATGGCGCATGTAAATCCATACGCCCATGAAAATGGTGTAAAACGGAACAGTAATGGAAGAATTAAGGTAGTTGAGCACTTTTGATGTCTGTTATTCGCCAAATGGTTAGTTTCGGTCTCCGAGTGGATGGATCCGAAAGCCAGCATAACTACTTACCGCGAGAAAAAGATCACTAATTTCGTGTGTGATGTATACAGCGATGCCGATGTAGGTAAAGTGAAACCGGTAGCTAAGTCCGATCAAGGAAAGTGTGACAATGTGATGAAAGACCAACTCTTTAAAGTCCTTTCGGGGCTTCTCCAGGCCCAGGACGAGAACAATAGCCTGTTGAGTCCAGTACGCTGCTTGGAACAGGTAATAAAACTTGAACAGGGCTTCGTGCGTCTTGTGGGGGAATCCTTCGTACATGCCCGCCGTGTTGAAGAACCACACGGGAGTCCTGCTCATAACATACAAACCGAATGGGCCAAGGAATGCAAAGTAGATGACGGTGTAGGCCTGCTCCAAGAAGCGAGCCTGCTTTCCGCGGCGCGTAATGCCCGCACGTCGCGCAAAAGGTCGCAGTATCTCCTGCATGATAAACTCCCTGGTAAACGAGAGGACGATGACGTAAAACGAGAAGAAGGACAAGTCCTTAATTCCCTTTTCATACTGTGCCGGCTCGCCTACCGTGGTGGGCTCGATCCGGTACGACAGGAAAAGGAAATCATGTATGGGGTTGGTTTCCGACGGGTTGACGCTGTAAGCTCCGAGAATAGCAACAATCATGGCCAGCGGCACGGCCCAAGTGTATCGAGCAATGAAGCGCAGCGCACGACGGCTCAGAGAGGCGCGAGACTTGCGCCGCCTTCTCTTAATGCTCCCATCCGAGTTCACAGCCAAATTTCTGGAAGCCTGCGCGCTGTGCCTCGAGTTTGGGGCCTTGCCCGTCATTTCCACATGGCGAGAAGTCATTGCGCTACCCGATGCGTTTCCCTTTGCCCCCCGATGACTTGAGCTTCTGTCATCAATTTCCGACACTTCCATAACCACTGGTAACGGTGCAACGCCTGCTGCAGATTTCATTAAGTTGGTATAGATGACGATGCCGAGTGCTTCCCGAGGGTATCGATGTTCAGATGGCCGCAGAGATCGATGGGCCAATCAGCGTATAGTTCCAAACAGATTAGGATTATGGCGTAATGCGAATTGAGAAAGAAAGGAAAGTTTGAAATTATATAACGAGATGTCGAGCCAGATTATTTCAATAGCAGCCTCCTTGTTGTCAGACAATGAGCGATAGGCGAGAGGAGGTAGTCTTGGTTCTTGCGGTCCGAGAAAATTCAAGTTGAGACAACGGGGGGAGACAGACAATAGATCAAATTCACTTTTATGGTTAAAACAAGAGCAAAAGGTAAACCGTATTTTATATGAAAACAGATATCCAGTTCCTTCTGACAATTTCCACGTCATGTCAGCAGTATCTCACCCGGGCCGGCCGGTTCGGTGTCCGCGGGCGAGCGTTCGGGCGAGCGTTCGGGCGAGTGTTCGGACAGTGCTAAAAACGCTGCCGAATCCGACCAGGATCAAGACCCGCAATTAAATTATCCGTCCAAGTCTTATCACGTGACTATATGGATCAACGGCAGGAGATCCAATGTGATAATTGTCTACACTTAAAGAATGATGCAGACCAGCATCTACATAGGGATCTTATAAGATCGGTGGAATCTCGGGGATTTTCTCAATGTGGCATCCTCACGGCATCCACGTGGTTCTTCAAATACAGCGCACCAAATCAGTATTGTCAAGTTGGCCGATGTCACGTAACGAGTAGATGGGAGTGTTGGTGCACTTATGTCCAGGTGCCACAAATTCGAAACTGTTGTCAGGCTTGCCCTGCGGTATTTTAACTGCTGTAGGAAACCCATCTGAAGGATCGCCGGATGGATCATGAGGCCCAAATCCTTGGTTCACCAGGGCATCGAGGGAGCGGCGCAGGGGGCTAGCGGGTGGGAGGGACGCAACGTTGGCTTGCGGTTCCCGACAGATAGGTCGAGGCAGATTGTGCAGGCCGGACATAGATCGGGAACTAGAGGCCTTACGTATCGGCTTGTATCCGTTGGACCGCTCATGCTCGTCTGCGCAGCTCTTGATTCGAGGGCGGCTACGCGTGGGAGACGTGAAGCAGTCGGCACGGTGAAAGTCTAAATGAGCCACGGCTGGCAAAGCAAATGAAACTGGATGCATGTGGGAGCGTGTGAGTGTGTGGCTTGATCCACTTATGACGCAGCTACCTCCGTCAGGGGCTGTCCGCGGGACCCCCCGCGGACACCGAGATTAGACTGGCGACAGGGGTGTTGTTGTCACTATAGGGTAGTTTGACAATGTTTGCGAGAGATGGACCAATTTCGGCTTGAGATGAACGAAAATTGGTTAACTGATAGTCGAGGTGCGTGTAATGATATCTATTTTCAAGACTGTGGTGTCTTATTCAAGAGATGAAAGTGAGATGGGAAGGATGTGTGACTGAAGGGCCGATGCGCCAGACATCCGTGGGATGGCAGTGAAGTTGAAACACGTCACAAAACACCGAGAAATGGGAATTCCAAAATCCTACACAAAAGACATAGCAATTGGAACGTAGCATGACTGGATCTTTGTCTAAGATCTACATTTTTTTCAGCCTCATCTTCAGCCACCTTCAAAGTGGACTAACGGACCGTTGCATGAACCACTTTTTGTGCCAAATTCGCCACGGTTTTGGCCAGAGTAAGGTTGATTGTTACATTATTTCGGAAGTTGGCGTGAGGCAAGTGAACCGAGAGCGATGGGCGTGTGTGGCGCGGCGCAGGTCGTTGCCAGAAAGATAACGGACGCGAGGCTCCGACAAAGTGGACGGTGCACGAGACGTGACCACAAGGACCAAGGAAGGGCTCTCTCGTGCGCTCGTGAGGACACGCGACGGAAATTCTCATCTAGAAGAAAAAAAAGAAAAAGAGAAAAAAAAAAGCAGTCTACGTTGTACGGATGCAATCGTTGGCTTGGCTTGCGTGTGCTGGATGGTTTGCATCTTCTTTCTCCTCGTGGGTGACCTGCTTACCCGCGCATAGTACGGCCCTAACACCCATTCGTCGCGCTTATGCAACGCTCCCAAAGAGGGTAAACTCTCGGAGGTTATTCGCTCCGCTGGCCCAGATCGTCAATCAGTGCAGAAAGTTGGGATTTGGGCGGGTCCTCTCCCATACAGTAAACCTTACCCCGCGAGCAGGGTGGGGGGTGAGTTTAGTAGTGTAGTAGCACTTCAAACAAAAAAGGAAGATAGTTCTTATAGTTGGATAAGAACTTGGAATTCAATCGCATCTACGGGCGCCTAGATAGAAAAGAGAAAATCGAGAAAAATAAAGTAAAATAAATCAGACCACTTTTACCCCTAATTCATAATTGATAGCATACCCACCCTTTCCCATTATAAAGCCGTGAACCTTGTTGTTGTTGTTGTTGTTGCTGCTGCTGCTGCCAGCAGGCGCAGCTCTGTTATTAGTTAGGCGCTTCCCGCGCTGGCGTAGCTGAAATTTAGTCGCGGAGACCGGCGTTGCGACGGGCTGCCGTGTTACGCCTGAACTGCCTGGGAGCCATGCTGGTGGCAGTGGCAGCAGCGGTGGTAGCCCGAGCAGTGGTGGTGGTGGCGGTAGAGGTGACGAGGGTATGGGAGCTGGTGATGGCGATCTGGCTAACGCCGGACATGAGGGTTGGGCCGGGGATGGAGTAGCCGGTGACGTTGGCGTAGATGTTGAAGAGGATGCCCTCGTCCTCGGGGGTGTAGAGCTCAGTTCCGAGGGTGCCCTCGGGCTCGGCGGTGCCTTCGCCAAATACCTCAATGTTGAAGCACTGGGGGTAGTTCTGGGTGCCGTTGGGTTTAAAGCCGGTGTGGAGCGCGATGATCTCGTGGCGAAGCACGTAGTAGCCCGGCTTGATGGACTCAGGGATCTGGACCAGCCAGCCGTACTTGTTATCAATCATCTCGCTCGAGGCAAAGTAGCCAGGGGTGGTTGCGTTGCTGATCAAGCCCTTCTCGCTGATCTTGAAGAACTTGAGCTCCGTCTTGTCGACTGTCTCGCAGCCGCTGTCGCCGCAGGGAGCAAGGTAGTCGACGACGGGGCCGTAGTGGGAGTCGAGCCAGGTGCCCCACTGGATGAAAATGCTATCACCAGCGTTCACTAGAGCGTGGCCACCGCCGTTCTTGGCGTTGCGGTGGCAGATGATGTCGGGGTGGTTGTAGGAAGAGGGGGCGACGAAACCCATTTCGAGAGACGTCTCGGACCACCCGATAACGGTGGGGGGGTTGGTGATGTAGGGGTTCATGTCCATGTCGTAACCGGCGTAGTAGATGCCGTTGACAACAATGTTGTCCACATGGCCGTGGGCGGCAACGGTGGCAGCACCAGCCAGAAGAGAGAGGAGCGTCTTTTGGGCACCCATCTTGTGTAGTGAGGGAGTGGACGATCTGACAAGCAGACCGGGAAGAGGAAGAAGAAGAAGGAGCGGAAGAGTTGCAGGCCTTAGTAAAAGAAAAGATTGATTATTGGGGATGATGGGAAGCTGAGGAGTGGATGTGATCAGGAGTGTGTTGATGCGATGACTCTGATGAGGATTTGGAAAAGAAAAGGTCTTCATGAAGGGGAGAATGAAAGCGTCTTTTATTTTGAATTCTTCTTGGTACCAGTGCATCCATCATTGTTGCATCTACGGTTGCATGCCTCTGCATCCTGCCAAGAAGGTAGTTTCAGCTAGAGCCACCTGATCATTCGATGTCTCTGTGAAAGGGAGGGAAGAAAAATTTCTTCTCCTTGCCGCGCTGCCCTCTGCATGGAATCTCCGAGTTGGCACCGAGCATGGAGGTTGCCCGGGTGCACCAGAGCGGCGGGCCATTGGTGGAGGGCTGGTGATGGGTTGGCCGAACCGTCAGCTCCACCAGCGTCTTGGTGGTTGAACGATGGGTTGGTTTATTGTTGCACACACTTGCAACAAGCCAACGGCGCGGGTACTATCGCTCCGTGCTATAAGCGTTTTTGATCAACAGGAAGAAGTGTGGGAAAGTGGGGACGGGCTGCGAGACAGATGCAACCAGCCAGTAGGAGAGCTTGGCGCCGCCGATAGACAGTTCCAAATCTGGTTCCCGATTGGCTTTGTCGAAGTAACCAACTGGCACGCACGCCGTGGCATGGTTGCACGGGGAAGACCCAGTGACCAATCCAGTGCTTCATAACCTCTGCTTTGGGGTCTCTGCATCGATTGAGACTAGCGGCTTGGCGGTTTGGGGACCATGGCCGGCCAGGCCCTTGCATGTCGTTTGTTTTATGGAGTTGAGATGCGCAGCCTCCATGCCATCCTGCCAAGCCAAGGCCCTGAAACAGGGTTAACCATGACTCCTTGCTGCTTTGGGCCGAGTACACACTGGTTACTACTATCTAGAACTAAGAGAATATTTTACTTGTCTACTTTCATGAGGAAATGCTGATTCTTTTTGTATGCGATGCAGAGAAGGGGAGGAAGGGAGGGGAGGGAGGGGGGGTGTGTGGGGGCGTGGTGGTGGGGTGAGGAATTTGGCCGAGAAGCTGTTCAACGTCCCGGCGTCATGGAAACTTTCAACCATGTCATGCACAACCCGACGAGTGGCAATATTCGAGAATCATCAGGAACAAACGCGCCGGGGCCTGCCGACATTCAGCCATGTGTGGCGCTATTGAGCAAAAGGTGCTGTCATAGGAGACTGAAGGTGGCGTGCGAGTTTGGGCATAATTTGAGTTTTCGGCCTCCGGGGTGAGTATTTTTTTCCATTTCGGGAACGTTTGCGCGGCACAGAAACTGCGTCGTGGACCAGGTCCTTTTTTTTTTCCTTCTTTTTTTCTATTCCAATCCATCACTTAATTGTGGATTTTCTCCATCGTGTGCGGCACAGGCTGGTTCGCCCCCATGTTGGAAGATGCAATTAGTGAGCGGACAAGCAAAAAGCTTTTAGCCGCCGTGACGTTTGCACGACAATGGGCGCCTAGCGTTGGCTTCAGAAAGTCTGCGACAACGTTCGGGATGAATTTGAAGTTTAAATGACCCTGAAGAACAATTGGGATAGGCCCGGAGAGCTCCTGGGGGGTTTGAGCCACATGTTCTGAGACCAGATCACACGGTGGCACCGGGTGCTCGTTCTCATCCCCAATCGGGACCGGCGGTGCGCGGGATCGATGCCGGGGATTAGTTAGGCTGAGAGCGCGGCTTGAAACAGATAGTCAGATCGTAGTCGATGGGAGACAAGGAAACGT